>JAHLJT010004567.1:152086616-152126242 GCA_031308135.1 Acheta domesticus
AACGCTTATTCAAAGTATCCAGGATATTGGTTACATTTCTCCCGGAATTTCCTTCGTGAACCTTTTGTATTGTAGTCAGTTAATATATGTCTCGTAAAAGGCAGTTGGTCTCGGCGCTTTAGATCCCGGGGTTCCCAGTCGGTCACCCAACCTGGAAGCCGCGATGTTTCAAATTCGCTTAACCTTTGTAATTTCACGTAGTTATCAAATCAGCTAGCGACGCCGGTTCACGGTCGTGGCCTTTCAATAGAATCATCCCACATCCGCCTGGATGACCGAGGAAAATCACGAAAACACCTGTGACGATGGCCGGCACTGGCGTTGAAGCGTGGCCTCCCGAATACGAAGCCACTTCGCTCGATGTGTATCTTTTACTGTAACGAAAATATTTTAAAAAGGTAAAAAAAATTTTGCCTTGGGTAAGCATGTAGAGAATTATGATTACACCTTTTAGAAAAATAGAGTTGTACCCAGAATTGTTATTGTCCTGCATATTAATTTTTTTATTATTTGATTTAAGATCAATATTATTCTAGAAACCATTTCATGTAGATCAATCAGATCAGTGTTTCTCACGAAAATATCGCTCCTTAATTATCACCATCCTTCCAAATCGTACGAAAAAAAGAACAAGAAGGGGAGAAGATAGGAATAAGAAAAAGAGAAAAATAAAATAAAAATGTGAAGAAAAGACTTTAAGAAGAAAAAGAGGACTGGAAGAACTTTAAAGACGTCAATGCTTATAAGTAATAGAGAATACATATTTCTTCGTAAAGTACTAATTGAACTCATTGAAATTTGTAAATTTGTGCTATGTGATTAACTTACATGGTGTATTAATTAACCCCAATTTACACTTAAATTTAATTAGATTTATGGCCCTGTTAAGTGTGATTGTGCTTTGGAAATTCTACTTTAAATTTCAAAGCACTCGTGATATTTCCTACGATAATCTTCGTCGTTTTAAATTAGTTATGAGGTAAAAGATCTTCAATGAAACGATGGAATTTCTCCTCATAAAAACCGCGTAAAATCGTTACCTTCATGAAGCTTCGTGTACCTTAATCGCTAAAAGAGTACAGTGAGGATTAACTCTTTAGAGAGGTCCCTAGAAGGAAAATCTGCAGAACATGATACCATCCTCTTTGAGTAAATGACGACGTAACTACAGAGTAAATATTGAAATACTGTGGAATTGAGGTAAGAGCGACTCCATGAAGAGTTCAGTGTAGAAATATTCTCTGCTTCCCGCTGTGTAAACGAGCTGCGAGGCGAAAAGGGACCAGGGCGAGTTAATTACCTTTGAAATATAAGCGCTAATGTCACTGGGAAAAGACGTTCGTTTCGTCTCCATTTGCATAAATCTGGGGAACAAACGTAACAAAGTTAATTTCTCAGATCGCAAGGAGAGATGCGGCACAAGTCGTTTCCTGCCACGGAAAGTGTCTTTTTCTTTCTCTTTCTCTTAAATCCACCATCCACATCTACTAATGAAAGGCAAATTTTGGGAGAAAAAATCGTAGATGTTGCAAGTTTATCTGCTAAAAAATATATTCTCCCGCAGCTTTTTGATTACTAATCTCATTTTCTTTACAATATGTTTCTGGAAGCCAGTAATGTTCAATAAACATCCAAACTCGTATCCTGTTCTGATGTGATTCATATTTCGCGGAATGTAAGAGTTCAGCTTGAGGGGAGGGGAACTCTGTTTTTTTCGCTGGAGAGAAATTTTCGTTCCATTTTTACCAGCAAATATGAAAATCAAATATGCTAAGTACACATTCTCAGCAAATAACAAATAAACATATTGCAACGCGTTATTTTCTGGACAACGCGATGGTTAGAATTACTACGAGGGTCAGTCAAAAAGTAATGCCTCCTATTTTTTTTCTACGTTAATTGTCAGGAAATTTAAATTCAATTACATAGGTTGAAAACCACAACATTGAGGATCATTTGGTCATTTTTCAATGTAATCTCCGCCCATCTCTACAGTTTTGGTCATCTTTTAACAAGGGCATGTATCCCAGCACACGGTAAAAATCACAGCCCTGCTTCCTAAGCCATTGACGCACGGATGTTTTGACGGCCTCCTCATCTTCAAAATGAACCCACAATGAGCTTCTTTTAGTGGCCCGAACAGATGGAAGTCTGATGGTGCCAGGTCAGGGCTGTATGGGGGGTGAGGCAAAACTTCCATCCAATTTTGACAATCTCGTCAGAGGTGTGACGACTGGTGTGTGGTCTTGCATTGTCATGCAAAAGAAGAACATCTGCCATTGATTTTGTTGGGCGAACTCGCTGAAGACGTGCTTTAAGTTTTGGAGGGTTGTGACGTATTGAACAGAATTTATTGTGCATCCCTGCTCCAAAAAATCAACCATAATCACACCCTCTGTATCCCAGAAAACTGTTGCCATAACTTCCCTGCCGATCGCACAGTTTTGAATTTTTTCTTCCTCGGCGAGCTTGCGTGACGCCATTCCATTGACTGCCCTTTGATTCGGGTTCAAAAAAATGCACCCATGTTTCGTCCCCGGTCACAATTTTTGTCAGAAACTCATCTCCCTCCAAACGGAAGCGCTGCAAGTGTTGGGAGGCTATTGTTTTCCTTGCCTCTGTATTCTGATCGGTTAACATTCTTGGAACCCATCGTGCACAAACTTTGAGTACCCCAATTGTTGAATAATCGTGATCACACTGCCTTTACTAACAGAAATAATGCGACACACTTCATCTGCAGTCACCCGACGGTCATCACGAATGATGTCATCAACTTGCTGAATGTTGTGTGGAGTCACTGCACTCACCGGTCTGCCGCTCTGCTTTTCGTCAGTCAACGGTGTTTGCCCTTCAGCTTCCTTACAGCGACGAATCCATCGTCTAACAGTGCTGACATCCACTGTCACAACACCATACACCTTCTTCAGTCTTTCATGAATGCGTATGGGCGTTTCACCTTCTGCATTCAAGAATTCAATCACACAACGCTGTCTCAAACGAACATCGATGCCGGCCATCTTACAAACTTCTGTTGTGCTGCCACCTGTCGACGCAGAAAGTTACTACTGCAGTGGATTGCAGAAGAAGGTTTGAGGAATGGCGCCAAATTAAAATTTTCCCTTAACTTAATTTTTTATGTAGAAAAAAATGGAAGGCATTACTTTTTGACTGACCTACGTACATTTTGTCGCATCTTCCTTAATTAGTAATCGAGTCAATTTCATCCGTCCGTCCGTCCGCTCGTCCGTCCATCCGTTTCTCCGTCTGTCCGTCATTCCGAGTAGACCCCTTCCGGTCTACCAATAGAGACAAATGAGATGTCATTCGACGTGTCTCGGTCTCCTAATGAGCAACTGATAATTTTTTCGCGGGTTTATCCAGATGAGTCTGAGAAATTTCTCTAAAATGGAAATTTTTAGCAACTAAAAACACTTTTGGATGACAACATCCACCGAGGTGATCGATAACGTAGAAAAATATGTCTTTGATGGTTTTGTAGTAGGTGTATTGTGTCCGGGCGAATGTCATAGAATCTAATAAAGTGCGTTGTAATGGAAGATAATTTAGTAAGAGAGAAATTGATGTGTGCAGGTAATAGTACATGTTAAAAAGAAGACAATAAGTAATATTGTATGATTTATGTAAATATAATAAATTATAAGATATAATGATACTGAGGTATTCATTTAGTTATCGATACCAAAAAATTGTAAGCAGCATCATCAGCAAGATACATATACAGGTATTTATACGGGGACATTGATAAAACGTTGTGATTGACTATAATTCTTTCCGGTATATACAAGAATTTCATGAATTCATTCATATGATTAACGTACTTGAACCTAAGTTTGTAGTGGAAAAAATAGACATAATCAAACCTTTTTCATGTATCTTTGTCTGCCTGAAAATTAACAAGCTGGTTCACAGTAATATATTTAAAATATATTTTTATTAACTTACAAAGAATAAATATTTTAACCTAAAAAATACCTGCCAGAGAACCCACGCTGGTACTTAGTTGCAAACGTCAATCGCGACTCTGTACTTGGCGCGACAGCCTATTAGCAGCGTCCCGGCCTCGCTGCCATAGGTTAAGGGACACGTTTGGTTAGCACGAAGACATCCCCGCGCCATATGCTGACCTTCTCAACTTAAGAAGTTAGTTTTCTCATCGGCACACAGCAACATATAATGGGACATTGCAAAGAAAACGCACACTATAATCTTGTGTGACCGGGAATTGAACCCGGGCTCGCGTCATGGAAAGCGTGCACGCTGACCAATGATGCTAAACCGCGAGGGCATGTTCAGTAATGATTTTTTAATATAACTGCATTCAGCACTTTCTCGTTTTTAACAAAGATCAATAAAAGCAAGTGTCAAACTCACACTTCTAAAATAACATAATATAATGAACAATGTGCGGAAAATTACATTGGAAACTTTACATTGTAAACTGTCGTGATTACATTTTTCTTTTCCAGAAAATTTGAATCTGGAAATTTCATAAGTTTAAAATAACTATCAATTATTGGTGACATTTTCTACATTTTTCTTTCGATTTATGAGAAGATAATAATGAAAAATTAACAACTTAATTATCTGGAAATTATCTCAATTTTTTATCAGTAAAATAAAAATGGCCTGCGTACGTGTTCTCTCATATACGCTAAAATTTCAAAACTCAGCTCCGCGGTGCGCTCAAATTTGCTCTGCAGATTGCCAATAACGCCGTTTTGCACCGTTAATGAAAGCAAATGGGCGCGACTGAGTAATTGCGCGAAAAGATCACATCAATGACGATGTTCACAAACTGCCCCATAGGTCAAATTAAAATTTCCACTCTAACCCTGCGATGTTGAAATTGAACAAACAATGCCCTCCTGTATGAAAAGGTCTTTAGTTAATGCAATTTTAAAGTGTAATTTTTGCAACTTATAGAAAAAATAAATACTTCAAATATGACAAAGTGCGATGTAAGATCTAGATGACCGCAAGGTGGATTTCTTGGATCAAGGTTTTGTTTGCAGGCTCCGTGTTTGCTATTTCACCTTGCCAAAAATGTTATTTATGAGTAATGTTGTGTAAAAAAACACAATCAACATCACATTGTGTTAATAAAAATATGATTCTGTGATACTTCTGCAACGTACACACAATGAACTCTAATGAACTTTAATCCAGTGAAGTTATGGAATTAGTGAATTTTCCTGACTGCACTATTTCATTTCTGAACGGAAAGAACAATTCATGAAGACGGAGGGAAGTTCGTAATTAAATACTTCTTGGTTTTGAAATATATTGAACTCCGTACAAATTACTCACTCTGAAACTACCAGTATTGAATAAACTTTTATCTCGGACACAAGTCATTTACAAGAATAATAAACATGATCAAAACCCAATTGAAGAGAAACGTTAAGAAATAGTATCGATATTTCACAAAGGCAATTCATAAAAACGAACAAACGTTTAAATACCCAAATGAAAAAGTATCTTGATAAATTACACTACCAAAGCAAAATAAAATCAGAGGGTATATCGCAGAGTGAATTTACTCCAGCCCGAACATGACTGTTAATTGGCTCTGAGAAGATGGCATAGGAATAGGTGCGGCGTAGGGATGGCCATAGGAATTGAATCGGAAGAATATGGCACCGAATGTGTTGTCAGAAATCCGCAAGCTGAGGTTCGAAGAAATTTTCGAATCTAGGAAGAGAGAAACGACACGTAAGGGGATCCAAGGAGTACCGGATAGACCGCCCACGTTTCACCTGTCACCCAAGTCCCAGCCGATCATTTCGGAAGAGGCCATCGTAGATTTTTGTTAAATAATAATCATTTTTATTATATTGAATATTACTTTTGTAGTGTATTACGTATGGAACTACACAATATTGATGTAATAGAAATGATACTACAATAATGATAACTATGACAATAATGATGCTACAAAATAATTAAGCTACATAATTCTATCACAAATATTTAAATCAATTTTGCCAAATAAAAAAAGATAAAAAACGAAAACTCTTGGGGGGGGCATGCCCCTTGTAAATCCGCCACTGAGTCGATCAATGTGAAATGTGTGTTGGACGAAGTGGGTTTGCGACAGATTTTCTCGAGGTTCTCAAGTTTACTCTGCTTCTTAATCCATTCATACATCAACATCCGATCCATCATTCATACCATATCAACACCCGTCAAAATTATAATCCCTGATGTGGCTAACAAGGCAGAATACTGAAGATATTAAATAAGTTTTCAATGTTATACAAAATAACAATATAAAAGCATAATTGAAGATCTTACATGGCACTTACTAAAAGATCGTGCTCTTGCTTTGTGCCGAAAAGTTGAGTCTTCATTTTCTGCGTTCGTCCTCTGCATCTCTAATCAGGAAACGTTGTCGATATATTACTTCACACAGAGACGTTTAAATCATTAATCAATAAATCAATCTGCCGCTCAGTGGCGCCGCCACCGCACCTGTTGTGGCGGAGGAATATCTGATAGCTTAGGCTGGGGCGACCGGATCTGAACGGCGCTATCGAAGGGTATGGACGCTGGACACCACACAGTCCTTGTTCTCCTCCAATAACCTTCCTTTCCACACAGCCTCCCATCCCAGTGCTTTCTGCCAGCCTCTCTGGCAATGAGCGATTGGGAGAACAGTAAACTCGTATCCTGATTGTTAAAGAATTCAATTAATTGTCTTCTTTCAGCTTTTATGGTATATTATTGTTTTTCTTTATAAATTGCAGATAATCACACATAGTTCCTTCACATAGAAATTATAGTTCCTTCACATGGTTTAAATTTCACTTACGTCGTTTCGTAAATCTTTTTTTACATCTTCAGACAAAATTAGAAATAATTAAAATTTATAAAGTTGTTAATACGTCTTAAACGTATTACATAGGACACTTAGACAATAACTGTGTAAATTCTATCGCATTCGGTCGAGGGCATGAACGATATGCGTCCATGCACGCAGTGCATGCAGTGAGTTGATTTATTGATCAGCATGTACTGATTGATACCAGGCGCTTCAACTGCTATGGTAATTAATCCCGTTAGTGTAGTGGGTGTTTTATCCCGGAGATAGCTGTGTTCTTCTTCCGACGCCGACCCACACGCGAGGTATCTCTCCCAACGGGCCCCCGCCTCAGCCGAGACAAGTTTTAAGTTACCGTCTAATTGCTTGTTCGTAGTACTGTGCATGTAAGAGAAGAGGGGAAGTCAGATAAAATAAAAGGAAGGAAAGATCGCGCTTGGTCCGAGGCCCGTTGGTGAGAGTATTGCTTAAGCATTTGCCTGGTATTGATTGGAAAAAAACATTGGAACCTACCAAACAGGGTAGCCAACCGCTGGAATTCTTCAGAAAGCAGCTGAATTCGGCGAGCTTTGTAGCCGAAAATCCGAAAATCCGCCACCGACAGGCCCCAAGCCCTAGAACTTCCTAATCAAGAGTTGCTGCACATTCAGCGGCAATACTGATACTAGCTAAAGTCAGCCTGTAAATGTGTATTGTATTACAAGTCCAAAACAGAAGAAGTCTACTCACATCAAGATCTCATAATATTCTCCAAAGATATTTCACATAATACAGTAAACCCACATTAACACGAATTCTAAGGAACCGAAAGAAGTGGAGTTTATATTAGAAAATTTAGTGTTATCCAAGTATTATAAATGTCCGTGTTGTGGACATTTATCCGTGTTACCTTGTCGGCTCCATATGATAAGCGAGTGTTCGTGTTAATTACATTTTTTGTTCGTACGGATCACCTACACAACCTTTCAGCAGTGATATGTGAATAATAGGTGGATGAATGGAACAAAATTAATTATCTGTATCCTTTTCATAATTGAATTAATAATTCTATTTTAATTCTAAATATTAATGATCGAATCATTTAATTGTTGTTATAAGTTGTACGTTATTTTAAAATCAGTATGATATTAGAAATTATGACATGTAAATCATAATCCCTATCTACATGAGCGGAGGATCTAATCAGCAATCGAGAACTAATTAAAATGGTTATAATAGTATTCAAAAACGCATTTTGGGTTGAATTATTTTCACTGAAAATCGTGTAATGGAATTGAAACAACACAATGAATAATAAATGACTCATTTTTCTGCAAAATTGGTATTCCGAAGAATATTGAATGTTCAAGCAAGGCTTATTTCCATAACCGACAGGTGTAGGAAACGTAACAGTATTATTTGCTATTTCTAAAATATGGTCCAATACATACAATGCCTCCATTAAAATAATCATTATTATTCAAATGTGTCAGTAAAATGAAATATTCTCAGAAAATATCCTTGGTTACATGAGTAGTAATTTCATCAAATGGACATTTTGGCTGTGTTTACCCGAAATTCACTAAAGGTTATGCGTGGCAGGACATTAAAATCTTGATTCATTACGCAAGCTAAGTCTAAATTAATATTGCACGAACTAACAAAAAAACTGCATTCTACATTTCACATTGTTGAATCTTCATGTGTTTTTTACATCCTCAAGATACAGCGATGTACAGCAAATACTTCTGTTCTGCTGTGTTTTGAAAACTGTGAATTCAATAGTTTGAAAGAAGATTCGTATACAGAATCCAGATCTCTGTTGCAATAGAGGTTTATTTACTTTAATTCATAAAAACGTTTCGCAAAAGTTTTGATATTGGAATAATATCTAAGCTTGGTATTTTATACTCGCTCTGAAACATTTTTCTTTGTTAAAAATGAACTAATTCAATTACTTCAAGTGAGGGGACCTATAATATATTACAATTATGTTACCTAAGAAAGAGTTTTGACAACATACTTTTCAAATATAGTGAAAACATCTATGTTGCTCTGGATCCTAAGTTTTGTATTTTTCCTGTCCCAAACAATTCAATAAATTCCCTTTGTTTTCAAATGGCATTAAAATATGGAACATGAGAAATGATGAAATATTAATCTCTACAAACTTCCTCATTACACTAGCGTGCCATTTCACCACTTCGCTTTTTCCTATTAATTTCTTCACCACCATTTTCCCTCGAGCATGTAACTATCACAACAGTTCAGAGCACGAACTCACTCGGTCTCGTATAAATGAAACTTAAGGTACATTATAACTCAGGTTCAAAGGAGTCGCCTGCAGGCCGAGGCCGCGCCAGCGCAGACAATAGGGCACGGAGAAGCCGCCTGCGACGGCGGCGCGGCGCTGGTCAGAGAGCGTACAATAAACTAGCGCCTTGTTCCAAAGGCTTTTTGCAGCAGCCTCATCTCGCGCCGAGCCGCGCCGCGCGCCGCCGCGCATGTCAAAGACAACCCGCGGCCGCGCCCCGCGCCGGGCGGAGAATAATTGCATTCACCCGCGAGCTCTTGCTCGCACTGCGAACGCCACTGCTCCGAAACTCAATATAACATAAGCCCTGGTTTTGTTGTCTGGAGGTTGTTTTAATATGCTACATACTTATGGTATTGACAGTACTCTCAGGACGTGAAATGCCCTGGAAATGAGATGTCGTACCGTTCCCGTTTTCTGGAAGATAACTTTTTGCTGCTCGATTGGCGACTTCTTGAAAATTTCATCTCTGAACAATAGTATTGGTATGAAATTATTGGAAACAGTATATAAGACATAATAGCACTAATCAGAATAAGAATGGCACTACCAATGATTGAAGCAAAATAAATTACACATGGATGTCTCTATTGCTTTTCATTTCATTATTTTTCGTGCTAATAATTGAATTAAGAAGTTCAATTACTAGCCAAAAAACAACTGGGGAAAGTGTTTTGAATTAAAGAAGGTGAAAAGTTTGGTCATGTGATAATGTTGATTTAATTGCATGAGTGTAAATATTAAACGAGACATGACGAGGTAATAACAACAACAATTTATGTATTTCTTATTTAATATTACTTATAATACCTTATAACCAAACTTGTTTAGGGAAAATTTTTCTGTCGTGAGATGTGCTACAGCCATGGCATCTGCAACACGTTCAAATTCGAAAAATTAATACAAAATTCAACTCTAGAGTGTTAATAAACAAATATAATAAATTAGAATGCTTGCTGGGGTAACGTAGTAAAGTATTTGATATATAATATTGTAATATCAAATTAATTGATTGATTGTTAGTGATTTGATTGATTGTTAGTTAGCCTACTTGTAAGTGGGCACGTCATTTTGACCATCAATCGGAGGAGGAGCATCGCCTCATTCCAAGGTGTAATATTACCAATACTAACGAGACCATAGTAGTTGACGTAATAAGAGAAAAATCAATCAAAGAATTTGATATTATTTTGAAATAGGAAACAAATTGTTCAAGGTCTACTTAGTTTGTATGACATCTGTGTGAATCAAATGTATGGTAAAGTATTCTTCAATGTGATTCGTGAGGGTGTATTGAAGATAAATTGAAATACATAATAAAAGGATCCAATGAAATACTCGGATTGAAGCTTTTGGCATTCCGATCGTGAGCAACGTCTTAATTGTTTCCTATTTACATATTGTTTCTCCAATTGCTCTACAACTTTTTGAAACTTCTTAGAAATTCTATTCGCCCGAATCTAAACTCGCAGGAAACAATAAAGTTGGATTCCACCACGGTACAAAGCAAGGCTCCGCACGACTTGGCCGGCAGGCGTGGGGTTGCATTTGTTGCAACAGCGCGACCTTGTGTGCCGACGCACGAGGTGGCGGTTGGGGACGGGCACGGTGGCGTGGGCCTGCAAAGCGGTACACGTCGCAGTGCCCCTCCCGCTACCCCGATTCTTTTATGGAAGAGGAGCCATTGAAACCGCAGGGCGCAGCCAGCGCTCGCCGGCTGGGTGTTTGTCATTGTGCGCTGCTCCCCGGGACTTCGACCGGCAATCTGAGCCCTCCGCAGCCCCAGCCCCGCTGCCGGCCCTTAGGCGAACCCACCCACGCCGCTTGGTCTGTGGCCGCTGCCGCCCACGCAACCTCAACTCCCTCCCAGCCCTGCCCGCGCCCAACCCACCCACACAGCGCAACTTGCCCTCTCCATCCAACTGTTCACAGCAGCCAAGTGCGTTCCATCGCTCAACCCGCCCCCACTGCCTACCGTTCCCGACGCCATCCGGCTGTCTCATCCCCGCCACCCAATCTGCTGCCACTGCCACCCTCCCCACCCCGTCTCCCAACTGACCTTTGCAGCGTCCTCGTCCAACTGTCCCTAGCAGCCAAACCTTCCCCCCTTCTTCTCTTCAACCGGCCCCCATCCTCTAATCCTCTACCGTCCCCCGCCGCCTATCTTTCTATCTCATCCCCGCCACCCAATCTGCGGCCGCTGCCACCCATCCCTCCCCACCGGCCAAATGACCCAATGCATCCCAACCCGCCCTCCCGTCCAAGTGTCCCCAGCACCCAAGCCTGCTTCAATCGCCCAACCCACTCCCACCACCTAACATCCCCCCGCCGCCTTTCTGACTATGCCATCCCCACCGCCCAATCTGTGGTCGCTGCCACCAACCCCGCCCCGACGCTCACCCGACCCACCGCAGCGCAATCCGCCCTCCCTGTCCAGTCGTCCTCAGCAGCCAAACCAGCTTCCATCGCGCAACCCGCCCCGGGTTGCAACTGGTCTATGATGTCCTAACCCGCCCCCGCCATCCCACTCCACCCAACCCAGTCGCCCCAGGACTGGTGCTCCACGCCCAACCCGTCTCGCTGTCAACGCCGCTGTCGCCCACATCATCCCCTTTTTCCATGTCGCTTCCGCCACCCACCCCGCACGGCTCCTGTCACTCACTGCTACTCGGCCGTCCAACCCCTTCCCACGACCCAACCTGCCACCATCGTTCAGTCCACCCCTCTCCAGTCCCGACGCATCCGTCAACCCTCTGCTGACAACTTCGAGCCTCCAAGCGGCCTACTGCCAAAATCGTCACTGTCACCAAATTTCTCACACTCACCAATCAACCGCCTTCTCTCCTACACCATACTTGCCCCCGGTGATTGGTTGTCACCGTTGCTGTCAGAGTTCCTCTCTCCACCAATCCCACCCCCGTGGCCAACCCCTCTCCCTACGCCAGCTGGTGGCCGATGCCAACACAAGCGGTGCAACGACAGTCTCCATCCTGACTGCCTTAGCACCGCACCTTCTATGTCGCTCGTTCAGCTGCCGTATTCCCCTTGGAGTTTTTCGTATCGCTCACCCGCCTAATTATTTCGCCTCACCCCGACATATACGTTCCGCTCACGGTGCTCTCTTGCGACTCTTTCTGTCACAAATTCTTTTCAACCCGCCCTCTCTCTACGACAGACGTTTTTCCGTCACCTAATCCATTGTTGCTGCCCAACGACCATGTCTAGCCTCCGACGTCTCCACAGCCTCTCCAGCTGACCCTTTCAGAAACCGCACCCTTCCTCCTTACCGATCTGCCATATGAGTTCCTCTCACCTTTTCCACCTATACCAATAACGCCGCCGTTTCCACACACCGTATTCTTTCTCTGCGCCGGACCAATCTCGGTTGTTTGATGTCGCGCCGCCGCAACACAACCCTTCCTCTTCCCCCGTCACCCTCTTTCCTCCTCGTGTGTTTCCTCTCGCCTTCCGCCTGACGCCGAACTCGCCCAACGTTGGCCGCCGCGTGGTTTCGAAACAGCAAGGGCAGCGCGGCGCGCCGCTACGATTGAATTGCTTCACCGCAGACGGAATCGTTAAAACGCAACGCGGGAGCGAGCAGAGACGTCAAGCGTTTGACATCCGAATCGAACGGCAAGGCCGAGAAAACAATAAATGAATCATTCTGTCATCCGCACGCAGTTGCGCCATGCCTCCCATATGTTGTGTTCTGGGATGGCAATCATCCGAAAGTTCGATCTCTGGATCACAGATACTTTGATATAGAGTTTCTAATATTGGGGTTATTGAATAGTTACGGTAGTTCGCTCTAGAGCGCCGATTGGCTACCGTAGATAACTTTATACGTTGAAACTCAAATAGTGAACAAAATTGAATGTTTTGGGCTCTTGGTTGGTTGGTTTGAAAACGTGCAATGATCCGAACTGTAATCTATTCCTGCAATATCCGGAGAAGGTTCACGCAATAAATTGAACTACGGAACTACTACAGTCCGTCAGATCGTTCAGTTTAGTACATTGGGTAGGATACATGACAACTTTCAAGAAATGCCAGGATTAAAAATCGTTGACATCCAATATTAGTAAAATTACATTACCCTTTTTATAAGAGCTCTCTCATAGAAAACACTTCCAGTAATTTCTGAATCCATAGCACTTAGGTTCTTGCCACTCTTTTATTATAGAAAAACAGTTCAGTTACGTAACGGAATTGGGTCTTTAAAACTTTCAAGACTCAAATAATACTTGACGTAACATTATTTCAGGTGCTCGTAAGCATTTATCTCTTTACTATCAACAATATTTGGGGACTGGGAATTGAAAATACTAAACTTACTAAGCGGGAAAACGTAGTAACCGGGAACGTGCTAACGAGATTCCACTGTATTGTAATATGAAGTAACATCAATATTATCAATGTGTCATTAATTCTAAAAATTGTAAAATTCAACTACGTTCCGTAATTTTCTCATTCTCTTATCTACAGGCAGCAGTGTGGAATTTCTTGCGGCTTCTGGTTTTCTAAAAGGTGGTTGGTAAATGGAATTAGAAAAGATTCCTTTTATATTAAGAACTAGTAGCGCAACAACGTACATTCTTTCTGGCATTATTTCTCTTTTCAATATCCCAAATTTCTGAGAGTTTAAAGAAATAAGTCCTTTTCTATATCAGAGAAAAATTTTAAAAAGAAATTAGGAGCCTTTTTGGAAAAAATTGTGTTTTTTATACATAATTACATTAACTTCAAGCAGAAATTACGGACTATTCGTTTTCTACAAAAAATGTATGTGACCTTATTTAAAGTTCTATTTTTATGACATGACACCAACTCCCCTGTGTTCCGTTCTTTGGTACCTACAAGGAAAACATAAACAAAAAATTGAAACCATTTTAGGAATAAATTGTTATAAACAATGCCTTATTTCACGTAAAAGTACGCAAAAAACTACTCCCTTTTTCCCAAAAAAATGTACATTACTTAGTTTCAAGATCTGAGTTTGGCGAAACAGATTTGATTAAGAAAAAAACTCAGTGTTCAATAATGTAGTTGTAGGAAGGACGCCGGAAAATAATGAACCTTTGCGTTTTCGAAGATTCAGATATTTAAAGGCAGTTTTTGAGTGCCCAATACGCTATTCGAGGAAATGATCAAATTATTATTGAGACTTAATTGTATACTAGCGAGATCCGTGCGATTAAATCGCACGGTTAGTCAAATAACCAAACTGTTTTGTGCTTAAATTCTTTTTTTGTATTTCAGAATTATAAACGACGCTAACGTCACTAAGATCATTAACCTCTCATATTTCAATATTTCTATTCAATGTAGAAAATCCCGTTCACGTGCTTACACAACCTACACTAAATGAAACAAACAAAATGCTTGAGATTGCAACATTCACGTTGTTTCCCGCCACCGTCCGACAGTGTAATTTTCTTCCGAGAGATCGCGCGGCAATCAGATATTACAGATCTCGAATTACTACTTTTTTTTTCATATTTACGTAGTTTTAACGCCCTTTTTCAATACGAATGTCCCATGTGCAGGTGAAAAGAAACACGATTTTTCAATCCATTTGCTTATTTTACAGATCGGTTTCGTATGTCGCCCAATTTATTGAAAAGACCAAACAGCACTTTGAGAAATAATATATAAGATCCCTCTATATCAAAATATCCGAAAAAAATCAGAGGGTCTCGAGTTCATTTTAATCAATGGATGAATATCAATTTGGAAGGTAATTGACATTTTGGGGCTAGCGTTGAACACAGAGAGGCAAACCAAGAGACAGATACATTTTGCCAATAATCGATGTTTTCGGTATCAAGATCTACAAGACGTTCTTATTACACAGCGCATTAAATGAAGTACTTATTACATATAGGGACAGCATTTATCCGTTTCTATCATTATCAGGGCACCTCAATTCAAGTTTTTCTGTCAAAAATCGTCAACTTCTGCTATAGAATTACAATACTTTCTCTTTTCGAGAAAGTATCAGTCATGTTTATTTAGCTTTTTGTTCCTTCTAAAGTGCATTTTTCGCAACGTTTCTTAATAATATTATTCATTTACAGTTGTCCACAAAGGCTGTTTTTTAAAATCTGATAATTATTTATCTTTTTTAGATGTATTTCTTTATTTCACTCTAACGGATGACTGTAAGTAATGCCAGAGGTCTTGTTTATGTTCTTGAATACGATTTATTCAAAATTAACGTGTAAAAGGGGTACATTAGCAAAGATAAGCTGTTATGCACTACTAAAAATTTTTTACATTAGAAGTTAATGTAACCGTCACATTGTGCATAATCAAAAAAAGAAATAAAACGCTAAAATTCAATAGAACTGTTGAAAAAAGAAATATAAACCGTGCTTACTTTCCTTTTACTTACTAATTTATTTTTCTTATGGCTAGTTATAAAAAACATGTTTTCAAAAGTTGTAAATAAAAGTAATTTTTGTTGTATGAATACACGTTTTCTACAAAATATGAGAAAAACCAACGAATCTCTGCTTGTTACATTGTGCAATTAATACGGACATTACAATTTAGAATATAAGTTCTAAAGAAAGTTGGGTTCTCAGAGAAGGGAGAGTGGGTTAGGGTTTGCAGAGAAGCAGCGAAGTTAAACATTTTTAAGATTGTTTTTTGTAATAGGACTTCAGTGTCCTGAAGTTCAACCCTTCAAATTTTTTGATGTTTTAAAATTTTCGTAGTTCAACTAGTGGCAACTTTGTGCTTTTGTAATTCTACTATTTAATTCTCTTTATTGCAAATAATCCAATTGCTCGACATTGCTCCTTCAAATTCGCAATAAACAAGTTCTATTGTAATATTTTAAATTCACTTGACAATATGTTTTTTCTTCGTCTCCAAGTTAGAGAACAGGGTGCCTCCATACGCGATTTATAACTCCCAGTTTAAAAACTGATCTCTTTTTTAAGAGGTTCGAATGTATATAAACATGCTCTCGCGATGCACGAAACATCACTTGGAAACATCTCTTAAAGTTGCATTCGAGCAGATCCGCATTGCCCGACTGAGACTTCTGTTTGCGTCGCTTCACTTACGGACAGGCGCTTCGGCGCCGCGAGCGCAGCAACGCGTTGCAGAAGTACGAGCACGTCCCATCAAACGAGGACTCGCTCGCAACTTCACGCCCCCGTCACCGCCCCCGCCCTGGTCCCAACCCTATCCCGCCCCGACCCCTTTGCTGCCCCAGCCATTGCCCTTGCCATCACACTTTCCTCAATTCCCCCATCCCCAATGTTACTCCCTCTCCCCGACCCTGCCTTCGCCCCTCTTCTCGACACCTTAACTTCCCCGACTCCGACCCTCCCTTGGTCCCATCCCTTACCCCGCTCTCTCCTTCCTCATCCCTACCCGCGCCTCCTCGCCTTTCTGCTTACCTCCTCTCTCTCCCTTTCTCTCCCTCAATCTCCCTCTCTCCCCCTCCCCCTCTCTGTCCCCTCTCCCCCCTCTCTCCCCCTCCCTCTCTGTCCCTCTCTCCCTCTCTCTCCCTCTCTCTCCCCCTCTCTCCCCCTCTCCCTCTCTCACTCCCTCTCTGTCCCTCTCTCCCCCTCTCTGTCCCTCTCTCCCCCTCTCTGTCCCTCTGTCTCTCCCTCTCTCTCCCTCCTATCCCTCTCTCCTCTCTCCCTCATTCTCTCCCTCTCTCTCCGTCTCACCCCTTCTCTTTCCCTTTCTCTCCCCTTCTCTCTCACACACACACACACATGTCCTCCAACCTTGTATCGCCCCTCCGCTTCCATCCCGCCTAAATCCCTGCCCCCGCTACATCAACCACCCCCACCCCCACCCCCGCCCCCGCCCCCGCCCCCGCCCCCGGCAGGTGAGCTGCCGGAGTTCTGCGCGCCAAGTCCCAGCGCGAGGAAATCAACATGCCTTCGGGTTCGCCCCGCCTCGCCTCCCCCCCCCACCTTTGCTCTCCAAATAACCCTCTAAAACAGGCGGAAGTTTGCTTTGCTCCATCGCCTACGAGTGCCACGCGGCCTCCTTGCTACTGGCCCCCCTCCGGGGCTCCCCCCCCCACTCGCTTCTGTCCTCGCCCCTTCTCTTGTTCCCAATCTCCTTTTCACCTACTCCACCTATGTATTCCCCGGCCTCCACAATCAACACTCCTCACGTTTCCCTACGCATAAAAATAATAACTGTTAACATAAGATTGATGTACAAAAAGCTTTAAATTGTGCATAACAAAAGTCTCTCTTTAAATAACCTTGGAATTCCTTAGGCATCCGTTAGTTCTCCTCCTTCGCACCTCATCTTCAAGTTTCTTTGAATCCTTTCTTCTTTCGACTTCGCCTCTTTTCAGCATGCAGTCCTTCCCTCGCTTCCCCCTCGAACCCTGTTCCCACCGTCGTCTCTACATTGCTCTCGTCCTTGCCCCGCCCTCATGCCTTGTCTCTAGCCGTCCCTCGTCTCCTTCTTGCCATCGTTCTTGCCGTCCCTAGTACCTGCTTCGAACGTCCTTATCTCGTCTCCACCACACCTGTTCCCCGCCCCCCCTCGTCCCCGCCACTCACCGTCCCCGCCACTCACCGTCCCCGCCACTCACCGTCCCCGCCACTCACCGTCCCCGCCACTCAGGGTCACGGCCACTGCGTCCTCGCCACTCCTCGCCCCGTCCTCTCTCGCCCCTGCCACCAATCCCTTCCCCCATCTCTGTCCCTCCGGGCTCACCCTCCGCCCTCCCGGCCCCACCCCTCGGTCCACTCCCCGGTCCCCCCACCCTCGTTTCCCGCTTCCCCTCTCGTCACCTCCCACTCTCGTCACGGCTTGCTCTCGCACCAACACCACTCTCATCTCCACTACAAGGAACCTTCCCCGCCCATTCCGACTTCCTTATCTACCTTTATCCCCGTTCTCATTGCCCTTGCTCGCCTCTCCACCGCTACCTCCATCCCGCTATCTCCATCCCACTGCCTCACCCTCGTCTCTCAACATCCTTCGTCACCACCGCAGTTGCAGCTGCCGCTTCCCCGTGACTCCATGTTGTTGGGCGTCCCCTCTGTACTTCTCGCGTGACCATGGCGTTGTGCCTAGAGGAGCGCGCGGCGGGAGACAAGAGGCGGCGCCCGAGTCACGTTTTAATTCTAATCGTCGTTAAATAATCATGCGGCCTGGGCCGCGGAAATGAAGGCCTCTGAGGCGGCTCCGCGGCGGAAGTCGTCGGTGGGCGAGGAGAGCCGGAAATCACCCCTGCGCATAAGACTGCGTGGAAACTTTCAGAGGAGCGAGCTCTCTTGAGATTACGTAGGGACAACACTAAGGCGTAGGGGGAAGTGTATAGACGACCAGAAATTCAGGTAAACATTTACAACTCATCAATTTGTTTTTGAGAACTTTACACCACAAATTTTGGTACAATTTAGACCAGTATTTTATAGTCTATAAATTGTATTGAGTGATTGGTTAATGTGAATCAAATAAAACGCGTTAAATATTTCACAAAATTCCTGTAGAGTATGATTCTTGTATATGGTCATAAACATTTTAGAAAATCATAAAATCATTGTAGTTCTTACAAACTAATTTGACATTTAGGCAGCACTCATGTTTTGGGAAAGAAATTCACGTAATATAATACAGAAACTATAGAGTGGTTGAGTGATAGTTGACAAATATGAAATACATCAGTAACCTATATTGCAACTATCATGTTGATTGAAAGTTTTGTGAGGGATTACCGACAACTATTACATATTTTCTCTCCGATTGCCTAATGTTCTTGAGAAAAGGCCATTCTCTTTATTTGTGCAAGATTATGTAACTTACATTTAAATATAATTTATGTATATTACACCCTAATTCATCTTCAGCTTATATTGTTAAAATCCAACATTTTATATGAACTAAAACTCGTCAATTTGTGTATATTTGAAATCCCTTCTAAAGACGAATATGAATTCACGTTAAATTCGGGTTTTCGCTTCGCCGGCTGGATCGGTCGGTACTGTGGCGCGGATGCAAAATTGAACGAGTTGCTGCGCCGCTCTAGAATTCCGGATTTTTCCGAGCGACGGCATTGCTTCGCAAAACGAAGAGTTGATTTGAGAGCAGCACATACACGTATCGTCCCTGTGAAACCACACATCCGTTATCGTTATCGGTTAACTTATTTTTTATTTATTTATTTATCGAATAGCTTTAGTCACGGATAGGCGTCTCAATGGTCGTTGTTCCGAGCTAGTTCACTCGTATCTCATCGCGGTCGTCATCGGAACTTCCTATACTGCCTATAACGCATGGGATAAATAGTCTGAGTAGTTAATAGCCTGTGATCATTTGCGCAGATGGAAATTTCCGCAAACGTCGCATACACATGCCTGAAAGTATGTGATGTTGGAAAATTTAATATATTCATTATTTATTGTAATGGTTTATTGAACTTAATAAATATACTCAGTAATTTTTATAACAATTTATTTGTCATACATTATTGATGTTTCGACCCTATTTGGGCCCTTTTTCAAAAAATCGGGTGTCCAGGCTTCTTTACATCATAGATTTTATATATCAGTTTTAAAAAGCGACTTGTGTCATACCAGATGTTTCGACGGAGTAACCTTGATTTGACCTTATACTTGACCAGTTTTTTATAGCTAGTGACAATTTTGATTAAAATGCTACATCTTTATCTATGGTGTCAACAAACCTCGACACTAGATATTTTGAAAAGACTCCAAATAGTGTCGAAAGGTCAATAATGTATAACGATTAATAAATTGTTTTTAAAAAACGACTAAGTCTGTTAATTAAGGTCAATAAACCATTACGATAAATAAGCAATACAACAGACGTATATGTCCATTATAATTTAATCATTCTCAATACGAAAACTAACAGCAATGCTTATTACAATTATCTCCAAAAATGGGACAAAAATTATGAAATGGAGTACCTTGTAAAAAATATTAACAAATTTGTACTAAAAATTATTATTATTACCTAATGTGTTACAGTAAACGTGAGAACTAAGGCTGAAGAATGTTCGCTTCATCGACAAAATTCTAAGAGGACGTTTCGATTTAATGGCCACTAAGTTCTATAGCACTAAACCACAATGTGACTCTACTGTGCGAGCTGAACAGCCGAAATCATTTTAAATCATGGGGGTGAAGCCACATGAGAAAAGGATATCAGAGCCCGACATTGAGGAAATTATGGGGATGAAAGAATTACGCAGTCTGTCTCGATGTCAAAAGTCCGGAAGAGGTGGCTTAGTGCATCAACTGATGTCATTGCAGTGCCTCTGACCGGTAGTTCATAGGCACTAGTCCCAACGGTGATAGGATTTTCGACACTAGATTCTCAGCTAGATCGAATTCAGTCGCTGTCTGGAGGATAATTTTAGCGGCCGGCTGCTCTAATCAGTAGTTTTCCGTGGGTTTCTCCGATCAACACCTAGACGAAAGCCGGAGTAGCAAACGGACCCTAACAAATGGGCCACGGACCGCACGCGATCTCTCCTTCCTCTTCTTTGTCCTATTCTCACCCCTTATACACACACTTACACTAACATGCGCTACACTATCACATCGGAGACCTTTCGTGGCTTAGATCATTTCCCGGCTGGGGCGGTGCCCTGCTGGTAGTAGATGTCAGGTTGGGAGAAACCCCACTAGCCGACGGTTGGTCGGCACCGGATCTCGCCATCCAGCGAGGGAAGATCACCCACCACCACCACCGGATAAAAAACATGCACTACACTTCTGGGAATAATGACCTCATTAGTTGACGCGCCCGGGATCACTCAAAAATCAATCAATCGACGTCAAAGGTGCTGCTCCGTCCTCCGCCGGGCATAGACCTTCAAAACTAGCCGATTAGAACAGCCGACATCTACCTTCCTCATCTCTGCACTGGCGTCGTCCGGCCTTGGTACTTGGCTGGTGCCGATATCCACCCTCGCCGGGAATTGAACCTTTCCTCTTACTTATTTTATTTCAGTCCCTTCGGGTTTTTTTTTCATTGGTTCATTAATCACTGGCTTTCAGTCCATTGCCTTACTGTGTCACAGAACATTTTCGAATTAATCTTCGCTATCTCCTTCCTCTGGCTTCTGCGTTTTGTCCTCTACTGTGACTTCTCCCAGTGATAGTGCATTTGCACGGTCTCTCCTATCCTCCTCATCCACCAGCGCGACGCGTCCGTTCGCTGGCTCCATGCGGCGGCTCAAATTGCGTTTTGAAAGCGGCTGAGCTCGCATGCTTCTGCCCATAGTAAAAATGTTATTCTGCTTCGTACAAAAAGTAAGAAACGATTGGAACATAAATGGGTGATTCACAGTTTGAATGCAAACAACTCCGTGGCCTTCGTAATGTGCAGAAGATAAGAAATAGGCTATCTGTGAATAATACTGACTTCCGCAACGATCGGATATTGTTAATTAAGTGGTATGAAACTTTCTTTCATCTTTGAGTCATTAAACTTCAGTTTGTATCAGCATACTTCTAATTGCTCAACTACTTCGGCAAAGGACAATCTGCATATCATATCCGTTTAGATAAGTAACCGAGAGTGTGTGGTAACTAAATTTTCCAAGGAGTTATCATGATATTTTTGTTTCATTTGCTCATTAGAGATTTGACGCATTCTAGTACTAATAGAAGGAACCGCATCTCTAATATTGATTTTTTCCTTTTCCTTTTATGTTTTGTCCTTTTGTTTTTATTAGTTTATAAAATATGTCCATTATCTAAAAACGTATAGACGACACTCACGATCAGTGAAAAAATAGATTATTTTTATTTTCATTTTTCCCAAATTTTCGATAACGATCTTTCCATTTTCCAGATAGGCAACCATCTATTCAAACAACTTATTCTCCTTCTGTTGTGACCATCTACACCATTATCACTGTTACCATTCGAGCGTGTAATTCAGATTCATTTCGCCCCTCGTAATCCTTCTCTCTCGCCGCCCTTTGCCCTAGTAAGAGGCGACCGGAGGCTCGTCCCCAGCCCCATGCACAGCCCGAAATTGCCTTTTAAAAGCGACGGGGGTGGCGGCGGCGGCGGCAGCGCACTCCGCGACGGGGCTTCTGCCTAATAACGCAGCGCGTCTTTGTGTGGTCAGCAGCTCCATTTGGTCACACTCCATCGCTGCTCTCTCCGCAAGATGAAGCCCTAGGCTGAACTTTACTGTGAAATGGGGACTCAAGAGGCTCTTCGTTGTAAATGTTAGTGTATAATTTATTCATTTTAAGTTTTCCAAAGAGAATGTCTTGCCTTATTTATTTCCTCCTTTCTGATGGAAGCGCTGCTGTCTGTTTACATCAGGTCGCCGTCCTGCCTAAATCCTCGCAACTTATGGAAGCCTTTGTGTAGAATAAGAAGCATTTGCTCGGAGCACACTACAGAAGGAAGAAACAAGCTTGTAAGAACTCTTGTGTGTAGAAGAAAATTAATAGTAATATTAATAAACATCATTCTCTCCTGAGACAATTTTCCATTTATTTACTGGAAAATCTCGACAATCTCTTCTCAATAAAATTTGATATTATTTATAAACAATTGTCTGCTATTTATGATAACGTTTTCTCTTTGAATGTGATGCCTCCATGGACGAAAATGTCGTGCTCTATTCAATACTGTGGCCATATTGGGCAATGTTTGGTAATTATAGATTACGTGATCGGTCGTCTTCTTTCAAATCAAAACTAAACAAAGTTAGTTGTTATTTTATTTTTGTAATCGCTTCCTAATTTACTCACAGTCATGCATACAATACGAGCACTACGATAGCTCAAACGGATGTAAAAATAGTAATTACCAATACTGTCACAGCAAACTTAGAACAAAAAGAGTAATAGTAGTGTTTTAACCTTGAATCGGCAAGGTAAATTTTCAATCCATAAGAGTGATTCATCATTCATAGACTGTTGACCTTTTTGATAAATTTTTTATAGTACCCGCTAATCAGACACACCTCAAATGTATTT
This sequence comes from Acheta domesticus, assembly GCA_031308135.1. Classification (NCBI taxonomy): domain Eukaryota; kingdom Metazoa; phylum Arthropoda; class Insecta; order Orthoptera; family Gryllidae; genus Acheta; species Acheta domesticus. Next base: position 152,109,720 of record JAHLJT010004567.1, read on the forward strand.
ACTTCTCAATTCATATAATACTTCATCTCTGAGTTTTGAAGCGATACAATTGCTTATTCTCAGGATGTGTTGATAATACATAAAACATATTGCCCGACAGAATACTGCTAATATGTAAACGTATTCACTAATATGTAAACGTATTGAGCAAATCTAGAAAAGATCCCTATTTTACATTTCATTAGTGAACGTGAGCTGCTTCACTTTCGCGAGTTCGGCCAATCCTTTTTCCTTGTTCGTCGATTTTTTCTGCGAGGGTCTTATTAAAATATATTAAAACTTTCATTAAATGTAGTATATCATGACTATATATTACAGATTATCCATTTCATTTTACCACTATCAGCTTTTCCGAGTGGCAAAAAAATCCTATTGCCACTAGAGTGCCTAAGCCGAGTTTAGTCATATCGCTCTCCTTTCTACTACAGACAGGGTTCCAATCTCGATCGGTCCTTGTTAATTTGTGTTCAACAAAGCGCATTCACGGCATAATTTCTCGGAATTCTACTTCTCTCATTCCACCATTTTGCCATTTCTTTAATCTTGACATCATTAACGTTGCCCAATAGGGATGCTAATGCACGTTCAGGATTAATAGATATGAAATACGGATCTAAACAATATTATCTGATTAAGAACTCTGTGATAAGTCATTTGCGGTGTGCACGGAGTAGAGAAATAAAGTGATCGACCTAAGCACATAAAAACTGCTAGATACATCTTCCTCTTTAAATAGAGAACAAAATGGTGATGTAAGTCCCGCTAAAGAACATAAGTCAATCAACATACCGCCAGTGGTACCTCAGTCGGCAGTTCATGACTATGCTCCTGACGGCAGCTCCTACGCTCATGACACAATGGCACTGCAGTCAGGACAATCACTTACACCATGAAAAAAAATATTCTAGCTTAGAATCAGTACAGACTTCGTGTCTAAACAAGAAAGAGACGCAAATACATAATGCCTTGATCGCTTGATCTAACGTATTTAAAATGCGGAAAGCTATCAGTCAACTTCGAGTATTCGGACATATGCTATTAAAACCTAATTGCGTATCCATTATTAGGCTCCTTAATATTGGTTAAATAACAAAATCAAACACTTATACAATCAAAACCTTTCGTTACAAATGCAGCAACGAACGCATAAATGCAATATGCTTCCACTGCGTATTGCTGAATACACAGGCCGACGTCAGTTTAGTTACAAAAAGGAAAACCACTAATTCCTATTAATTTCAGGATGCTGCATTCGAAACTGACAGCCGTTTTTCTAGATTAGCTCGTATTTTTGTGTAACGCGTAGTTGCCAGTTTTTACCATTTTGGCTTCAGTTGTCATCAATGTAACCATTTCCACAATGTTCCTAGAGTGAGAAATAACTAGTATATCACTCAGTTGGTGAAATTCAGACGATTTTTGGTGTATGTGCGTGTGTATATATATATATATATATATATATATATATATATATATATATATATATATATACAGAGAACAATATAACAATGAAACGAAGAGAGAGAAGTGTTCCTTCCCCTTCTACTGTTTGTTTTAAGTGTTCTTTACACACTGAATGTAGCCGCCTCGTCTATGTGGCACCAATGAGCGGCACGATGACGCGCGCGAGCAAATATATCAAGTAGAAAGTACCGTTGTTGCGTGACTCAGTCTTACTCTTACGAGTATGTATTGCAGTAAGTAATCTCTCAAGTGTGAAAATGTTGTCGTGGGAATCGACTTACGAAATTTTACTCAGTAACTTCAGTTATTGTCCCGTATTTTCGGAAATGTTTTAGTGTTATCATACAGTGATTTCGTGGTTGTCCTGTGGTTCTAAATTTCGCTTTCCTGCGCAAAATGTCAAATTCTTCCCGCAGATGTAAAACTCACCGGACTGATTTTTTTACATCTGTTGCGTGTTATGGTGAAGTCTCAGATTAGATCGATGAATGATGTCGTCAGGGAATTATATTATTTTTATTTTAACTGTAAGATTGAGGACCAGGATAAAAGCTGGGCTGAAGACCTGGCTTAAAGGATCCAAGAAAAGGATACTTTTGCTATTCCGATGATATGGAGAGAACCCCGGAATCACTATGGCGACTTGTTTCTGTATGACGAATATAGCAGGAAATTACAAGAAGAAACAGTGTGCCATCGAATATTCAATCTTGCAATCCGCGATCAGACCAGAGTCTCATGGAGAAAATTTACCTGCACCTACTCCTCCGAACGAATGGGAAACTATTGATATTGTAGCACCTACAGGAACCGATAAGGACACTAACTCAATACCTGCAGATGAAGATCTGAGAGATAGTCCCTTCCACTTAAAAGATGAGACTTATTTCATCCTTCAACATGAATTGAACGATTTAGCAAGAGACTTAGAACTTTCGAAAGAGAAAGCTTAATTCTTGGGTGCTGGCTCAAGGAATGGAATTTACTGGCTCCCGAACTACTTACACTCAGCACAGGAGAAGGAACGAGCCTTTTTCAGAATATTACAGAATGGAAGATTCCTTTGCGTATATACGGACGTCAATGGCCTGATGAGTGAGGTTAGGAATCCAACGCAATCCATCTGATTGGTGTCTTTCATAGATTCATCTAAGTACAGTCTGAAAGCAGTTTTGCTTCATAATGGAAATAAGCTGAGTGTGGCACACTCTGTTCCAATGAATGATACTTACGAGGATCTCGCACACATTTTAAATCGTATCAAATACAAAGATCATGGTTGGCAAATTTGTGGACATGTAAACGTATTTGCAATATTATAATAACGAATGTCTGTGACCAGACCAATGTCCTGTAAGGTGGATTTACAAAGCACTTTTATTTTTTGTGTCTTTGGGACTCAAGAAGCTCACGGAAAATTTCTCACAAACTAGTGGCTCCCCAGAGAGTCATTAAGCCCGGTACCAACAATGATAAGTGTAAGCCTCTGATCGATCAGGCAAAGTACTGCTTCCAACTCTGCACATTAAGTTGGACTCATGAGTTCCTTAAAGGAATAGACAAGAAGCTGAAGGTTTTTAAGTATCTTAGACAGAGTTTTCTGAAACAAGTGATTGTCTGTATACATCTGTGAACATTATACCTTATAAACTATTCTGAGTTTGTAAATGCTAAGTATAGTGCTAGTAAACTAACTGAATATATAGCTTTTTAATTGTTTAGATTCAATAAATTATTTTATAGAATTTTAAAAATTGATTGTCTTTGACACAAGTGCCAAAACGAAATTGATTCCCTTTTTGCAGTCAAAAAACTCACTCTACGGTACTTTCAAGATAGTTCATTATGCCTATTATGGTAAATTTGGCAACTATGTGTTACACAAAAATACGAGCTAATCCAGTAAAACGGTTATCATATTCGTATTCAGCGACCCCAAATTGGTAAGAATCAGTGAGTTTTATTTCTGTAACTTTTCAAAAGTTTAAAAACGTCGGCCAGTGATATTAATCCAAAAGCAGAGAACCCGCATCACACTTGTCTATTTTGCCCTATTTTCACGTAGGATATACTTAATCTGTCAGATGTTTCTGCAATATGCATTGATGCGACGAAAAGGCGATTATATACATTCACTAATTAAACACTAAATCTGTAAAGGAATAGGAAGACGTATAGATAAAAGTAAAGTTCATTTTGGATAATAGCGAAAAAGATAGTATTCTTTTTGCTCCTAGACAACCAACTTTAAAGTTATTAAGAAATTACTTACTAATTACATTTTAAAATTATTTTAACGTAGTATTATTTCACTGGCAGTGGTTTATGTTCTACTGTCGCGTTAATCTTTTTAATTATCCTGTTGAATACATTTTCTTCAATAATATTAAGACTTTAAAATTGTCAATGACAATTGTATTCAAAAATAAAAAATGCTAAAAATGGCTTAAACGAAGAGAATTCATAGGAATAATCAGTCGCATCTTTAACGAGAACCGTTTCTCTATACCGAGAACATTTCGGAGCACCTCTAGTAACATTCTCGTGAATCAAAATACCCGAGTATGTACGTAGGTTGCTATATACAAATAATTTTATGTCTTGTTCCATTCAGAGCTCCTGATCTATGATTCATCAGAGCAATTAAAAAAATAATTATTTACGCACCAAGCGCGTTATAAGGGTTTTAATGATCGCCCATGGTACACACATTATTTTATTTTTTACCTAATTTTAATTATTCATATTTACTTATTAACTAGTTGATAACGTGACTCGGTTTGTTATTTCATATTTCCCTTCCATAATTCCCTTTAATTAATTCCACCTAATAATTTTCCTCCGTAAGAGAACATGTAGCAACACTCAACTGCTTTCATATTTCCACGTCACTATGATTCTCTCGATCCAGGTAAGTTATATCCAGCTCCATATCGAAGGCAATGACAAGCAATAATGTATCAGTAAAAAATAAACTATATTAACTCTAATAGAATCTGCATTTGAACGAGATTCTTTGAAACGTCGCTGCGCCTAGATAGATGTGAAAGGGCTCAAACGTAACAGCAAGTGGCGCATCCATCAAGGGGCGACGCGACGTGTCTCTTCAAAGTCGTTTCCTCCCTCGTGGCTCTAATCCGGAACGCGCGCCGGCGCCGACACTGCGTCCCCCACCCCCCGCCCTCACCCTCGCCCCAGCCCCGCCTCCCACATTCCCTCCGCCTTCCGACCCCCGCCCCCGGCTCCCGCCCCCGGACCCCCCCCCCCACCGCACGCCTCACCCGCCCTCGCCCCCGCCCCCCACGCCTTCCCGGCCCCCCGCCCTCACCACCCGCCCATGCCCCCTTTACCCGCCCCCTGACCACCCGTCTCCCGCCACTACTCCCCACCTCTCGACCCATCCCCCCTCACTCTTCGACGCCTCTGGCTTCTCCGCCGCGCGTCGCGAAATCTGATTATGGCGGTCCAGATGCGCGGCGCGTTCTTCTGCGCCTTTCACTCTCTTCGACGCAACGCCGAGAGGCCCGCCCACGCGTACGGCGCGCGACCTCGCGATCGAAAGTCCTCCGCGCTCTCGCGCGACCAGATGTAAACTCGTCTGCCATTCCCACTGGAGTCCCCCGCTTCAGTTCCTCGCGCCACGATTCTCTTGACTCACTGGCTCTTCTCCCCTCAGTTCTACCCCACCTATCCACATGTTGGTGAACTCTTTGTTTACCACCCCACTATCCAACTGCCCACCTCCTTGCTTGCTCAACTGCCCGACTACTCCCATCCACCTGCTCAACTGACCGCCTGACTGCCGACCCTCCTGTCCCCTTCCCATCTCTGCATCTTTTTGCATATCTGCATCCGTATCTACATACCGACCCTTATCCCTCAGCTTCCCTTTGGCACCTGCCCGCCAAACCTTTTGGCTCCTTCTTGATAACGTGTCTCCCGTACAATATGCACTGATCTCGTCATTTTTACATTCTCGCCTTACGAAGTTCTTCGTAAGAAGAGAAAGTTATGTAATCGTTCGGCGGAAAACAGCGAATTTTCGCCCGAAAATGTCTTACTACCGAGCTCTGGTAACGAAAAGTGGATAAATCCTGTTTTCTTAACTTAGCAACTGGATTTTTCCACCTTTTCCTTATCAAGGCCTGACAATGAATTTTTACCGTTGCTAACCTGTTCATTATCTTCTTGCATTATGCACGTTCCCAATTTCTCGACCATCACTTCTTCTGCCACCTGGGGGTTTCTTCTCCCATTCCTTAAGCGTTCTCATTACTCTGGAACATCCACAGCCTCCGCTCCTTCATCGGCATCTGGAGTCCCCAACGCTTACCGAATTATCACGCCCCTGAACCGTTTATTGCCGTATTCCTCGATCCCGTCCCTTCTGGCCCCCAATTTCCCTTCATTTCAACAACCCAGCCATCTTCTTTTTTTCTTCTCTCTTTTTCCCCCGCACTGTGTCCCTCTTCTTCGCATCAGCCGTCGCCTCAACCGTCGCGCCGCCGCCGGCTAAAAATACTTCCCAACTTCGCCCGCGGAACAACTCTTCTCGCCTCGCTGGTGGAGGCGCGAAACTTGCCAAAATTTACTTTTAAAATTAGACTCCTGTATTTGACACTTCGTTCGGTGTTTTCGCGCGGCTTAACTATCTCACAAATCCACCTCGGCCATAACTCGCGAGCGCGCCCCCGCTGTCCGTGACTGGGAATTGATTAAGCGCCCGGCGAGGACTGCCGGCGTAGGGCTACCGCTGTGATGAGGACTTCGCCCCCCAGAGGGCCACGAAAGCAATGGGGACGGTGGGACGAAAGGAGGACCCGACGCGACGGCGTCACGGGAGTGAAAGCTGTGTGTCATAGTAATGAAGGAGACAAGACGGTTTGACCAAAAGAGGATCGGATGAAGTCACTGGAAGAGACTGTGTGCCGCAATAATGAAGGAAGTAAGACGGACGCAAAAATATTTTTCACATTTTTCTCATGCTTACGAGTGAGATGCGAATATTTTGTCGGTTACATTACTATACGATTCTCTCTTTTACTAGGCAATGAACGCACCTCTATTAACTGGCACAAATCTATTTTCTCCGTGATGTAACCGAATAGATTTTTTAGAAGAGTGTGGGATATTCCCTACGATCGGAATATATTCCTATTACATACTCTAAATCTGTGACACAAGGGCATGCATATCATAAATACAGTTTACTGAACCAAATCAAAATACATAAGAATAAAACTCGTGTAACAAACCAACATTCCCAAAACATTCCCCAGAATTTATATCCACCGTAGTCAATGATGCCATTCGAGATGTCGGGTCCACAGATCGTAAACTTCACAAAGAACGTGGGAAAAAATACTAGAATAAAACTACACATAACTCCTTAGACGTACACGAACACGGGTGCTTTTTTTTCGTTTTCTGTTTCAACGAAATGTTGCCAAGACTTTTCGTAGAATATCTCTGAAGATAGATATAGTACAAGAGTATCTCAACCATTATTTTATTATTGATTTACAACGACACACAATGCCGAGAATGAAAGAAATAATGATATTTAAATATTAACAAAACATTACGGATTTAACGTTTTTCAGTGTCCTTGAAACTTGACATAGTTATTTGTCACTGCATTTCTCTATCACATTTCGTCCTTTATCACGAGGTAATACAATGTTCCTTGTTTGTGGGATGACAGCTTCTGGAAAAAGGAGATTAACAATAAAAAGCCGTCGCAATAGTTCAAATTAAAATGTCCGTGATACACATTTTGATCTCATTGAGCAATGGTCTAGGAGCAGGAGCAATTCAATGAAGCAATTGTTCTTCCCCTACTAACACAGTAGAGTGTAATAGTCTTGCTTTTAAAATGATAAATGTTCTTAACCAGAAGTACTTTGTAGAGAATGACTTAATGAATTATTACCGTCCCCCCTTTTCATGTTTCCAGTTTGGAAGTATCCTAATAGCGTAGAACTCACCTTCCTTTCCTCTGGTTTTATGTCGCCAGTCTTCCTGGAAACTTAAGACCTTCAATAATGACTACAAACCGGAAGTTCAGGCATTTATTTTACCAAAAATAGACAATAAGGCGTTTATATTTACTAAGATAGGCACGCAACAAAGACATTTACTCTGGCTAGGGGGTAAAAACACATTAAAAAATCGCAATTTAAAAGTAATTAGTGTACAAAAATTAATAATTAAAATTATACACATTTTTATTTTAATTCTAAAATTTACATTAACTCCTACGTGGGAGTAAACTACATTTTCTTCGTAATTGCACGACCATCCGGCATGACAACTACGAATTTTTTTACTCGCGATGCTATCTCTACGAAATGTTATTGTGGACTCACTTTTGAATCTTAAGGAACAGTCAGCTCTGTCCTCAAAAGGGGTCCGAGGCCATACACATAGGATGAGATTTCTCATTAGCGAACAAGGCTGTAAGGGTCAATGAAAAATGTAAAAAATCTTCACTGCTATCATCTTTCTTTCCCTTTTAGATTTTTAACACACCCTGACATTGGAGCCTCCTGGTCCAAAGAAAGACTACATAATAATGGTTTCATGTTGTCCAGGCTTCCAGGTATGTTTCCAGCTCGATAGAGATTGGTGCCAGGAGGGGAAAAGGGAAAATAATGACCAAAAAGGTATAAAATGCACAAAATAGGCAAAAGCCACAAATAGGCATCAGAAGCTAAAATAGGCAAAAAAGGCCAAATGAAAATCTACAAAAACAACTTCAAAAGTACAATGAAGTTATTTCTACTGTTAAAAGTCATAAAATTGTAACAATAATATAAAGTTATTTTGCTAAACATCCAGGCCTAATAATGACGTTCTAGCACGTGAAGTACCTAACAGTTTAAAATTAGGTATAGCCTTGAAATCTCCTTAACTTTAAATTTTGCAAGATAAAATTTGCAGGAATTGCTGCTAATTCAGATGAGTGTTGGTTGGTTGAGTCTTATTCAGGAAAAAAATTCAAAACTTAGAAAGTCAATTATAAAAAACTGTGCTCTATAATTGTCACAGGTAAATACCCTCAAACTTTGGCAACAAAAGATTTAATGCGCTAAAAATCTACGATCTCAAAAATATTCCCGATATTTTGAAAGTAGACATTTGCTATATCCTCCACATTCATAAATCTTTGAGAGTTATTTAATAATATTAACACATATGAAAAAAGTATTATTCAAACAGGATTTAGTATGCATTTATAATTTTCGTTTCTTACTAAAAATCTTCCTTTACAATTACAAGATACATTTTCATTGATTGAATATTTTCGTTAGTATTCACAATATTCCAATACTTTTCAATTTGGTATTCAAATGAATGATCTTGGAGGTTTGAGGAATTACATCCACCCAAGCCTTCGCAAACAACTTTATAACTTCTACCGTTGAATTAATGAACGCTATTCACACATGTTCATGTTCACATAATATTGAATGTTTTTGCTAGATATCAGTAACCTGATTTATTAAGCTTTAAACAATTTATTTCTACCTCTTAATTTTTACTATTTATATTTATTATCATTAACACTTGTTAATTTTTTCTATTTACACTTTTCTTTTTCAAATTATATACAATTGCAATCTTCTGTTACAATAGACACAATCATTCATGAATCTTCAGATAACATCATCTTCAACCTTTGTGAATATTTAAGGGATTGAGATCACCTTTAGTTGAATTAATAAACGTTTGTAATTGTTCGAGTTTGAGTCAAATGAAAACCAAAAATACTTTTTGCAGTTTCTGTATTATAGACAATGTTAGAACAAGGACACTATTTTTTAATGTATTCCCCCTGCTTTTCACCCTGCCCTTCCGCCACCGAGACACGAGGGTGTCGATACCTCGAAGAAAAAATCTTTTGGCTGTGCATGCAGCCACTCATACACCGTCTGTTTTACTTCCGTGTCGGTCGCGAACTTGTTGCTACCTAATAATCCCTTTAGTGGACCAAGGATATGGAGTCGGAGGGCGCGAGATCGTCTATCCTGCAGAATAATCTCCTCCGCCGCTGCAATCGCCACAGCGGCCACAACACGACGTGCCTCGGCGCGCCTGCCAGACTTGGTGTGCCGCTGCCGAATTTCTTACACCATTCGAACGCCTGAATCTACAATATGCATGCAGCCCCATACTCTGTCAATGTGCGTCGATGGATTTTAATTGGTTTCGTACCTTCACTGTGTAGGAAACGGATCGTTTCAAGCTGCTCTTCTCTGGTGCTTACCAACAGAGGGGTCGTTTTATTGGAAATGCCCATATGGCGCCACTGGGTCAGTGGGTCTTATTACAATGGGAGCGGTTTTCGATTTTCTAAAGCGATTTTCCAGTCTTCATTTGACTCACATATGTATGTAATATATCGTCGTTGACAATAGACAACCTTCTATGTAAAAAAAACATTTTAGATGGTTACGATGTTTAAATACCCGAGGAACAACGGGAACCTGAGAGGTACCAGCAATAACATGTAGTGAACAGCAATGACAGGTACAAACAACGTCTGGTAGTGTGTTAGATTCACATAAAAGACGTTACCCAATATTCTGCAATGCAAGTGATTGGAGAAAGGCATTGGTTAGAGATACGTTTTTTAAAATTATTTTAGAAACGATTGATATATTTCTTTTACTCGATTACCCAGCAAAATTAAATAATTTTTACATTTTTGCACCACTTCTCATCATAAAACGCAAATAAAATAGATGTTTTAGTTAATTAAACGTTATGTTGAAACTATGTGTTCAAAATTATATACCGTGTTTACAGTAAATGTTAAAAAGTAATTCAATTTAGAAGTGTAAATATTTATTGATAGAACATAGTTATGCATGAGTTGTCTAAATTAATTTATAAATGTAATGGATTCGTCGAAACATTTTACTACTATCTTTTAAAGCACAGTAGATTAAATTGTGGAAACAAAGGATAAATTTAGAGATTTCTACACAATAAAAATACAAGAATTTTAAAATAATTCTGTTATTGTGATGGCTAGATAATCGAATTATTTCTGTTCGCGACTGAACGAATCAACATCGAGAGCGAAATTCATCAACTATATTTTATAACGTAATATAAAATTATGTTAATATATTATACGAAAATCTAGTGAACGTGAGTTAATTTTTAACTCACCGAGGAGGCAGGGAACTGGGCGCGGAAAGTTATCTCCCTGTTTGCACCTACAACGGCGCCGTGACTCGTGCGGGGACGATTCGATCGCGCATAAGTTCAGTAGGCCTTGTTTACCTCGCGAGGAGGGCGCTGGCGTAGGAGCCTGCTCTTTCGTCTCTTATTTTCGTCCCCCTCCCGCTCTGGAAACTTTCACATTATCTTCTTTACTTTTGCTATTGAAGGTATTTTCCGTTAAATTGTTCCCAGTGCCGTCAGTTCCAAACCGTCAGTTCCCGACGGTTTTCGCTAACAGTTTTTGGAACGATTGTTGGAATGAGTGAAAAAATAAATTGAATGTATGTTTCTAAGCTAAATATAGATACTTTTCTGTAATGAACTTACTGGTTTTTAATAATACTCGTCAAATGTTGCTTCTAAGTAAAGTTCTAGGCAAAACTGTGAAAATAAAGGCAAACGTGAGCTCGTTTTTGAACACACGTAGAAGAGGCGTATCGGGCCTGGTGTATTTTTACCTACACATATTAATAGTCAAAGATTCGTAATTACTGTGTTCGTGTTACAGTGCAATCTGTCTTAAGAATACTAATAGAGATTTCCCGGAGATAACAATTTCCATCCATCATTTTTATTAATGGCTGGAATGTAGTTTTGTTTCGTCATGTCGAGATGACATCAATTTTTCTGAATCGTACATTCTGAGAGGAATATAACACAACCATAAAATAGTTTGTTAGCGAAGATAAGAAACTGAAATTTATTAAATCAATCAATTACTTCCGTAATTACAAAAGACCTACTTTGCTTTATATTTGTATTATCTTATTTTCTATAACATTAAAGTCACTCTATTAATGCTTAAGTCAGTAATTCAGATTTATTTGAATGTGAGCATAATTCATCGAATGTGAATCCGATATATTTCAATAGGCTGAGTTATCGACATTGAGCTCATATTTCAAGATTCTTGTGTTGTTAATCTTCTGCAATGTACTTTTTTCGAGGTCCATTCTGCCATTGTTTGCGAAAGGTTCGTTTTATTTATAGATTATTGATCATGCTGAATGAACTCGTTCCCTGTTTTTATACTCTGTGGCGAGAATGTACAATGTATGCTCAGTAGCATCAAAACACATTTTGTGTACATTTAGATTTAAATTCACGTCAGAGAACCGCACGCTGGTTTATTTTATTCGTCTCGCTTCAGGTTCATTGCGAGCCGACTGCTACCGAACCGAAAAAAATAAAGTTGACATATGTATTCAATATGATATTTCTCTGTGCAATTAATTTGCGATATTTGCACCTTTTTATAAAAGTAATTCCTCATTTACACTCGATTTTTGGTGTGAACTTCAAGACCATTTTTATTTCTTGGATGTGAGAGTCGTTTCTTCGTCTTGGGGGAAAAAAAGGTTTCGTATTCCCTCCCCTCCACTTCGTCAGCGTTCTAACGTCGCCGTGCTTCTCCCCTTATCCTTATTCCCTTGATGCAGCAGAGAGTTAATTACCCGTAACGAAGACTAGCAGCTCGTCGCTGTCCTTTCTTTGCGTCCTGCCTCCGTCCAGCGAGAGGCCGTGTTTCTCTCTGCTCCGTCGCCCTTTGTTCTTTTCTCTGTAGCGTAGCGAAACGCATCGAGATATTTTGGGCGAATACTCAGTAAATTATGAGTTAGCTCACGTTTATTCACTGTGTATGCCACTAGCCATTGAATCATGCATCCCTATTTTTTCCGTCTTTTATAATATTTGATAAATGTTTTATTAACGTCTTTAAAAAGTGTTCATACTGGTTATAGTAGATCGCAGTCTTTTTAAATATTAAAAGATATTCGCTATATAAAGAATGTAAAGACATTACGAGACTTTTCGGTGACCTGGAAATCAAAACCCATGATCGAAATTTTCACTAATAGCAATGTCTTAATAGGCAAAATTTGGAAACTTTGCTCGAGTTCTTGGAGACCTTAAAAGAAACTTCGAGAGAATAACAAGCACAATGAAATTCATATCCACATATTTTGTTTAATACTGAAGGATTACTGAAGAATACTTTTCTCTAATATATTCTTAATTTTATTGCTAATTAACGGCGCGAAACGTTTTTACTGATTTTCAATTAATTATTCAAATTTAATGAAATGACTTAATTTTATTAATCAAGTTATGTTTAATATAATACTATTTGGGAGATAAAACGGCTGTTTTCGTGAATCAAATGCATTTACGATAGGGAATCGAGAGCAGTATTGAATAACAAATATCAGTCACCATTGTACAATATTGAATATTCGCTAAACTACAAATAATTAAAAGGGAGTGGTTAAAGAGCAGCACGCAGCGTGCATCAGCACAAATTCTGCTGAACAGAACCACACAAAATAGTTCATGAAAACGGGGCACGCACACTGCTGCAGAACAACAAATGAAATACTATCGCATATCACTACAATTAACTAAACATTTTAACGAAAACAGTCTTGAAAAAACTGTAATTATATAAAATAATATACACGGTTTCACAGTATTGAATCCACGGTTTCACAGTGCAACCATTTCTTTACGTAACGAAAATATCAAATAGTTGCTTTTTCATCACGCAGTCCGTGAACTCCAAATGTTTACAAGCAGGAGGCTTCTTACTTAGAGCCTCGATATCGCATGATGTCAGCTGTGTCGTACGCAAGTCGCATTGAGTGTGAGGATTCAGTCGATATGCGTGGTATGAGAGTGGACAGTTTAACACATTCAAGCATTGTATTTTTCGATCAAAATCGAAACTGTTTCATGTTTTTCCAGATAAAATATTTTTTTACATTTTCGCCAAATGGTAGAATTGATATATTATATATACTATAGAAAAGTAAGATCCAGTCCTTTCCACTGTCATTTTGTTGAATTTGGAGCCGTTTTTGAAAAACCTTCGTTTGAGCGATTATCAATGTGCAATTCAGCTCATTTTCACCTTCCGTTCATGAGTTCGAGTCGTATGTTCATGAGATTCAGAGTATGATTCAGTCACTCGACGAAACATTGAAACATACTTTTTTTCAAGGGGATATTCGTTCAATGTGACATAAATTATGGCAGCCACGATAAACTGCTGAAGCAATTAGTGACATTACAAATTGTTGATGAACTATTGTAAATTGATAAAGACTTCAGACGAAATTCAGAGCCATTTGAAGTAGTGTTTAGTGGAAAACTGGAAACCGTTGCGATAAGGTGATTAAATTTTTAAATTGTTTAACCATTAAAGAATGATTGCACATTTGGAACAAAGAAGTTAGTGAGTTAGCTCTACCCAATATTGAACAAGGAGGCACCCCAAACATTCATCCGAAACTTCTAAGCTTACCTATCTGAACACAAAAAGTATGTTTGTAGATGACTTGAACAAACAACTAGAACTAATAAAAACCAGGTTTATATTGTTTCTAATCAGCAAGTAACTAATAAGGATGTTTTACCTTTGCCTAAGTTTTTATAACCAGAAAATAATGAGAGGTACTCTCATGTTTTATCATGCATTAAAAATGTTTGTTGTGAATTTCAGAATGTGATAGTTTATTAGGAAATAAAATACTTTCATGGAACTATATTTGTAGTTTTTGTGAGAATATATTCCTCCATTAATCTGTATCCTAGGCCATTTAAATAAGATACTTCATTGAGAAATGTATTCGTGTAATGTATATCAGTTTTCACGTAATAACGTACAAAATATTTTTGTTCTTTTTGTACTAAAGAATGGAATCATTAATAAGTCGTTAATGAATTATTATTATTATTATTATTATTATTATATTATTATTATTATTATTATTATTTCTAATGAACCACTAGCTACTGATTATACAAAACACGTGAACTTTTATCTTCAGTACTTTTTTGCCCAGATGTGAACATTCACTCTCATTATTTCTTAAGAGCCTAAATTGACTCACGACGTTCGTATTGTAGTTAATGCTTCAATTGCAGGTCAAAAGGAATGCAAGTAGCATTTCGCTTGGCGATGTTAACCATTATCAGCTTATTAAATAATCTTTTAGTGTTTGTTAATAACTACTTACGTTGCTCCTAAATGTAAGTTGGCCAGAAAACGCACCTAATGAAACTTAAAAAAAGCAGCAAAATAGCAGGTCATTAAGGAACAAACACGCTCTGCAATGGTAGTGGATTAGTCATTCGCGATGTAATGAGGAGGAGTTACAGAACAGAAGTACTTTTGTAAAGCTTGTGAAGACCTGAATAAAACGTTGAAAGCTCCGAAAATAAAGAAAAAAGATATTGGTGTTAGTAAAACAAGAAGATAACATAAGACGTTCTCTTTTATTCATTTGATATTATTCCAACGAAAACTGACAGGAATTAGTTACTAGTTAAAATAGTAAACTTATTAAAAATCTTTTATATCTGAGAAAAAGGAAGAATTCACATCAGCATCTTAAAGATTCATAAAAGCACTAGCACTATTATGAGACTCGCGAAATTCATTATTTCACATGATTTATTTCATTACATCACAAAGCAGTACTAATCAGAATCAAAAATGTCATGATAGTTAAACGTGTTTATGAAGTCCAAAGACAATCTACATATAATGGCAAATTCAATCTTTCAGATTGCCAATCTTTCAGATTTAGATAAGATAAATGCCAATCTTTCAGATTTAAGGCAGCATCTGTGCTCTTGCTTAATGCACTGAGGGGTATCTCTTTAAAGCCCCCTCGCTGGGTGCCCGCAAATAGGCCTCGTGTCGCTGCATTGCAACAACAACGGCGGCGCTGTTTGCGTGCGCGTGCAGGCCCGTACGCAGCCGCCGCGGCGGGTCGAGTGCAACGGGGCAACACGGAGGGCTGTTGATGACTGCGCCTCATCTACATAGTAAATTGCTCGGGGCACCGCCCCAAGCGGACAAATACCCGCGGCGGTGGTTCTACGATCGGCAGCAGTTTGACAGCCGGCCTCGCCCGCATCGCTCCATCTCCGCCCCGCCCTCCTCTCTGGCCTCTTCACATCCTTTTCGCTCCTCCACATCCGTTTCAACCCTCCCCGTCTTGTCACCCGCCCACCCGCTTCCTCCTGAACGACTCGTGCCGCCCCACCTAGCTCCACCCCAGCGCAAAGAACGCCACTCCCCGCCCAGCCCCAGCTTGTCTTTGCCCGTCTCGCATATCAAGACTTTCACCATGTCTCCCTTCATCAAACCCGTTTTGTCCTGCCCCACCTAAATCGCCATGGTCGTCAATCCCGAACCTGCCCTTCTCGCCTTCCTCGTTCCCACTTGTTTCGCCCCGCTCATTTCGCTCTGTCCGTCTCGATCTTCCAATCTTTTTCGTCCGACTCGCTTTGTTCATTTCGTTTCACCTGTCACTCACCCCATTTGCCTCGCGAGTCTGATCCCAACTGACTTCCCTGCTCCAGACGCTCCGTCTAGTTTCCCAGGTCCTCTTCACCCCAGCCCAACATTTCCTCAACCTTCTTGCCCGACTAGCTTGTCCTATTCCCCCCGCTCCATCACCCTAGTTGCGAACAGTTTTTGACAAATAGCTAAAGAATAAGAGTAAAGAAAACGAGTGGAATACGCGTATTTAAGTAGAGATACTTTATAGTAGTGACGAGAGAGAATTTAGTAAAAATAATTCTTATCTGTAGTTTGTGTTCAAAATACGTTGAAAATTTTGGATGGCTGGACTCAATGATGTATTATGTTCACGGATGCGGAAGGCTGGAGTCCCGCCGTCGACTTGGAAATGGGCGAGCGAAGCGGCTCAAATTAGCCACATTGGGGAAGCCATATTGGGAAAAGTAATAAATTGCAAATAACTTTTAACAATAATAATTTCTGAATTTATCAATAACACAACTCACCATTAACA
>JAHLJT010004567.1:152127242-152153717 GCA_031308135.1 Acheta domesticus
TTATCTTCTTTACTATCAACAAATATTTTGTGGGACTGGAATTGAAAATACTAAACTTTACTAAGCGGGAAAACGTAGTAACCGGGAACGTGCTAACGAGATTCCACTGTATTGTAATATGAAGTAACATCATATTATCAATGTGTCATTAATTCTAAAAATTGTAAAATTCAACTACGTTCCGTAATTTTCTCATTCTCTTATCTACAGGCAGCAGTGTGGAATTTCTTGCGGCTTCTGGTTTTCTAAAAGGTGGTTGGTAAATGAATAGAAAAGATTCCTTTTATATTAAGAAACTAGTAGCGCAAACAACGTACATGTTCTTTCTGGCATTATTTCTCTTTTTCAATATCCCAAATTTCTGAGAGTTAAAGAAGAAAATAAGTCCTTTTGCTATATCAGAGAAAAAATTTTAAAAAGAAAATTAGGAGCCTTTTTGGAAAAATTGTGTTTTTATACATAAATTACATTAACTTCAAGCAGAAATTACGGACTATTCGTTTTCTACAAAAAATGTATGTGACCTTATTTAAAGTTCTATTTTTATGACATGACACCAACTCCCTGTGTTCCGTTCTTTGGTACCTACAAGGAAAACATAAACAAAAAATTGAAACCATTTTTAGGAAATAATTGTTTAAAAACTTGCCTTTTTCACGTAAATTACGCAAAAACTACTCCCTTTTTCCAAAAAGTGTACATTACTTAATTTCAAGATCTGAGTTTGCGAAACAGATTGATTAAGAAAAAAACTCAGTGTTCAATAATGTAGTTGTAGGAAGACGCCGAAAAATAATGAACCTTTGCGTTTTTCGAAGATTCAGATATTTAAAGGCAGTTTTTGAGTGCCCAATACGCTATTCGAGGAAATGTTCAAAATATGTATTGAGACTTAATGTATATTCCCTCTTATATCAAAATATCCGAAAAAAAATCAGTAGGGTCTCGAGTTCATTTTAATCAATGGATGAATATCAATTTGGGAGGTATTGGACATTTTTGGGTCTAGCGTTGAAAACAGAGAGGCAAAACCAAGAGACAGATACATTTTGCCATAAATCGATGTTTCGGTATCAAGATCTACAAGACGTTCTTATTACACAGCGCATTAAATGAAGTACTTATTACATATAGGGACAGCATTTATTCCCTTTCTATCATTTATCAGGGCCCCTCAATTCAAGTTTTTCTGTGTCAAAAATCGTCACTTCTGCTATAGAATTACAATACTTTCTCTTTTCGAGAAAGTATCAGTCATGTTATTTAGCTTTTGTTCCTTCTAAAGTGCATTTTTCGCAACGTTTCTTAAAAATATTATTCATTTATAGTTGTCCACAAAGGCTGTTTTTTGAACTCTGATAATTATTTATCTTTTTTAGATGTCATGTCTTTATTTCACTCTAACGGATGACTGTAAGTAATGCCAGAGGTCTTGTTTATGTTCTTTAAATACGATTTTTATTCAAAATTAACGTGTAAAAAGGGTACATAGCAAAGATAAGCTGTTATGCACTACTAAAAATTTTTTACATTAGAAGTTAATATAAACCGTCACATTTGCATAATCAAACTAAGAAATAAAAATCTAAAATTCAATAGAACTGTTGAAAAAAGAAATATAAACCGTGCTTACTTTCCTTTTACTTACTAATTTATTTTCTTATGGCTAGTTAATAAAAAACATGTTTTCAAAAGTTGTAAATAAAAGTAATTTTTGTTGTATGAATACACGTTTTCTACAAAATATGAGAAAAACCAACGAATCTCTGCTTGTTACATTGTGCAATTAATACGGACATTACAATTTAGAATATAAGTTCTAAAGAAAGTTGGGTTCTCAGAGAAGGGAGAGTGGGTTAGGGTTTGCAGAGAAGCAGCGAAGTTAAACATTTTAAGATTGTTTTTTGTAATAGGACTTCAGTGTCCTGAAGTTCAATCCTTCACATTTTGATGTTTTAAAATTTTCGTAGTTCAACTTGTGGCAACTTTGTGCTTTTGTAATTCTCCTACTTAATTCTCTTTTATTGCAAATAATCCAATTGCTCGACATTGCTCCTTCAAATTCGCAATAAACAAGTTCTATTGTAATATTTTAATTCACTTGACAATATGTTTTTCTTCGTCTCAAAGTTAGAGAACAGGGTCCCTCCATACGCGATTATAACTCCCAGTTTAAAAACTGATGTCTTTTTTTAAGAGGTTCGAATGTATATAACATGCTCTCGCGATGCACGAAAACATCACTTGGAAACATCTCTTAAAGTTGCATTCGAGCAGATCCGCATTGCCCGACTGAGACTTCTGTTTGCGTCGCTTCACTTCACGGACAGGCGCTTCGGCGCCGCGAGCGCAGCAACGCGTTGCAGAAGTACGAGCACGTCACATCAAACGAGGACTCGCTCGGCAACTTCACGCCCCCGTCACCGCCCCCGCCCCGGTCCCAACCCTATCCCGCCCCGACCCCTTTGCTGCCCCAGCCATTGCCCTTGCCATCACAACTTCCTCAATTCCCCATCCCCAATGTTACTCCCTCTCCCCGACCCTGCCTCGCCCCTCTTCTCGACACCTTAACTTCCCCGACTCCGACCCTCCCTTGGTCCCATCCCTTACCCCGCCCTCTCCTTCCTCATCCCTACCCGCGCCTCCTCGCCTTTCTGCTTACCTCCTCTCTCTCCCTTTCTCTCCCTCAAATCTCCCTCTCTCCCCTCCCCCTCTCTGTCCTCTCTCCCCCTCCCCCCCTCTCCCCCTCTCTCCCCCTATCTCCCCCTCTCCTCATCACCCTCTCAACCTCCCTCTCCTCCTCTCTCTCCGCTCCCTCTCTGTCCCCTCTCCCTCTCACCCTCTCTCTCTCTCCTTCTCTCTCCCTCTCTCCCCCTCTCCCCCTCTCTCCCCTCTCCCCCTCTCTCCCCTCTCTCCCTCTCTCCCTCTCTCCCTCTTTTCCCTCTCTCCCATCTCTCTCCCACTCTCTCCCTCTCTCACTCCCTCTCTGTCCCTTCTCTCCCCTCTCTGTCCCTCCTCCCCCCTTCTGTCCCTCTCTCCCCCTCTCTGTCCTCTGTCTCTCCTCTCTCCCCTCCTATCCCTCTCTCCTCTCTCCCTCATTCTATCCCCTCTCTTCCGTCTCACCCCTTCTCTTTCCCTTTCTCTCCCTTCTTCTCTCACACACACACACAAACATGTCGTCCAAACCTTGTATCGCCCCTCCGCTTCCATCCCGCCTAAATCCTGCCCCCGCTACATCAACCACCCCCACCCCCGCCCCCGCCCCCGCCCCCGCCCCCGCCCCGGCAGGTGAGCTGCCGGAGTTCTGCGCGCCAAGTCCCAGCGCGAGGAAATCAACATGCCTTCGGGTTCGCCCCGCCTCGCCTCTCCCCCCACCTTTGCTCTCCAAATATCCCTCTAAAACAGCGGAAGTTTGCTTTGCTCCATCGCCTACGAGTGCCACGCGGCCCTTTGCTACTGCCCCCTCCGGGGCTCCCCCCCCCACTCGCTTCTGTCCTCGCCCCTCCTCTTGTTCCCAATCTCCTTTTCACCTACTCCACCTATGTATTCCCCGGTTCTCCACAATCAACACTCCTCACGTTTCCCTACGCATAAAAATAATAACTGTTAACATAAGATTGATGTACAAAAAGCTTTAAATTGTGCATAACAAAAGTCTCTCTTTAAATAACCTTGGAATTCCTTTAGGCATCCGTTAGTCTCCTCCTTCGCACCTCATCTTCAAGTTTCTTTGAATCCTTTCTTCTTTCGACTTCGCCTCTTTTCAGCATGCAGTCCTTCCCTCGCTTCCCCTCGAACCTGTTCCCACCGTCGTCTCTACATTGCTCTCGTCCTTAGCCCCACCCTCATGCCTTGTCTCTAGCCGTCCTCGTCTCCTTCTTGCCATCGTTCTTGCCGTCCCTAGTACCGGCTTTCGAAAACGTCCCTATCTCGTCTCCACCAACCTGTTCCCCGGACCCTCGTCCCCGCCACTACCGTCCCCGCCACTCCCGTCCCCGCCACTCACCGTCCCCGCCACGTCACCGTCCCGCCACTCCCGTCCCCGCCCACTCACCGCCCGCCACTCACCGTCCCCGCCACTCACAGTCCACCGCCACTCACAGTCCCCGCCACTCACCGTCCCCGCCACTCAGGGTCACTGCCACTGCGTCCTCGCCACTCCTCGCCCCGTCCTCTCTCGCCCCTGCCACCAATCCTGCCCCCATCTCTGTCCCTCCGGGCTCACCCTCCGCCCTCCCGGTCCCACTCCTCGGTCCACTCCCCGGTTCCCCTACCACTCGGTTCCCGCTTTCCCTCTCGTCACCTCCCGCTCTCGTCACGGCTTGCTCTCGCCCCAACACCACTCTCATCCCCACTACAAGGACCTTTCCCGCCCATTCCCACTCTTTTATCTACCTTTTATCCCCGTTCTCATTGCCCTTGCTCGCCTCTCCACCGCTACCTCCATCCTGCTATATCTCACCATCCCACTGCCTCACACCCTCGTCTTCTCAACACCTTCGTCACCACCCGCAGTTGCAGCTGCCGCTTCCCCGTGACTCCAGTTGTTTGGCGTCACCCCTCTGTACTTCTCGCGTGACCATGGCACGTGTGCCTAGAGGAGCGCGCGGCGGGAGACAAGAGGCGGCGCCCGAGTCACGTTTTAATTCTAATCGTCGTTAAATAATCATGCGGCCTGGGCCGCGGAAATGAAGGCCTCTGAGGCGGCTCCGCGGCGGAAGTCGTCGGTGGGCGAGGAGAGCCGGAAATCACCCCTGCGCATAAGACTGCGTGGAAACTTTCAGAGGAGCGAGCTCTCTTGAGATTACGTAGGGACAACACTAAGGCGTAGGGGGAAGTGTATAGAGACACAGAAAATTCAGGTAAACATTTACAACTCATCAATTGTTTTTGAGAACTTTACACCACAAATTTGGTACAATTTGACAGTATTTTTAGTCTATAAATTGTATTGAGTGATTGGTTAATGTGAATCAAATAAAACGCGTTAAATATTTCACAAAATTCTGTAGAGTATGATTCTTGTATATGGTCATAAACATTTTAGAAAATCATAAAATCATTGTAGTTCTTACAAACTAATTTGACATTTAGGCAGCACTCATGTTTTGGGAAAGAAATTACGTAATATAATACAGAAACTATAGAGTGGTTGAGTGATAGTTGACAAATATGAAATACATCAGTAACCTATATTGCAACTATCATGTTGATTGAAAGTTTTGTGAGGGATTACCGAACAACTATTACATATTTCTCTTCCGATTGCCTATGTTCTTGAGAAAGGCCATTCTCTTTATTTGTGCAATCTATGTAACTTACATTTAAAATATAATTTATGTATATACACCCTAATTCATCTTCAGCTTTATATTTTAAAATCCAACATTTTATAATGAACTAAAACTCGTCAATTTGTGTATATTTGCACGAATCCCTTCTAAAGACGATATGAATGCACGTTAAATTCGGTTTTCGCTTCGCCGGCTGGATCGCTCGGTACTGTGGCGCGGATGAAAAATTGAACGAGTTGCTGCGCCGCTCTAGAATTCCGGATTTTTTCCGAGCGACGGCATTGCTTCGCAAAACGAAGAGTTGATTTGGGAGCAGCACATACACGTATCGTCCCTGTGAAACCACATATCGTTATCGTTATCGGTTAACTTATTTTTTATTTATTTATTTATCGAATAGCTTTAGTCACGGATAGGCGTTCTCAATGGTCGTTGTTCCGAGCTAGTTCACTCGTATCTCATCGCGGTCGTCATCGGAACTTCCTATACTGCCTATAACGCGTGGGATAAATAGTCTGAGTAGTTAATAGCCTGTGATCATTTGCGCAGATGGAAATTTCCGCAAACGTCGCATACAAATAGTACGTGCCTGAAAGTATGTGATGTTGGAAAATTAATATATTCATTATTTATTGTAATGGTTATTGAAATTAATAAAATATACTCAGTAATTTTTTATAACAATTTATTTGTCATTCATTATGGACGTTTCGAACCTATTTGGGCCTTTTTCAAAAAATCTGGTGTCCAGGCTTCTTACATCATAGATTTTATATATCAGTTTTAAAAAGCGACTTGTGTCATACCAGATGTTTCGACGGAGTAACCTTGATTTGACCTTATACTTGACCAGTTTTTTATAGCTAGTGACAATTTTGATTAAAAAGCTACATCTTTATCTATGGTGTCAACAAACCTGGACACTAGATATTTGAAAAGACTCCAAATAGTGTCGAAAGGTCAATAATGTATAACGATAATAAAAATTGTTTTTAAAAAACGACTAAGTCTGTTAATTAAGGTCAATAAACCATTACGATAAATAAGCAATACAACAGACGTATATGTCCATTATAATTTAATCATTCTCAATACGAAAACTAACAGCAATGCTTATTACAATTATCTCCAAAAATGGGACAAAAATTATGAAATGGAGTACCTTGTAAAAAATATTAACAAAATTTGTACTAAAAATTATTATTATTATTACCTAATGTGTTACAGTAAACGTGAGAACTAAGGCTGAAGAATGTTCGCTTCATTCGACAAAATTCTAAGAGGACGTTTCGATTTAATGGCCACTAAGTTCTATAGCACTAAACCACAATGTGACTCTACTGTGCGAGCAAACAGCCGAAATCATTTTAAATCATGGGGATGAAGCCACATGAGAAAAGGATATCAGAGCCCGACATTGAGGGAAATTATGGGGATGAAAGAATTACGCAGTCTGTCTCGATGTCAAAAGTCCGGAAGAGGTGGCTTAGTGCATCAAACCGATGTCATTGCAGTGCCTCTGACCGGTAGTTCATAGGCTCTAGTCCCAACGGTGATAGGATTTTCGACACTAGATTCTCAGCTAGATCGAATTCAGTCGCTGTCTGGAGGATAATTTTAGCGGCCGGCTGCTCTAATCGGTAGTTTTCCGTGGGTTTCTCCGATCAACACTAGGTGAAAGCCGGAGTAGCAAACGGACCCTAAACAAATGGGCCACGGACCGCACGCGATCTTTCCTTCCTCTTCTTTGTCCTATTCTCACCCCTTATACACACACTTACACTAACATGCGCTACACTATCACATCGGAGACCTTTCGTGGCTTAGATCATTTCCCGGCTGGGGCGGTGCCCTGCTGGTAGTAGATGTCAGGTTGGAGAAACCCCACTAGCCGACGGTTGGTCGGCACCGGATCTCGCCATCCAGCGAGGGAAGATCACCCACCACCACCACCGGATAAAAAACATGCACTACACTTCTGGGAATAATGACCTCATTAGTTGACGCGCCCGGGATCACTCAAAAAATCAATCAACGACGTCAAGGTGCTGCTCCGTCCTCGCGGGCACAGACCTTCAAAATAGCCGATTAGAACAGCCGACATCTACCTTCCTCATCTCTGCACTGGCGTCGCCGGCCTTGGTACTTGGCTGGTGCGATATCCACCCTCGCCGGGAATTGAACCTTTCCTCTTACTTATTTTATTCAGTCCCTTCGGGTTTTTTTTTCATTGGTTCATTAATCACTGGCTTTCAGTCCATTGCCTTACTGTGTCACAGAACATTTTCGAATTAATCTTCGCTATCTCCTTCCTCTGGCTTCTGCGTTTTGTCCTCTACTGTGACTTCTCCCAGTGATAGTGCATTGCACGGTCTCTCCTATCCCCTCATCCACCAGCGCGACGCGTGTCCGTTCGCTGGCTCCATGCGGCGGCTCAAATTGCGTTTTGAAAGCGCTGAGCTCGCATGCTTCTGCCCATAGTAAAAATGTTATTCTGCTTCGTACAAAAAGTAAGAAACGATTGGAACATAAATGGTAAATGGTGATTCACAGTTTGAATGCAACAACTCCGTGGCCTTCGTAATGTGCAGAAGATAAGAAATAGGCTATCTGTGAATAATACTGACTTCCGCAACGATCGGATATTGTTAATTAAGTGGTATGAAACTTTCTTTCATCTTTGAGTTCATTAAACTTCAGTTTGTATCAGCATACTTCTAATTTGCTCAACTACTTCGGCAAAGGGCAATCTGCATATCATATCCGTTAGATAAGTAACCGAGAGTGTGTGGTAACTAAATTTTCCAAGGAGGTATCATGATATTTTTGTTTCATTTGCTCATTAGAGATTTGACGCATTCTAGTACTAATAGAAGGAACCGCATCTCTAATATTGAATTTTTTCCTTTCCTTTTATGTTTTGTCCTTTTGTTTTTATAGTTTATAAAATATGTCCATTATCTAAAAACGTATAGACAACACTCACGATCAGTGAAAAAATAGATTATTTTTATTTTCATTTTTCCCAAATTTTCGATAACGATCTTTCCATTTTCCAGATAGGCAACCCATCTATTCAAACAACTTATTCTCCTTCTGTTGTGACCATCTACACCATTATCACTGTTACCATTCGAGCGTGTAATTCAGATTCATTTCGCCCCTCGTAATCCTTCTCTCTCGCCGCCCTTTGCCCTAGTAAGAGGCGACCGGAGGCTCGTCCCCAGCCCCATGCACAGCCGAAATTGCCTTTTAAAAAGCGACGGGGGTTGGCGGCGGCGGCGGCAGCGCACTCCGCGACGGGGCTTCTGCCTAATAACGCAGCGCGTCTTTGTGTGGTCAGCAGCTCCATTTGGTCACACTCCATCGCTGCTTTCTCCGCAAGATGAAGCCCTAGGCTGAACTTTACTGTGAAATGGGGACTCAAGAGGCTCTTCGTTGTAAATGTTAGTGTATAATTTATTCATTTTAAGTTTTCCAAAGAGAATGTCTTGCCTTATTTATTTCCTCCTTTCTGATGGAAGCGCTGCTGTCTGTTTACATCAGGTCGCCGCCTGCCTAAATCCTCGCAACTTATGGAAGCCTTTGTGAGAATAAGAAGCATTTGCTCGGAGCACACTACAGAAGGAAGAAACAAGCTTGTAGAGAACTCTTGTGTGTAGAAGAAAATTAATAGTAATATTAATAAACATCATTCTCTCCTGAGACAATTTTCCATTTATTTACTGGAAATCTCGACAATCTCTTCTCAAATAAATTTGATATTATTTATAAAACAATTGTCTGCTATTTATGATAACGTTTTCTCTTGAATGTGATGCCTCATGGACGAAAATGTCGTGCTCTATCAATACTGTGGCCATATTGGGCAATGTTTGGTAATTATAGATTACGTGATCGGTCGTATCTTTTCAAATCAAAACTAAACAAAGTTAGTTGTTATTTTATTTTTGTAATCGCTTCCTAATTTACTCACAGTCATGCCTACAATACGAGCACTACGATAGCTCAAAGGATGTAAAAATAGTAATTACCAATACTGTCACAGCAAACTTAGAACAAAAAGAGTAATAGTAGTGTTTTAACCTTGAATCGGCAAGGTAAATTTCAATCATAAGAGTGGTTCATCATTCATAGACTGTTGACCTTTTTGATAAATTTTTATAGTACCCCTAATCAGACACACCTCAAATGTATTTACTTCTCAATTCATATAATACTTCATCTCTGAGTTTTGAAGCGGATAACAATTGCTTATTCTCAGGATGTGTTGATAATGCATAAAACATATTGCCCGACAGAATACTGCTAATATGTAAACGTATTCACTAATATGTAAACGTATGAGCAAAATCTAGAAAAGATCCCTATTTTACATTTTATTAGTGAACGTGAGCTGCCTTCACTTTCGCGAGTTCGGCAATCCTTTTTCCTTGTTTCGTCGATTTTTTTTCTGCGAGGGTCTTATTTAAAATATATTAAAACTTTCATAAATGTAGTATATCATGACCATGTATATTACAGATTATCCATTTCATTTTACCACTATCAGCTTTTCCGAGTCGGCAAAAAAATCCTATTGCCACTAGAGTGCCTAAGCCGAGTTTAGTCATATCGCTCTCCTTTTACTACAGACAGGGTTCCAATCTCGATCGGTCCTTGTTAAATTTGTGTCAACAAAGCGCATTCACGCATAATTTCTCGGAATTCTACTTCTCTCATTCCACCATTTTGCCATTTTCTTTACTTGACATCATTAACGTTGCCCACATAGGGATGCTAATGCACGTTCAGGATTAATAGATATGAAATACGGATCTAAACAATATTATCTGATTAAGAAACTCGTGATAAGTCATTTGCGGTGTGCACGGAGTAGAGAAATAAAGTGATCGACCTAAGCACATAAAAAACTGCTAGATACATCTTCCTCTTTAAATAGAGAACAAAATGGTGATGTCAAGTCCCGCTAAAGAACATAAGTCAATCAACATACCGCCAGTGGTACCTCAGTCGCAGTTCATGACTATGCTCCTGACGGCAGCTCGCTACGCTCATGACACAATGGCACTGCAGTCAGGACAATCACTTACACCATGAAAAAAAAATATTCTAGCTTAGAATCAGTACCAGACCTTCGTGTCTAAAACAAGAAAGAGACGCAAATACATAATGCCTTGATCGCTTGATCTAAAGTAATTTAAAATGCGGAAAGCTATCAGTCAACTTCGAGTATTCGGACATATGCTATTAAAAACCTAATTGCGTATCCATTATTAGCTCCTAATATTGGTTAAATAACAAAATCAAACACTTATACAATCAAAACCTTTCGTTACAAATGCAGCAACGAACGCATAAATGCAATATGCTTCCACTGCGTATTGCTGAATACACAGGCCGACGTCAGTTAGTTACAAAAAGAAAACCACTAATTCCTATTAATTTCAGGATGCTGCATTCGAAACTGACAGCCGTTTTTCTAGATTAGCTCGTATTTTTGTGTAACGCGTAGTGCCAGTTTTTACCATTTTGGCTTCAGTTGTCATCAATGTAACCATTTCCACAATGTTCCTAGAGTGAGAAATAACTAGTATATCACTCAGTTGGTGAAATTCAGACGATTTTTGGTGTATGTGCGTGTAGGTATATATATATATATATATATATATATATATATATATTATATATATATATATATACAGAGAACAATATAACAATGAAACGAAGAGAGAGAAGTGTTCCTTCCCCTTCTACTGTTGTTTTAAGTGTTCTTTACACACTGAATGTAGCCGCCTCGTCTATGTGGCACCAATGAGCGGCACGATGACGCGCGCGAGCAAATATATCAAGTAGAATAAGTACCGTTGTTGCGTGACTCAGTCTACTCTTACGAGTAATGGTATTGCAGTAAGTAATCTTCTCAAGTGTGAAAATGTTGTCGTGGAATCGACTTACGAATTTTACTTCAGTAACTTCAGTTATTGTCCCGTATTTTCGGAAATGTTTTAGTGTTATACATACAGTGATTTCGTGGTTGTCCTGTGGTTCTAAATTTCGCTTTCCCTCGCACAAAATGTCAAATTCTTCCCGCAGATGTAAAAACTCACCGGACTGATTTTTTTACATCTGTTGCGTGTTATGGTGAAGTACTCAGATTAGATCGAGAATGATGTCGTCAGGGAATTATATTATTTGTATTTTAACTGTAAGATTGAGGACCAGGATAAAAGCTGGGCTGAAGACCTGGCTTAAAGGATCCAAGAAAAGGATACTTTGCTTCCGATGATATATGGAGAGAACCCCGGAATCACTATGGCGACTTGTTTCTGTATGACGAATATAGCAGGAAATTACAAGAAGAAACAGGTGCCATCGAATATTCATCTTGCAATCGCGATCAGACCAGAGTCTCATGGAGAAAATTTACCTGCACCTACTCCTCGAACGAATGGGAAACTATTGATATTGTAGCACCTACAGGAAACCGATAAGGACACTAACTCAATACCTGCAGATGAAGATCTGAGAGATAGTCCCCTTCCACTTAAAAGATGAGACTTATTTTCATCCTTCACCATGAATGAACGATTTAGCAGAGACTTAGAACTTTCGAAAGAGAAAGCTTAATTCTTGGGTGCTGGACCTCAAGGAATGGAATTTACTGGCTCCCGGAAACTACTTACACTCAGCACAGGAGAAGGAACGAGCCTTTTTCAGAATAACAGAATGGAAGATTCCTTTGCGTATATACGGACGTCAATGGCTGATGAGTGAGTTAGGGAATCCAACGCAATCCATCTGATTGGTTTCTTTTAGAGATTCATCTAAGTCCCCTCAGTATTGTGAAGCAGTTTTGCTTCATAATGGAAATAAGTGAGTGTGGCACACTCTGTTCCAATGAATGATACTTACGAGGATCTCGCACACATTTTAAATCGTATCAAATACAAAGATCATGGTTGGCAAATTTGTGGACATGTAAACGTATTTGCAATATATAATAACGAATGTCTGGACCAGACCAATGTCTGTAAGGTGGATTTACAAAGCACTTTTTATTTTTTTGTGTCTTTGGGACTCAAGAGCTACAGGAAAAATTTCTCACAAAACTAGTGGTCCCCCAGCAGAGAGTCATTTAAGCCCATGGTACCAACAATGATAAGTGTAAGCCTCTGATCGATCCAGGCAAAGTAGTCTGCTTCCAACTCTTGCACATTAAGTTGGACCTCATGAGTTCCTTAAAGGAATAGACAAAGAAGCTGAAGGTTTTAAGTATCTTAGACAGAGTTTTCTGAAACAAGTGATTGTCTGTATACATCTGTGAACATTATACCTTATAAACTATTCTGAGTTTGTATGCTAAAGTATAGTGCTAGTAAACTAACTGAATATTATAGCTTTTTAATTGTTTAGATTCAATAAATTATTTTATAGAATTTAAAAAATTGATTGTCTTTGACACAAGTGCCAAAACGAAATTAATTCCTTTTTGCAGTCAAAAAAACACACTCTACGGTACTTTCAAGATAGTTCATTATGCCTATTATGGTAAATTTGGCAACTATGTGTTACACAAAAATACGAGCTAATCCAGTAAAACGGTACATATCATATTCGTATTCAGCGACCCAAAATTGGTAAGAATCAGTGAGTTTTATTCTGTAACTTTTCAAAAGTTTAAAAACGTCGGGCAGTGATATTAATCCAAAAGCAGAGAACCCGCATCACACTTGTCTATTTTGCCCTATTTTCACGTAGGATATACTTAATCTGTCAGATGTTTCTGCCAATATGCATTGATGCGACGAAAGGTGATTATATTACATTCACTAATTAAACACTAAATCTGAAAAGAATAGGAAGACGTAAAATAATAGATATAAGTAAAGTTCATTCGGAAATAGCGACAAAAGATAGTATTATTTTGCTCCTAGACAACCAACTTTAAAATTATTAAGAAATTACTTACTAATTACATTTTAAAATTATTTAACGTAGTATTATTTCACTGACAGTGGTTTATGTTCTTACTGTCGCGTTAATCTTTTTAATTATCCTGTTGAATACATTTTCTTCAATATATTAAGACTTTAAAATTGTCAATAAACAATTGTATTCAAAAATAAAAAATGCAAAAATGGCTTTAAACGAAGAGATTCATAGGAATAATAGAGTTCGCATCTTTAACGAGTACCGTTTCTCTATACCGAGAACATTTTCTGAGCACCTCTAGTAACATTCTCGTGAATCAGAATATGCGGTATTTACGTAGCTTGCTATATACAAATAATTTTATGTCTTGTTCCATTCAGAGCCTGATCTATGATTCATCAGAGCAATTAAAAAATAATTATTTACGCACCAAGCGCGTTATAAGGGTTTTAATGATCGCCCATGATACACACATTTTTTATTTTTTACCTAATTTTAATTATTCATATTTACTTATTAACTAGTTGATAACGTGACTCGGTTTGTTATTTCATATTTCCCTTCCATAATTCCCTTTAATTAATTCCACCTCATAATTTTCCTCCGTAAGAGAACATGTAGCAACACTCAACTGCTTTCATATTTCCACGTCACTATGATTCTCTCGATCCAGATAAGTTATATCCAGCTCCATATCGAAGGCAATGACAAGCAATAATGTATCAGTAAAAAATAAACTATATTAACTCTAATAGAATCTGCATTTGAACGAGATTCTTTGAAACGTCGCTGCGCCTAGATAGATGTGAAAGGGCTCAAACGTAACAGCAAGTGGCGCATCCATCAAGGGGCGACGCGACGTGTCTCTTCAAAGTCGTTTCCTCCCTCGTGGCTCTATATCCGGAACGCGCGCCGGCGCCGACACTGCGTCCCCCACCCCCCGCCCTCACCCTCGCCCCAGCCCCGCCTCCCACATTCCCCCCCTTCCGACCCCCGCCCCCGGGC
Source organism: Acheta domesticus (assembly GCA_031308135.1). Classification (NCBI taxonomy): domain Eukaryota; kingdom Metazoa; phylum Arthropoda; class Insecta; order Orthoptera; family Gryllidae; genus Acheta; species Acheta domesticus. The sequence goes on from JAHLJT010004567.1 coordinate 152,141,477, forward strand.
TCCCGCCCCCGGACCCCCCCCCCACCGCACGCCTCACCCGCCCTCGCCCCCGCCCCCCACGCCTTCCCGGCCCCCCGCCCTCACCACCGCCCATGCCCCCTTTACCCGCCCCCTGACCACCCGTCTCCCGCCACTACTCCCCCACCTCTCGACCCATCCCCCCTCACTCTTCGACGCCTCTGGCTTCTCCGCCGCGCGTCGCGAAATCTGATTATGGCGGTCCAGATGCGCGGCGCGTTCTTCTGCGCCTTTCACTCTCTTCGACGCAACGCCGAGAGGCCCGCCCACGCGTACGGCGCGCGACCTCGCGATCGAAAGTCCTCCGCGCTCTCGCGCGACCAGATGTAAACTCGTCTGCCATTCCCACTGGAGTCCCCCGCTTCAGTTCCTCGCACACGATTCTCTTGACTCACTGGCTCTTCTCCCCTCAGTTCTACCCCACCTATCCACATGTTGGTGAACTCTTTGTTTACCACCCCACCTATCCAACTGCCCACTCCTTGCTTGCTCAACTGCCCGACTACTCCCATCCACCTGCTCAACTGACCGCCTGACTGCCGACCCTCCTGTCCCCTTCCCATCTCTGCATCTTTTTGCATATCTGCATCCGTATCTACATACCGACCCACTTATCCCTCAGCTTCCCTTTGGCACCTGCCCGCCAAACCTTTTTGGCTCCTTCTTGATAACGTGTCTCCCGTACAATATGCACTGATCTCGTCATTTTACATTCTCGCCTTACGAAGTTCTTCGTAAGAAGAGAAAGTTATGTAATCGTTCGGCGGAAAACAGCGAATTTTCGCCCGAAAATGTCTTACTGCCGAGCTCTGGTAACGAAAAAGTGGATAAATCCTGTTTTCTTAACTTAGCAACTGGATTTTTCCACCTTTTCGTTATCAAGGCCTGACAATGAATTTTTACCGTTGCTAACCTGTTCATTATCTTCTTGCATTATGCACGTTCCCAATTTCTCGACCATCACTTCTTCTGCCTCCTGGGGGTTTCTTCCCATTCCTTAAGCGTTCTCATTACTCTGGAACATCCACAGCCTCCGCTCCTTCATCGGCATCTGGAGTCCCCAACGCTTACCGAATTATCACGCCCCTGAACCGTTTATTGCCGTATTCCTCGATCCCGTCCCTTCTGGCCCCCAATTTCCCTTCATTTCAACAACCCAGCCATCTCTTTTTTTTTCTTCTCTCTTTTTCCCCCGCACTGTGTCCCTCTTCTTCGCATCAGCCGTCGCCTCAACCGTCGCGCCGCCGCCGGCTAAAAATACTTCCCAACTTCGCCCGCGGAACAACTCTTCTCGCCTCGCTGGTGGAGGCGCGAAACTTGCCAAAATTTACTTTTAAAATTAGACTCCTGTATTTGACACTTCGTTCGGTGTTTTCGCGCGGCTTAACTATCTCACAAATCCACCTCGGCCATAACTCGCGAGCGCGCCCCCGCTGTCCGTGACTGGGAATTGATTAAGCGCCCGGCGAGGACTGCCGGCGTAGGGCTACCGCTGTGATGAGGACTTCGCCCCCCAGAGGGCCACGAAAGCAATGGGGACGGTGGGACGAAAGGAGGACCCGACGCGACGGCGTCACGGGAGTGAAAGCTGTGTGTCATAGTAATGAAGGAGACAAGACGGTTTGACCAAAAGAGGATCGGATGAAGTCACTGGAAGAGACTGTGTGCCGCAATAATGAAGGAAGTAAGACGGACGCAAAAATATTTTTCACATTTTTCTCATGCTTACGAGTGAGATGCGAATATTTTGTCGGTTACATTACTATACGATTCTCTCTTTTACTAGGCAATGAACGCACCTCTATTAACTGGCACAAATCTATTTTTCTCCGTGATGTAACCGAATAGATTTTTTAGAAGAGTGTGGGATATTCCCTACGATCGGAATATATCCCTATTACATACTCTAAATCTGTGACACAAGGGCATGCATATCATAAATACAGTTTACTGAACCAAATCAAAATACATAAGAATAAAACTCGTGTAACAAACCAACATTCCCAAAACATTCCCCAGAATTTATATCCACCGTAGTCAATGATGCCATTCGAGATGTCGGGTCCACAGATCGTAAACTTCACAAAGAACGTGGGAAAAAATACTAGAATAAAACTACACATAACTCCTTAGACGTACACGAACACGGGTGCTTTTTTTTCGTTTTCTGTTTCAACGAAATGTTGCCAAGACTTTTCGTAGAATATCTCTGAAGATAGATATAGTACAAGAGTATCTCAACCATTATTTTATTATTGATTTACAACGACACACAATGCCGAGAATGAAAGAAATAATGATATTTAAATATTAAAAAAACATTACGGATTTAACGTTTTTCAGTGTCCTTGAAACTTGACATAGTTATTTGTCACTGCATTTCTCTATCACATTTCGTCCTTTATCACGAGGTAATACAATGTTCCTTGTTTGTGGATGACAGCTTCTGGAAAAAGGAGATTAACAATAAAAAGCCGTCGCAATAGTTCAAATTAAAATGTCCGTGATACACATTTTGATCTCATTGAGCAATGGTCTAGGAGCAGGAGCAATTCAATGAAGCAATTGTTCTTCCCCTACTAACACAGTAGAGTGTAATAGTCTTGCTTTTAAAATGATAAATGTTCTTAACCAGAAGTACTTTGTAGAGAATGACTTAATGAATTATTACCGTCCCCCTTTTCATGTTCCAGTTTGGAAGTATCCTAATAGCGTAGAACTCACCTTCCTTTCCTCTGGTTTTATGTCGCCAGTCTTCCTGGAAACTTAAGACCTTCAATAATGACTACAACCGGAAGTTCAGGCATTTATTTTACCAAAAATAGACAATAAGGCGTTTATATTTACTAAGATAGGCACGCAACAAAGACATTTACTCTGGCTAGGGGGTAAAAAACACATTAAAAAATCGCAATTTAAAAGTAATTAGTGTACATAAATTAATAATTAAAATTATACAAATTTTTATTTTAATTCTAAATTTACATTAACTCCTACGTGGGAGTAAACTACATTTTCTTCGTAATTGCACGACCATCCGGCATGACAACTACGAATTTTTTTACTCGCGATGCTATCTCTACGAAATGTTATTGTGGACTCACTTTTGAATCTTAAAGGAACAGTCAGCTCTGTCCTCAAAAGGGGTCCGAGGCCATACACATAGGATGAGATTTCTCATTAGCGAACAAGGCTGTAAGGGTCAATGAAAAATGTAAAAAATCTTCACTGCTATCATCTTTCTTTCCCTTTTAGATTTTTAACACACCCTGACATTGGAGCCTCCTGGTCCAAAGAAAGACTACATAATAATGGTTTCATGTTGTCCAGGCTTCCAGGTATGTTTCCAGCTCGATAGAGATTGGTGCCAGGAGGGGAAAAGGGAAAATAATGACCAAAAAGGTATAAAATGCACAAAATAGGCAAAAGCCACAAATAGGCATCAGAAGCTAAAATAGGCAAAAAAGGCCAAATGAAAATCTACAAAAACAACTTCAAAAGTACAATGAAGTTATTTCTACTGTTAAAAGTCATAAAATTGTAACAATAATATAAAGTTATTTTGCTAAACATCCAGGGCTAATAATGACGTTCTAGCACGTGAAGTACCTAACAGTTTAAAATTAGGTATAGCCTTGAATCTCCTTAACTTTAAATTTTGCAAGATAAAATATTGCAGGAATTGCTGCTAATTCAGATGAGTGTTGGTTGGTTGAGTCTTATTCAGGAAAAAAATTCAAAAATTTAGAAAGTCAATTATAAAAAACTGTGCTCTATAATTGTCACAGGTAAATACCCTCAAACTTTGGCAACAAAAGATTTAATGCGCTAAAAATCTACGATCTCAAAAATATTCCCGATATTTTGAAAGTAGACATTTGCTATATCCTCCACATTCATAAATCTTTGAGAGTTATTTAATAATATTAACACATATGAAAAAAGTATTATTCAAACAGGATTTAGTATGCATTTATAATTTTCGTTTCTTACTAAAAATCTTTCCTTTACAATTACAAGATACATTTTCATTGATTGAATATTTTCGTTAGTATTCACAATATTCCAATACTTTTCAATTTGGTATTCAAATGAATGATCTTGGAGTTTGAGGAATTACATCCACCCAAGCCTTCGCAAACAACTTTATAACTTCTACCGTTGAATTAATGAACGCTATTCACACATGTTCATGTTCACATAATATTGAATGTTTTGCTAGATATCAGTAACCTGATTTATTAAGCTTTAAACAATTTATTTCTACCTCTTAATTTTTACTATTTATATTTATTATCATTAACACTTGTTAATTTTTTCTATTTACACTTTTCTTTTTCAAATTATATACAATTGCAATCTTCTGTTACAATAGACACAATCATTCATGAATCTTCAGATAACATCATCTTCAACCTTTGTGAATATTTAAGGGATTGAGATCACCTTTAGTTGAATTAATAAACGTTTGTAATTGTTCGAGTTTGAGTCAAATGAAAACCAAAAATACTTTTTGCAGTTTCTGTATTATAGACAATGTTAGAACAAGGACACTATTTTTAATGTATTCCCCCTGCTTTTCACCCTGCCCTTCCGCCACCGAGACACGAGGGTGTCGATACCTCGAAGAAAAAATCTTTTGGCTGTGCATGCAGCCACTCATACACCGTCTGTTTTACTTCCGTGTCGGTCGCGAACTTGTTGCTACCTAATAATCCCTTTAGTGGACCAAGGATATGGAGTCGGAGGGCGCGAGATCGTCTATCCTGCAGAATAATCTCCTCCGCCGCTGCAATCGCCACAGCGGCCACAACACGACGTGCCTCGGCGCGCCTGCCAGACTTGGTGGCCGCTGCCGAATTTCTTACACCATTCGAACGCCTGAATCTACAATATGCATGCAGCCCCATACTCTGTCAATGTGCGTCGATGGATTTTAATTGGTTTCGTACCTTCACTGTGTAGGAAACGGATCGTTTCAAGCTGCTCTTCTCTGGTGCTTACCAACAGAGGGGTCGTTTTATTGGAAATGCCCATATGGCGCCACTGGGTCAGTGGGTCTTATTACAATGGGAGCGGTTTTCGATTTTCTAAAGCGATTTTCCAGTCTTCATTTGACTCACATATGTATGTAATATATCGTCGTTGACAATAGACAACCTTCTATGTAAAAAAAACATTTTAGATGGTTACGATGTTTAAATACCGAGGAACAACGGGAACCTGAGAGGTACCAGCAATAACATGTAGTGAACAGCAATGACAGGTACAAACAACGTCTGGTAGTGTGTTAGATTCACATAAAAGACGTTACCCAATATTCTGCAATGCAAGTGATTGGAGAAAGGCATTGGTTAGAGATACGTTTTTAAAATATTTTAGAAACGATTGATATATTTCTTTTACTCGATTACCCAGCAAAATTAAATAATTTTTACATTTTTGCACCACTTCTCATCATAAAACGCAAATAAAATAGATGTTTTAGTTAATTAAACGTTATGTTGAAACTATGTGTTCAAAATTATATAACCGTGTTTACAGTAAATGTTAAAAAAGTAATTCAATTTAGAAGTGTAAATATTTATTGATAGAACATAGTTATGCATGAGTTGTCTAAATTAATTTATAAATGTAATGGATTCGTCGAAACATTTTACTACTATCTTTAAAGCACAGTAGATTAAATTGTGGAAACAAAGGATAAAATTTAGAGATTTCTACACAATAAAAATACAAGAATTTTAAAATAATTCTGTTATTGTGATGGCTAGATAATTCGAATTATTTCTGTTCGCGACTGAACGAATCAACATCGAGAGCGAAATTCATCAACTATATTTTATAACGTAATATAAAATTATGTTAATATATTATACGAAAATCTAGTGAACGTGAGTTAATTTTTAACTCACCGAGGAGGCAGGGAACTGGGCGCGGAAGTTATCTCCCTGTTTGCACCTACAACGGCGCCGTGACTCGTGCGGGGACGATTCGATCGCGCATAAGTTCAGTAGGCCTTGTTTACCTCGCGAGGAGGGCGCTGGCGTAGGAGCCTGCTCTTTCGTCTCTTATTTTCGTCCCCCTCCCGCTCTGGAAACTTTCACATTATCTTCTTTACTTTTGCTATTGAAGGTATTTTCCGTTAAATTGTTCCCAGTGCCGTCAGTTCCAAACCGTCAGTTCCCGACGGTTTTCGCTAACAGTTTTGGAACGATTGTTGGAATGAGTGAAAAAATAAATTGAATGTATGTTTCTAAAGCTAAATATAGATACTTTTCTGTAATGAACTTACTGGTTTTTAATAATACTCGTCAAATGTTGCTTCTAAGTAAAGTTCTAGGCAAAACTGTGAAAATAAAGGCAAACGTGAGCTCGTTTTTGAACACACGTAGAAGAGGCGTATCGGGCCTGGTGTATTTTTACCTACACATATTAATAGTCAAAGATTCGTAATTACTGTGTTCGTGTTACAGTGCAATCTGTCTTAAGAATACTAATAGAGATTTCCCGGAGATAACAATTTCCATCCATCATTTTTATTAATGGCTGGAATGTAGTTTTGTTTCGTCATGTCGAGATGACATCAATTTTTCTGAATCGTACATTCTGAGAGGAATATAACACAACCATAAAATAGTTTGTTAGCGAAGATAAGAAACTGAAATTTATTAAATCAATCAATTACTCCCGTAATTACAAAAGACCTACTTTGCTTTATATTTGTATTATCTTATTTTCTATAACATAAAGTCACTCTATTAATGCTTAAGTCAGTAATTCAGATTTATTTGAATGTGAGCATAATTCATCGAATGTGAATCCGATATATTTCAATAGGCTGAGTTATCGACATTGAGCTCATATTTCAAGATTCTTGTGTTGTTAATCTTCTGCAATGTACTTTTTTCGAGGTCCATTCTGCCATTGTTTGCGAAAGGTTCGTTTTATTTATAGATTATTGATCATGCTGAATGAACTCGTTCCCTGTTTTTATACTCTGTGGCGAGAATGTACAATGTATGCTCAGTAGCATCAAAACACATTTTTGTGTACATTTAGATTTAAATTCACGTCAGAGAACCGCACGCTGTTTATTTTATTCGTCTCGCTTCAGGTTCATTGCGAGCCGACTGCTACCGAACCGAAAAAAATAAAGTTGACATATGTATTCAATATGATATTTCTCTGTGCAATTAATTTGCGATATTTGCACCTTTTTATAAAATGTAATTCCTCATTTACACTCGATTTTTGTGTGTGAACTTCAAGACCATTTTTATTTCTTGGATGTGAGAGTCGTTTCTTCGTCTTGGGGGAAAAAAAGGTTTCGTATTCCCTCCCCTCCACTTCGTCAGCGTTCTAACGTCGCCGTGCTTCTCCCCTTATCCTTATTCCCTTGATGCAGCCAGAGAGTTAATTACCCGTAACGAAGACTAGCAGCTCGTCGCTGTCCTTTCTTTGCGTCCTGCCTCCGTCCAGCGAGAGGCCGTGTTTCTCTCTGCTCCGTCGCCCTTTGTTCTTTTCTCTGTAGCGTAGCGAAACGCATCGAGATATTTTGGGCGAATACTACTAAATTATGAGTTAGCTCACGTTTATTCACTGTGTATGCCACTAGCCATTGAATCATGCATCCCTATTTTTTCGTCTTTTATAATATTTGATAAATGTTTTATTAACGTCTTAAAAAGTGTTCATACTGGTTATAGTAGATCGCAGTCTTTTAAATATTAAAAGATATTCGCTATATAAAGAATGTAAAGACATTACGAGACTTTTCGGTGACCTGGAAATCAAAACCCATGATCGAAATTTTCACTAATAGCAATGTCTTAATAGGCAAAATTTGGAAACTTTGCTCGAGTTCTTGGAGACCTTAAAAGAAACTTCGAGAGAATAACAAGCACATATGAAATTCATATCCACATATTTTTGTTTAATACTGAAGGATTACTGAAGAATACTTTTCTCTAATATATTCTTAATTTTATTGCTAATTAACGGCGCGAAACGTTTTTACTGATTTTCAATTAATTATTCAAATTTAAATGAAATGACTTAATTTTATTAATCAAGTTATGTTTAATATAATACTATTTGGGAGATAAAACGGCTGTTTTCGTGAATCAAATGCATTTACGATAGGGAATCGAGAGCAGTATTGAATAACAAATATCAGTCACCATTGTACAATATTGAATATTCGCTAAACTACAAATAATTAAAAGGGAGAGTGGTTAAAGAGCAGCACGCAGCGTGCATCAGCACAAATTCTGCTGAACAGAACCACACAAAATAGTTCATGAAAACGGGGCACGCACACTGCTGCAGAACAACAAATGAAATACTATCGCATATCACTACAATTAACTAAACATTTTAACGAAAACAGTCTTGAAAAAACTGTAATTATATAAAATAATATACACGGTTTCACAGTATTGAATCCACGGTTTCACAGTGCAACCATTTCTTTACGTAACGAAAATATCAAAATAGTTGCTTTTTCATCACGCAGTCCGTGAACTCCAAATGTTTACAAGCAGGAGGCTTCTTACTTAGAGCCTCGATATCGCATGATGTCAGCTGTGTCGTACGCAAAGTCGCATTGAGTGTGAGGATTCAGTCGATATGCGTGGTATGAGAGTGGACAGTTTAACACATTCAAGCATTGTATTTTTCGATCAAAATCGAAACTGTTTCATTGTTTTTCCAGATAAAATATTTTTTTACATTTTCGCCAAATGGTAGAATTGATATATTATATATACTATAGAAAAGTAAGATCCAGTCCTTTCCACTGTCATTTTTGTTGAATTTGGAGCCGTTTTTGAAAAAACCTTCGTTTGAGCGATTATCAATGTGCAATTTCAGCTCATTTTCACCTTCCGTTCATGAGTTCGAGTCGTATGTTCATGAGATTCAGAGTATGATTCAGTCACTCGACGAAACATTGAAACATACTTTTTTTTCAAGGGGATATTCGTTCAATGTGACATAAATTATGGCAGCCACGATAAACTGCTGAAGCAATTAGTGACATTACAAATTGTTGATGAACTATTGTAAATTGATAAAGACTTCAGACGAAATTCAGAGCCATTTGAAGTAGTGTTTAGTTTTGGAAAACTGGAAACCGTTGCGATATATGGTGATTAAATTTTTAAATTGTTTAACCATTAAAGAATGATTGCACATTTGGAACAAAGAAGTTAGTGAGTTAGCTCTACCCCATAATTGAACAAGGAGGCACCCCCAAACATTCATCCGAAACTTCTAAAGCTTACCTATCTGACACAAAAAAGTATGTTTGTAGATGACTTGAACAAACAACTAGAACTAATAAAAACCAGGTTTATATTGTTTCTAATCAGCAAGTAACTAATAAGGATGTTTACCTTTGCCTAAGTTTTTATAACCAGAAAATAATGAGAGGTACTTTCATGTTTTATCATGCATTAAAAATGTTTGTTGTGAATTTTCAGAATGTGATAGTTTATTAGGAAATAAAAATACTTTCATGGAACTATATTTGTAGTTTTTGTGAGAATATATTCCTCCATTAATCTGTATCCTAGGCCATATTTAAATAAGATACTTCATTGAGAAATGTATTCGTGTAATGTAGATCAGTTTTCACGTAATAACGTTCAAAATATTTTTGTTCTTTTTTGTACTAAAGAATGGAATCATTAATAAGTCGTTAATGAATTATTTATTATTAATAATAATATTATTATTATTATTTATTATTATTTTATTATTTCTAATGAACCAACTAGCTACTGATTATACAAACACGTGAACTTTTATCTTCAGTACTTTTTTTGCCAGATGTGAACATTCACTCTCATTATTTCTTAAGAGCCTAAATTGACTCACGACGTTCGTATTGTAGTTAATGCTTCAATTGCAGGTCCAAAAGGAATGCAAGTAGCATTTCGCTTGGCGATGTTAACCATTATCAGCTTATTAAATAATCTTTTAGTGTTTGTTAATAACTACTTACGTTGCTCCTAAATGTAAGTTGGCCAGAAAACGCAACTAATGAACTTAAAAAAAGCAGCAAAATAGCAGGCCATTAAGGAACAAACACGCTCTGCAAATGGTGTAGTGGATTAGTCATTCGCGATGTAACTGAGGGAGGAGTTACAGAACAGAAGTACTTTTGTAAAGCTTGTGAAGACCTGAATAAAACGTTGAAAGCTCCGAAAATAAAGAAAAAAGATATTGGTGTTAGTAAAACAAGAAGACAACATAAGACGTTCTCTTTTATTTCATTTGATATTATTACAACGAAAACTGACAGGAATTAGTTACTAGTTAAAATAGTAAAACTTATTAAAAATCTTTTATATCTGAGAAAAAGGAAGAATTCACATCAGCATCTTAAAGATTCATAAAAGCACTAGCACTATTATGAGACTCGCGAAAATTCATTATTTCACATGATTTATTTCATTACATCACAAAGCAGTACTAATCAGAATCAAAAATGTCATGATAGTTAAACGTGTTTATGAAGTCCAAAGACAATCTACATATAATGGCAAATTCAATCTTTCAGATTGCCAATCTTTCAGATTTCAATAATAAGATAAATGCCAATCTTTCAGATTTAAGGCAGCATCTGTGCTCTTGCTTAATGCACTGAGGGGTATCTCTTTAAAGCCCCCTCGCTGGGTGCCCGCAAATAGGCCTCGTGTCGCTGCATTGCAACAACAAGCGGCGGCACTGTTTGCGTGCGCGTGCAGGCCCGTACGCAGCCGCCGGCGGCGGGTCGAGTGCAACGGGGCAACACGGAGGGCTGTTGATGACTGCGCCTCATCTACATAGTAAATTGCTCGGGGCACCGCCCCAAGCGGACAAATACCCGCGGCGGTGGTTCTACGATCGGCAGCAGTTTGACAGCCGGCCTCGCCCGCATCGCTCCATCTCCGCCCCGCCCCTCCTCTCTGGCCTCTTCACATCCTTTTCGCTCCTCCACATCCGTTTCAACCCTCCCCCGTCTTGTCACCCGCCCACCCGCTTCCTCCTGAACGACTCGTGCCGCCCCACCTAGCTCCACCCCAGCGCAAGAACGCCACTCCCCGCCCAGCCCCAGCTTGTCTTTGCCCCGTCTCGCATATCAAGCCTTTCACCATGTCTCCCTTCATCAAACCCGTTTTGTCCTGCCCCCACCTAAATCGCCCTGGTCGTCAAATCCCGAACCTACCCTTCTCGCCTTCCTCGTTCCCACTTGTTTCGCCCCGCTCATTTCGCTCTGTCCGTCTCGATCTTCCAATCTTTTTCTGTCCGACTCGCTTTGTTCATTTCGTTTCACCTGTCACTCACCCCATTTGCCTCGCGAGTCTGATCCCAACTGACTTCCCTGCTCCAGACGCTCCGTCTAGTTTCCCAGGTCCTCTTCACCCCAGCCCAACATTTCCTCAACCTTCTTGCCCGACTAGCTTGTCCTATTCACCCCGCTCCATCACCCTAGTTGCGAACAGTTTTTGACAAATAGCTAAAGAATAAGAGTAAAGAAAACGAGTGGAATACGCGTATTTAAGTAGAGATACTTTATAGTAGTGACGAGAGAGAATTTAGTAAAAATAATTCTTATCTGTAGTTTGTGTTCAAAATACGTTGAAAATTTTGGATGGCTGGACTCAATGATGTATTATGTTCACGGATGCGGAAGGCTGGAGTCCGCCGCCGTCGACTTGGAAATGGGCGAGCGAAGCGGCTCAAATTAGCCACATTGGGGAAGCCATATTGGGAAAAAGTAATAAATTGTAAATAACTTTTAACAATAATAATTTCTGAATTTATCAATAACACAACTCACCATTAACACTTTCTGAATCTATCTACCATTAACACTTTCTAAACATTTTTAATCACTACTCATTACAGAACTTATTCCATTAGTGTTACAGTTATCACTGTGCTTTAGCTCAAAAAAATACTTTCTCCTCCACCCATGATCGTAGCCTCGTAATGCCCCATTACCTCCAGGCAGCCACCGTGTCGGTGTACCCCGCTCCGCTTCCCCTCGATCCGTCGACCCTCCGCTCACCTCGACCATTTCGCCCCTTTCTACAACGCTGCATTCTCTACGACGCCCCGCCCCGCCCCCGCCCCCGCCCCCGGCCTCGCCAGGCCTCGCGGCGACATTGCTGAGTATTTCGTAAGCGGAGTTGGCCTGGAATGTTCCCAAAGGGTTTCTGCAATGGCGAGA
>JAHLJT010004567.1:152154717-152283976 GCA_031308135.1 Acheta domesticus
CCAAGGTTCGTTACGAGCACAGGTGCGTCGATTGTCAACCACAGCGTCGAGCCCTGGCGGCGTGGGTGTGCGCCGAAGTCAACGAGGGCGGCCCGGGCCTAGCTCAGTCGGCCAACTTTGTCACCTGCTTAGAATCTAACTCGGATGGAAGGAGTCGTAAGGCGTTGCTAACTACAGAAACAATTCAGTGTGGTTAAAGCAAATAAAAAGGTTTATTCCCGCCTAATAATAGGCCGGGGAAGTTACAGTGATTCAAAGAGTTAAAGAAAGGCCCTACCTGATGAGCTCAGTTAGAAACGAAAAAAAAATGAGATAAAACTTAAATCTAAAAAAAAGAGAATTACAATAAATTCTTTACAGGCCCCAACAAACTCTATGCCATTCGCCTTCTGGCTGACAATAATGAGGAGGAAACAAGTGCCTAAGCGCGGCACAGCAATGCACAATAGTTCTTTGGCGGTCGTTGACCGAAGTTTATGCCTGAATTGGGGCGGCGTGTAGGCGGCCCTCGGCGTCGGCGGCGGGGGGTCGCGGCTTCTCTCCGTCTGTGTCGGCGGCTGAGATGGCCCTGCCAGGCCGAGAAAGTCCTTCCCACAGTAGCTACCAAGGAGCGGCGCGGCGACAAGCGGCTGCGGCGGTGACGGCGGCGGCGGCGACGGTCGCTGGCCCGGATCGTGATGATCGCGAATTCCGTCACACAAATTCAGCAGTTCTTACGGAAAAGTCTCTGGAGTTTTCACGATCACGAATCTCGAGAAAACTAGTCACGGTCACTGCCCACGGCAGAGCTCAGTGTCCACGAACTAAGTCCCAAATAATAATTCTCCCTCGAACGCGGCGCCGAGCTATCATTACTCCGCGGCGCTCGCCACCCAAGACAAGTCGAGTACCCGTAGCGTTCGAAACGGGCGCCGGAGCTGTACTCGCTCCGCGGCGCTCGCCCCCCCCAGCTCAATCGAACAAGAAAGTGATGCTCTCCCCTACGCGCTAGCGTGGAGGTCTCCTCGTTCCGCCACCCCGAAAATTCAAAGTGCCCCAAAATCGCTCCCACCCCACGAATTTTGCCCCTGATTGGCTAAGTGCTACTACGCCGTAATTTGTCCTCGGCCATCAGGTCCGATGATTCTAGGAATTTTCCGTAGCCCTATCTCTGTCTGGAAAAAGCTCTCCGTCTTCTGACTTCGGAAGTAGGTCAGTAAAGGGGGTACGCGGAATGTCCGTTGGCACCCTGGAGAAACTGCGAAGGACGGTCTGGGTACTTAGTGCGCATGATACCCGGAACGGCGGGATCAGACACGTCTCTAATCTCTGCTTCGGCGCCCGGGTGCGTGACGCGGATGAGGTTCGACTCGCGGACGATGGCCATAAACTTTAGAGGAGCGCGTGCTGTCATCCCTTCCATTAGCGGAGGGGGCGCGCCGACCCGGCTGGCGGCTGCGGGAGGTGGACGGTTCACATCGACAGTATTGTGAAATTTAAAAAGTATAAAAATAGCGTACCGCTACATTGGGCCCTCCCTCCGAATAGAGAAAAAAAATTGGGGCTTTGAAAAATTGAGATTGGAAATGAGAATTTTTTTTCTCGTCGTGATGAAATTTCAAAAAAAATAACATGGCGATGCCTAACATTAAATCATTCTACAGTACTAGAAAATTGCAACTACTACTAGATCTTAATTCTAATTAACCCTACAAAAATTTAAACAAAGAAGAACATGAACTGTACCGCGAGCCCAAGGTACTCCGAATCGTGTGCAGAGGTTGTCAGTGACTTCTACTCTTTAAACGGACGGAGGTTGAAAAAATTGAATTTTCCGGCTGGAAGGCCGTTTTCGTCCCGCAGGAGGCATACGTTCCAGACGTAGGTTAAGCCGTGTATAAGAATCCCGTGAACTTCCTATCGTCGGGGTGGATGGAAATCTGCCAATAAGAACTCGAAAAATCTTAGGCCGAAAATTTTTTAGTTTTCGTTGAATTTCCAAAGAATTTCGTCTATGTTTTGAGGTGCCTCGTTTTCTGGGACTGTAACTTCGTTGATTCGTCGTGCATCTAACAAATTCTACTGTCCCGTCTTCTTCTTGACAACAACAATCGGGTTTAAGTAGGCCGTGACTGACCTCTCAATAATGCCTTCACTAATCATGTTTTTGATCGTTCATCGACTTCCCCCCTAATGGACTGCGGAATAGGGTAATTTTTCACTTTAAAGGGTGAGTCATCGGGACCTGGATCCGAAAGCAAAAGTCTTTTATTGGATGCACGGACGATCGAAAACGTTGCCGTATTTGCAGAGCAATTGCTGCAGCTGATGGCGCTCGTGGTCATTTAGTGAATCATTTCCTAGCAAGCACTTGTTAATGACTCCACTCACGTCATCCCCCGAATCCCCAAACCCACATGAAATGCTAATGTCCGGTCTGTCCTCGTCATCTTGTATCTCAATTTCCCTACCCTCACCGAAACTCACAATATTCCTGGAAAAATCCACTATCCCGTTTATTTTCCCGCAAGAAATCTACCCCTAGAATAACATCATAATTCAAGTCTTCTATGACTAAACATGGCACGTCGAATGAAACTTCCCGAAAATTTAGTGAGATTAAGGCCTGCATGAAAATCGGCTTACTTTTCTTCTCCCGATTCCTACAACGAAGCATTTACCGTAGGCAAAGTTGGCACTGGAATGCGCTCACTTATTAGTTGCGAGTAAAATTTCTTTGAAATTGCGCTAAAAACCTCACTGCCGGTATCTACTAGAGCGCGTACATTTAAAATTTCCTGTGAGAAACTCGATTACTGGGCACTTCCGTGCGAGTTCCTTCACATGTTCATTCGCATCGTCATTTTTAAGTCATGAAATGCGTAGTTCACTGACACTACCTTGGAAATTGGTACCTCTGACACAACTCGTTCGGACCCGGTACCTTACTGGCTCGAACGGTTCTAATTTAACGGGCTCTGTCTATTGGATCATGCTGACCGTTCTGTCCCAGCGTTCCCGCCTCGATTCTCATTAGAATCCGGTGGTGGGCGTCGCTCATTTGCAGCGTTCCCCCGATTCCGGTCATCGCGACGCCATGACGGTCGGTTCTGGCCGTTCCCTTGGTTTCGCTCCCAATTATCCTCATAAGAAATTACCCGAGTCCTATCAAATTGAGCGAGCAGCCCTGGAATCGATCGAGGTCCTCACATCCTACACTATTAATTAAATTTGCACATAGGTAGGGTAATGCGCGGTCAAAAGCCAAATGACCTTTTATCCTCTATCATGGGGTCACACAATTTAATAGCGGAGATTTCTCCATGGCGTAGTCAAGGTAAGATTGGTCGCGTCTTTTGTCCCACCTGTTCTCTAGAATCTTTCTCTCGAATTCGTAACGCGTTTGTTCGTTCCAGTAACGCGCAAGGAACTTGGTACGAAACTCTTCGTACGTTTGTGGGAATGGTGCAAGCGCAGTGAGCCAATGGGCAGCATTTCCGCGTAGAAGTTTCCTGCATGAATTTAGGTTTTAATTTGACGGTACTGCCTTCGTCAAATCCATGTAATTCTCGCACGGTCGAGAAAAACCTTTGGATTTTCATCTGCTTTCCCAAAAACATAAATTTTGTGGAGGGGCCCACGAGAATCTAAGCCCTGATCCTCCCGATGAATTCGCAATAGGACCGTTCTCTTCTCTTTCTCGATTTCCTCCCTTACTAATTTTATTAAGTTCTTGTCTATTTCTTTCTTTAACTTTTCTTCCCTGTCCCTGATATTCTCCCCTTCAATAACTCCAATTTCTCGAATTTGCCATGGATTTCACTCACTTCCGTGCTGAGTTTGGTTTCAATTTTCGTGAATTTGCCGTTCATTTCTGTTTTAACCTCGGCAATATTCTCAGTAATTGATTCGCAATAAGCTTCCACTTTCTGTCACTGCCTGAAGTTTCTGACTAATTTCTGATTCGATTTTGATAATATTTTCCCTTGCCTCGGCCCTAGAACTTTCTAACTCCTGGCCTAAGTTCTCCACGCTAGTTTCAATTTTCCCACATCTACCCTCTAACTGATTCTGCAAAGTTCCTATTTGTGATCAAATTTCGCCCTCCAAATTTCTAGTTTCGTGGCCTGGTCAACCAAACAACTGTCTAGCCGGTCAAAATCTTTCCTCATGTCTTTTATTACTTTCTGAGATTTGGTTCATCAATTCTAGTTTAAATTCTTACTACTTTTCTGCAATCTGACTCGCATGTCTTTCGCTACTCTCTGAAATTTGGTTCATCAATTCTAGTTTTAAATTCTTACTACTTTCTGCAATCTGACTCGCATGTCTTTCGCTACTCTCTGAAATTTCGTTCATCAATTCTAGTTTTAAATTCTTACTACTTTCTGCAATCTGACTCGCATGTCTTTCGCTACTCTCCGAGATTTGCTTCGTGAGAACTCGCATAAGTTCACTTAGGGTGATCTCGGGCGCAGGCTGTTCCCCCGAACTGCTCTCTCCCGCCACATCGACGCCTGATTCGTCCAGCATTTTGGCTGTTTTGCGTGAAACGCGCACACGGTATTCACAACACACAAAGCACAAAACAATAACACTTATACACAAAATACAATAATAAATAATATCATTACCAGACCACAAATTGTTTCTTTTCGTAGCAGCGTCCTTCCATCCATTTAAAAAAACAACAGTAATAGAAAATTAGGTTCTGCGACTATTATCAAAATGGCACTGAGACATGAATTGATTCTAGGGCGTTTTACTGGGGTATCTGTGGTACTATCGAGCCCCACTTGGGAAAGCCAATTGTCACACTCAAGGTTCGTTATCGAGCCACACGGTGGCGTCGATTGTCAACCACAGCGTCGAGCTCCGGCGGCGTGGGTGTGCGCCGAAGTCAACGAGGGCGGCCGGGCCTAGCTCAGTCGGCCAACTTTGTCACCTGCTTAGAATCTAACTCGGATGGAAGGAGTCGTAAGGCGTTTGCTAACTACAGAAACAATTCAGTGGTTGGTAAAGCAAATAAAAAGGTTTATTCCCGCCTAATAATAGGCCGGGGAAGTTACAGTGATTCAAAGAGTTAAGAAAGGCCCTACCTGATGAGCTCAGTTAGAAACGAAAAAAAAAATGAGATAAAACTTAAATCTAAAAAAAAAAAGAGAATTACAATTAAATTCCTTTACAGGCCCCAACAAACTCTAGGCCATTCGCCTTCTGGCTGACAATAATGAGGAAACAAGTGCCTAAGCGCGGCACAGCAATGCACAATAGTTCTTTGGCGGTCGTTGACCGAAGTTTATGCCTGAATGGGGCGGCGTGTAGGCGGCCCTCGGCGTCGGCGGCGGGGGTCGCGGCTTCTCTCCGTCTGGGTCGGCGGCTGAGATGGCCCTGCCAGGCCGAGAAAACGTCCTTCCACAGTAGCTACCAAAGGAGCGGCGGCGGCGACAGCGGCTGCGGCGGTGACGGCGGCGGCGGCGACGGTCAGCTGGCCCGGATCGTGAATGATCGCGAATTCCGTTCACACAAATTAGCAGTTCTTACGGAAAGTTCTCTGGAGTTTTCACGATCACGAATCTCGGAGAAAACTAGTCACCGGTCACTGCCCACGGCAGAGCTCAGTGTCCACGAACTAAGTCCCAAAATAATAATTCTCCCTCGAACGCGGCGCCGGAGCTATCACTTACTCCGCGGCGCTCGCCACCCAAGACAAGTCGAGTACCCGTAGCGTTCGAACGCGGCGCCGGAGCTGTTACTCGCTCCGCGGCGCTCGCCCCCCCCAGCTCAATCGAACAAGAAGAAGTGATGCTCTCCCCTACGCCGCTAGCGTGGAGGTCTCCTCGTTCCGCCACCCCCGAAAATTCAAAAGTGCCCCAAAATCGCTCCCACCCCACGGAATTTTGCCCCTGATTGGCTAAGTGCTACTACGCCGTAATTTTGTCCTCGGCCAATCAGGTCCGATGATTCTAGGAATTTTCCGTAGCCCTATCTCTGTCTGGAAAACGCTCTCCGTCTGACTTCGGAAGTAGGTCAGTAAAGGGTACGCGGAATGTCCGTTGGGACCCCTGGAGAAAACTGCGAAGGACGGTCTGGGTACTTAGTGCGCATGATACCCGGAACGGCGGGATCAGCACACGTCTCTAATCTCTTCTTCGGCGCCCGGGTGCGTGACGGGATGAGGGTCGACTCGCGGACGATGGCCATAAACTTTAGAGGAGCGCGTGCT
This sequence comes from Acheta domesticus, assembly GCA_031308135.1. NCBI lineage: Eukaryota > Metazoa > Arthropoda > Insecta > Orthoptera > Gryllidae > Acheta > Acheta domesticus. The sequence goes on from JAHLJT010004567.1 coordinate 152,160,923, forward strand.
GTCATCCCTTCCATTAGCGGAGGGGGCGCGCCGACCCGGCTGGCGGCTGCGGGAGGTGGACGGTTCACATCGACAGTTATTTGTGAAATTTAAAAAGTATTAAAAATAGCGTACCGCTACAATACAAATAATTTTATGTCTTGTTCCATTCAGAGCTCCTGATCTATGATTCATCAGAGCAATTAAATAATAATTATTTACGCACCAAGCGCGTTATAAGGGTTTTAATGATCGCCCATGATACACACATTATTTTATTTTTTACCTAATTTTAATTATTCATATTTACTTATTAACTAGTTGATAACGTGACTCGGTTTGTCATTTCATATTTCCCTTCCATAATTCCCTTTAATTAATTCCACCTCATAATTTCCTCCGTAAGAGAACATGTAGCAACACTCAACTGCTTTCATATTTCCACGTCACTATGATTCTCTCGATCCAGATAAGTTATATCCAGCTCCATATCGAAGGCAATGACAAGCAATAATGTATCAGTAAAAAATAAACTATATTAACTCAAATAGAATCTGCATTTGAACGAGATTCTTTGAAACGTCGCTGCGCCTAGATAGATGTGAAAGGGCTCAAACGTAACAGCAAGTGGCGCATCCATCAAGGGGCGACGCGACGTGTCTCTTCAAAGTCGTTTCCTCCCTCGTGGCTCTATATCCGGAACGCGCGCCGGCGCCGACACTGCGTCCCCCACCCCCCGCCCTCACCCTCGCCCCAGCCCCGCCTCCCACATTCCCTCCGCCTTCCGACCCCCGCCCCCGGGCTCCCGCCCCCGGACCCCCCCCCACCGCACGCCTCACCCGCCCTCGCCCCCGCCCCCCCACGCCTTCCCGGCCCCCCGCCCTCACCACCCGCCCATGCCCCCTTTACCCGCCCCCTGACCACCCGTCTCCCGCCACTACTCCCCCACCTCTCGACCCATCCCCCCTCACTCTTCGACGCCTCTGGCTTCTCCGCCGCGCGTCGCGAAATCTGATTATGGCGGTCCAGATGCGCGGCGCGTTCTTCTGCGCCTTTCACTCTCTTCGACGCAACGCCGAGAGGCCCGCCCACGCGTACGGCGCGCGACCTCGCGATCGAAAGTCCTCCGCGCTCTCGCGCGACCAGATGTAAACTCGTCTGCCATTCCCACTGGAGTCCCCCGCTTCAGTTCCTCGCACACGATTCTCTTGACTCACTGGCTCTTCTCCCCTCAGTTCTACCCCACCTATCCACATGTTGGTGAACTCTTTGTTTACCACCCCACCTATCCAACTGCCCACCTCCTTGCTTGCTCAACTGCCCGACTACTCCCATCCACCTGCTCAACTGACCGCCTGACTGCCGACCCTCCTGTCCCCTTCCCATCTCTGCATCTTTTTGCATATCTGCATCCGTATCTACATACCGACCCACTTATCCCTCAGCTTCCCTTTGGCACCTGCCCGCCAAACCTTTTTGGCTCCTTCTTGATAACGTGTCTCCCGTACAATATGCACTGATCTCGTCATTTTTACATTCTCGCCTTACGAAGTTCTTCGTAAGAAGAGAAAGTTATGTAATCGTTCGGCGGAAAACAGCGAATTTTCGCCCGAAAATGTCTTACTGCCGAGCTCTGGTAACGAAAAAGTGGATAAATCCTGTTTTCTTAACTTAGCAACTGGATTTTTCCACCTTTTCCTTATCAAGGCCTGACAATGAATTTTTACCGTTGCTAACCTGTTCATTATCTTCTTGCATTATGCACGTTCCCAATTTCTCGACCATCACTTCTTCTGCCTCCTGGGGGTTTCTTCTCCCATTCCTTAAGCGTTCTCATTACTCTGGAACATCCACAGCCTCCGCTCCTTCATCGGCATCTGGAGTCCCCAACGCTTACCGAATTATCACGCCCCTGAACCGTTTATTGCCGTATTCCTCGATCCCGTCCCTTCTGGCCCCCAATTTCCCTTCATTTCAACAACCCAGCCATCTTCTTTTTTTCTTCTCTCTTTTTCCCCCGCACTGTGTCCCTCTTCTTCGCATCAGCCGTCGCCTCAACCGTCGCGCCGCCGCCGGCTAAAAATACTTCCCAACTTCGCCCGCGGAACAACTCTTCTCGCCTCGCTGGTGGAGGCGCGAAACTTGCCAAAATTTACTTTTAAAATTAGACTCCTGTATTTGACACTTCGTTCGGTGTTTTCGCGCGGCTTAACTATCTCACAAATCCACCTCGGCCATAACTCGCGAGCGCGCCCCCGCTGTCCGTGACTGGGAATTGATTAAGCGCCCGGCGAGGACTGCCGGCGTAGGGCTACCGCTGTGATGAGGACTTCGCCCCCCAGAGGGCCACGAAAGCAATGGGGACGGTGGGACGAAAGGAGGACCCGACGCGACGGCGTCACGGGAGTGAAAGCTGTGTGTCATAGTAATGAAGGAGACAAGACGGTTTGACCAAAAGAGGATCGGATGAAGTCACTGGAAGAGACTGTGTGCCGCAATAATGAAGGAAGTAAGACGGACGCAAAAATATTTTTCACATTTTTCTCATGCTTACGAGTGAGATGCGAATATTTTGTCGGTTACATTACTATACGATTCTCTCTTTTACTAGGCAATGAACGCACCTCTATTAACTGGCACAAATCTATTTTTCTCCGTGATGTAACCGAATAGATTTTTTAGAAGAGTGTGGGATATTCCCTACGATCGGAATATATCCCTATTACATACTCTAAATCTGTGACACAAGGGCATGCATATCATAAATACAGTTTACTGAACCAAATCAAAATACATAAGAATAAAACTCGTGTAACAAACCAACATTCCCAAAACATTCCCCAGAATTTATATCCACCGTAGTCAATGATGCCATTCGAGATGTCGGGTCCACAGATCGTAAACTTCACAAAGAACGTGGGAAAAAATACTAGAATAAAACTACACATAACTCCTTAGACGTACACGAACACGGGTGCTTTTTTTTCGTTTTCTGTTTCAACGAAATGTTGCCAAGACTTTTCGTAGAATATCTCTGAAGATAGATATAGTACAAGAGTATCTCAACCATTATTTTATTATTGATTTACAACGACACACAATGCCGAGAATGAAAGAAATAATGATATTTAAATATTAACAAAACATTACGGATTTAACGTTTTTCAGTGTCCTTGAAACTTGACATAGTTATTTGTCACTGCATTTCTCTATCACATTTCGTCCTTTATCACGAGGTAATACAAATGTTCCTTGTTTGTGGATGACAGCTTCTGGAAAAAGGAGATTAACAATAAAAAGCCGTCGCAATAGTTCAAATTAAAATGTCCGTGATACACATTTTGATCTCATTGAGCAATGGTCTAGGAGCAGGAGCAATTCAATGAAGCAATTGTTCTTCCCCTACTAACACAGTAGAGTGTAATAGTCTTGCTTTTAAAATGATAAATGTTCTTAACCAGAAGTACTTTGTAGAGAATGACTTAATGAATTATTACCGTCCCCCTTTTCATGTTCCAGTTTGGAAGTATCCTAATAGCGTAGAACTCACCTTCCTTTCCTCTGGTTTTATGTCGCCAGTCTTCCTGGAAACTTAAGACCTTCAATAATGACTACAAACCGGAAGTTCAGGCATTTATTTTACCAAAAATAGACAATAAGGCGTTTATATTTACTAAGATAGGCACGCAACAAAGACATTTACTCTGGCTAGGGGGTAAAAAACACATTAAAAAATCGCAATTTAAAAGTAATTAGTGTACATAAATTAATAATTAAAATTATACAAATTTTTATTTTAATTCTAAATTTACATTAACTCCTACGTGGGAGTAAACTACATTTTCTTCGTAATTGCACGACCATCCGGCATGACAACTACGAATTTTTTTACTCGCGATGCTATCTCTACGAAATGTTATTGTGGACTCACTTTTGAATCTTAAAGGAACAGTCAGCTCTGTCCTCAAAAGGGGTCCGAGGCCATACACATAGGATGAGATTTCTCATTAGCGAACAAGGCTGTAAGGGTCAATGAAAAATGTAAAAAATCTTCACTGCTATCATCTTTCTTTCCCTTTTAGATTTTTAACACACCCTGACATTGGAGCCTCCTGGTCCAAAGAAAGACTACATAATCATGGTTTCATGTTGTCCAGGCTTCCAGGTATGTTTCCAGCTCGATAGAGATTGGTGCCAGGAGGGGAAAAGGGAAAATAATGACCAAAAAGGTATAAAATGCACAAAATAGGCAAAAGCCACAAATAGGCATCAGAAGCTAAAATAGGCAAAAAAGGCCAAGTGAAAATCTACAAAAACAACTTCAAAAGTACAATGAAGTTATTTCTACTGTTAAAAGTCATAAAATTGTAACAATAATATAAAGTTATTTTGCTAAACATCCAGGGCCTAATAATGACGTTCTAGCACGTGAAGTACCTAACAGTTTAAAATTAGGTATAGCCTTGAATCTCCTTAACTTTAAATTTTGCAAGATGAAATATTGCAGGAATTGCTGCTAATTCAGATGAGTGTTGGTTGGTTGAGTCTTATTCAGGAAAAAAATTCAAAAATTTAGAAAGTCAATTATAAAAAACTGTGCTCTATAATTGTCACAGGTAAATACCCTCAAACTTTGGCAACAAAAGATTTAATGCGCTAAAAATCTACGATCTCAAAAATATTCCCGATATTTTGAAAGTAGACATTTGCTATATCCTCCACATTCATAAATCTTTGAGAGTTATTTAATAATATTAACACATAATGAAAAAAGTATTATTCAAACAGGATTTAGTATGCATTTATAATTTTCGTTTCTTACTAAAAATCTTTCCTTTACAATTACAAGATACATTTCATTGATTGAATATTTTCGTTAGTATTCACAATATTCCAATACTTTTCAATTTGGTATTCAAATGAATGATCTTGGAGGTTTGAGGAATTACATCCACCCAAGCCTTCGCAAACAACTTTATAACTTCTACCGTTGAATTAATGAACGCTATTCACACATGTTCATGTTCACATAATATTGAATGTTTTTGCTAGATATCAGTAACCTGATTTATTAAGCTTTAAACAATTTATTTCTACCTCTTAATTTTTACTATTTATATTTATTATCATTAACACTTGTTAATTTTTTCTATTTACACTTTTCTTTTTCAAATTATATACAATTGCAATCTTCTGTTACAATAGACACAATCATTCATGAATCTTCAGATAACATCATCTTCAACCTTTGTGAATATTTAAGGGATTGAGATCACCTTTAGTTGAATTAATAAACGTTTGTAATTGTTCGAGTTTGAGTCAAATGAAAACCAAAAATACTTTTTGCAGTTTCTGTATTATAGACAATGTTAGAACAAGGACACTATTTTTTAATGTATTCCCCCTGCTTTTCACCCTGCCCTTCCGCCACCGAGACACGAGGGTGTCGATACCTCGAAGAAAAAATCTTTTGGCTGTGCATGCAGCCACTCATACACCGTCTGTTTTACTTCCGTGTCGGTCGCGAACTTGTTGCTACCTAATAATCCCTTTAGTGGACCAAGGATATGGAGTCGGAGGGCGCGAGATCGTCTATCCTGCAGAATAATCTCCTCCGCCGCTGCAATCGCCACAGCGGCCACAACACGACGTGCCTCGGCGCGCCTGCCAGACTTGGTGTGCCGCTGCCGAATTTCTTACACCATTCGAACGCCTGAATCTACAATATGCATGCAGCCCCATACTCTGTCAATGTGCGTCGATGGATTTTAATTGGTTTCGTACCTTCACTGTGTAGGAAACGGATCGTTTCAAGCTGCTCTTCTCTGGTGCTTACCAACAGAGGGGTCGTTTTATTGGAAATGCCCATATGGCGCCACTGGGTCAGTGGGTCTTATTACAATGGGAGCGGTTTTCGATTTTCTAAAGCGATTTTCCAGTCTTCATTTGACTCACATATGTATGTAATATATCGTCGTTGACAATAGACAACCTTCTATGTAAAAAAAACATTTTAGATGGTTACGATGTTTAAATACCCGAGGAACAACGGGAACCTGAGAGGTACCAGCAATAACATGTAGTGAACAGCAATGACAGGTACAAACAACGTCTGGTAGTGTGTTAGATTCACATAAAAGACGTTACCCAATATTCTGCAATGCAAGTGATTGGAGAAAGGCATTGGTTAGAGATACGTTTTTAAAATTATTTTAGAAACGATTGATATATTTCTTTTACTCGATTACCCAGCAAAATTAAATAATTTTTACATTTTTGCACCACTTCTCATCATAAAACGCAAATAAAATAGATGTTTTAGTTAATTAAACGTTATGTTGAAACTATGTGTTCAAAATTATATAACCGTGTTTACAGTAAATGTTAAAAAAGTAATTCAATTTAGAAGTGTAAATATTTATTGATAGAACATAGTTATGCATGAGTTGTCTAAATTAATTTATAAATGTAATGGATTCGTCGAAACATTTTACTACTATCTTTTAAAGCACAGTAGATTAAATTGTGGAAACAAAGGATAAAATTTAGAGATTTCTACACAATAAAAATACAAGAATTTTAAAATAATTCTGTTATTGTGATGGCTAGATAATTCGAATTATTTCTGTTCGCGACTGAACGAATCAACATCGAGAGCGAAATTCATCAACTATATTTTATAACGTAATATAAAATTATGTTAATATATTATACGAAAATCTAGTGAACGTGAGTTAATTTTTAACTCACCGAGGAGGCAGGGAACTGGGCGCGGAAAGTTATCTCCCTGTTTGCACCTACAACGGCGCCGTGACTCGTGCGGGGACGATTCGATCGCGCATAAGTTCAGTAGGCCTTGTTTACCTCGCGAGGAGGGCGCTGGCGTAGGAGCCTGCTCTTTCGTCTCTTATTTTCGTCCCCCTCCCGCTCTGGAAACTTTCACATTATCTTCTTTACTTTTGCTATTGAAGGTATTTTCCGTTAAATTGTTCCCAGTGCCGTCAGTTCCAAACCGTCAGTTCCCGACGGTTTTCGCTAACAGTTTTTGGAACGATTGTTGGAATGAGTGAAAAAATAAATTGAATGTATGTTTCTAAAGCTAAATATAGATACTTTTCTGTAATGAACTTACTGGTTTTTAATAATACTCGTCAAATGTTGCTTCTAAGTAAAGTTCTAGGCAAAACTGTGAAAATAAAGGCAAACGTGAGCTCGTTTTTGAACACACGTAGAAGAGGCGTATCGGGCCTGGTGTATTTTTACCTACACATATTAATAGTCAAAGATTCGTAATTACTGTGTTCGTGTTACAGTGCAATCTGTCTTAAGAATACTAATAGAGATTTCCCGGAGATAACAATTTCCATCCATCATTTTTATTAATGGCTGGAATGTAGTTTTGTTTCGTCATGTCGAGATGACATCAATTTTTCTGAATCGTACATTCTGAGAGGAATATAACACAACCATAAAATAGTTTGTTAGCGAAGATAAGAAACTGAAATTTATTAAATCAATCAATTACTTCCGTAATTACAAAAGACCTACTTTGCTTTATATTTGTATTATCTTATTTTCTATAACATTAAAGTCACTCTATTAATGCTTAAGTCAGTAATTCAGATTTATTTGAATGTGAGCATAATTCATCGAATGTGAATCCGATATATTTCAATAGGCTGAGTTATCGACATTGAGCTCATATTTCAAGATTCTTGTGTTGTTAATCTTCTGCAATGTACTTTTTTCGAGGTCCATTCTGCCATTGTTTGCGAAAGGTTCGTTTTATTTATAGATTATTGATCATGCTGAATGAACTCGTTCCCTGTTTTTATACTCTGTGGCGAGAATGTACAATGTATGCTCAGTAGCATCAAAACACATTTTGTGTACATTTAGATTTAAATTCACGTCAGAGAACCGCACGCTGGTTTATTTTATTCGTCTCGCTTCAGGTTCATTGCGAGCCGACTGCTACCGAACCGAAAAAAATAAAGTTGACATATGTATTCAATATGATATTTCTCTGTGCAATTAATTTGCGATATTTGCACCTTTTTATAAAATGTAATTCCTCATTTACACTCGATTTTTGGTGTGAACTTCAAGACCATTTTTATTTCTTGGATGTGAGAGTCGTTTCTTCGTCTTGGGGGAAAAAAAGGTTTCGTATTCCCTCCCCTCCACTTCGTCAGCGTTCTAACGTCGCCGTGCTTCTCCCCTTATCCTTATTCCCTTGATGCAGCCAGAGAGTTAATTACCCGTAACGAAGACTAGCAGCTCGTCGCTGTCCTTTCTTTGCGTCCTGCCTCCGTCCAGCGAGAGGCCGTGTTTCTCTCTGCTCCGTCGCCCTTTGTTCTTTTCTCTGTAGCGTAGCGAAACGCATCGAGATATTTTGGGCGAATACTCAGTAAATTATGAGTTAGCTCACGTTTATTCACTGTGTATGCCACTAGCCATTGAATCATGCATCCCTATTTTTTCCGTCTTTTATAATATTTGATAAATGTTTTATTAACGTCTTTAAAAAGTGTTCATACTGGTTATAGTAGATCGCAGTCTTTTTAAATATTAAAAGATATTCGCTATATAAAGAATGTAAAGACATTACGAGACTTTTCGGTGACCTGGAAATCAAAACCCATGATCGAAATTTTCACTAATAGCAATGTCTTAATAGGCAAAATTTGGAAACTTTGCTCGAGTTCTTGGAGACCTTAAAAGAAACTTCGAGAGAATAACAAGCACATATGAAATTCATATCCACATATTTTTGTTTAATACTGAAGGATTACTGAAGAATACTTTTCTCTAATATATTCTTAATTTTATTGCTAATTAACGGCGCGAAACGTTTTTACTGATTTTCAATTAATTATTCAAATTTAAATGAAATGACTTAATTTTATTAATCAAGTTATGTTTAATATAATACTATTTGGGAGATAAAACGGCTGTTTTCGTGAATCAAATGCATTTACGATAGGGAATCGAGAGCAGTATTGAATAACAAATATCAGTCACCATTGTACAATATTGAATATTCGCTAAACTACAAATAATTAAAAGGGAGAGTGGTTAAAGAGCAGCACGCAGCGTGCATCAGCACAAATTCTGCTGAACAGAACCACACAAAATAGTTCATGAAAACGGGGCACGCACACTGCTGCAGAACAACAAATGAAATACTATCGCATATCACTACAATTAACTAAACATTTTAACGAAAACAGTCTTGAAAAAACTGTAATTATATAAAATAATATACACGGTTTCACAGTATTGAATCCACGGTTTCACAGTGCAACCATTTCTTTACGTAACGAAAATATCAAAATAGTTGCTTTTTCATCACGCAGTCCGTGAACTCCAAATGTTTACAAGCAGGAGGCTTCTTACTTAGAGCCTCGATATCGCATGATGTCAGCTGTGTCGTACGCAAAGTCGCATTGAGTGTGAGGATTCAGTCGATATGCGTGGTATGAGAGTGGACAGTTTAACACATTCAAGCATTGTATTTTTCGATCAAAATCGAAACTGTTTCATTGTTTTTCCAGATAAAATATTTTTTTACATTTTCGCCAAATGGTAGAATTGATATATTATATATACTATAGAAAAGTAAGATCCAGTCCTTTCCACTGTCATTTTTGTTGAATTTGGAGCCGTTTTTGAAAAACCTTCGTTTGAGCGATTATCAATGTGCAATTTCAGCTCATTTTCACCTTCCGTTCATGAGTTCGAGTCGTATGTTCATGAGATTCAGAGTATGATTCAGTCACTCGACGAAACATTGAAACATACTTTTTTTTCAAGGGGATATTCGTTCAATGTGACATAAATTATGGCAGCCACGATAAACTGCTGAAGCAATTAGTGACATTACAAATTGTTGATGAACTATTGTAAATTGATAAAGACTTCAGACGAAATTCAGAGCCATTTGAAGTAGTGTTTAGTGGAAAACTGGAAACCGTTGCGATAAGGTGATTAAATTTTTAAATTGTTTAACCATTAAAGAATGATTGCACATTTGGAACAAAGAAGTTAGTGAGTTAGCTCTACCCAATAATTGAACAAGGAGGCACCCCAAACATTCATCCGAAACTTCTAAAGCTTACCTATCTGAACACAAAAAGTATGTTTGTAGATGACTTGAACAAACAACTAGAACTAATAAAAACCAGGTTTATATTGTTTCTAATCAGCAAGTAACTAATAAGGATGTTTTACCTTTGCCTAAGTTTTTATAACCAGAAAATAATGAGAGGTACTCTCATGTTTTATCATGCATTAAAAATGTTTGTTGTGAATTTTCAGAATGTGATAGTTTATTAGGAAATAAAAATACTTTCATGGAACTATATTTGTAGTTTTTGTGAGAATATATTCCTCCATTAATCTGTATCCTAGGCCATTTAAATAAGATACTTCATTGAGAAATGTATTCGTGTAATGTATATCAGTTTTCACGTAATAACGTACAAAATATTTTTGTTCTTTTTTGTACTAAAGAATGGAATCATTAATAAGTCGTTAATGAATTATTATTATTATTATTATTATTATTATTATTATTATTATTATTATTATTTCTAATGAACCAACTAGCTACTGATTATACAAACACGTGAACTTTTATCTTCAGTACTTTTTTTGCCCAGATGTGAACATTCACTCTCATTATTTCTTAAGAGCCTAAATTGACTCACGACGTTCGTATTGTAGTTAATGCTTCAATTGCAGGTCCAAAAGGAATGCAAGTAGCATTTCGCTTGGCGATGTTAACCATTATCAGCTTATTAAATAATCTTTTAGTGTTTGTTAATAACTACTTACGTTGCTCCTAAATGTAAGTTGGCCAGAAAACGCAACTAATGAACTTAAAAAACGCAGCAAAATAGCAGGCCATTAAGGAACAAACACGCTCTGCAAATGGTAGTGGATTAGTCATTCGCGATGTAACTGAGGAGGAGTTACAGAACAGAAGTACTTTTGTAAAGCTTGTGAAGACCTGAATAAAACGTTGAAAGCTCCGAAAATAAAGAAAAAAGATATTGGTGTTAGTAAAACAAGAAGACAACATAAGACGTTCTCTTTTATTTCATTTGATATTATTACAACGAAAACTGACAGGAATTAGTTACTAGTTAAAATAGTAAACTTATTAAAAAATCTTTTATATCTGAGAAAAAGGAAGAATTCACATCAGCATCTTAAAGATTCATAAAAGCACTAGCACTATTATGAGACTCGCGAAAATTAATTATTTCACATGATTTATTTCATTACATCACAAAGCAGTACTAATCAGAATCAAAAATGTCATGATAGTTAAACGTGTTTATGAAGTCCAAAGACAATCTACATATAATGGCAAATTCAATCTTTCAGATTGCCAATCTTTCAGATTGCCAATCTTCAGATTTAATAAGATAAATGCCAATCTTTCAGATTTAAGGCAGCATCTGTGCTCTTGCTTAATGCACTGAGGGGTATCTCTTTAAAGCCCCCTCGCTGGGTGCCCGCAAATAGGCCTCGTGTCGCTGCATTGCAACAACAGCGGCGGCACTGTTTGCGTGCGCGTGCAGGCCCGTACGCAGCCGCCGGCGGCGGGTCGAGTGCAACGGGGCAACACGGAGGGCTGTTGATGACTGCGCCTCATCTACATAGTAAATTGCTCGGGGCACCGCCCCAAGCGGACAAATACCCGCGGCGGTGGTTCTACGATCGGCAGCAGTTTGACAGCCGGCCTCGCCCGCATCGCTCCATCTCCGCCCCGCCCCTCCTCTCTGGCCTCTTCACATCCTTTTCGCTCCTCCACATCCGTTTCAACCCTCCCCCGTCTTGTCACCCGCCCACCCGCTTCCTCCTGAACGACTCGTGCCGCCCCACCTAGCTCCACCCAGCGCAAAGAACGCCACTCCCCGCCCAGCCCCAGCTTGTCTTTGCCCCGTCTCGCATATCAAGCCTTTCACCATGTCTCCCTTCATCAAACCCGTTTTGTCCTGCCCCACCTAAATCGCCCTGGTCGTCAATCCCGAACCTACCCTTCTCGCCTTCCTCGTTCCCACTTGTTTCGCCCCGCTCATTTCGCTCTGTCCGTCTCGATCTTCCAATCTTTTTCTGTCCGACTCGCTTTGTTCATTTCGTTTCACCTGTCACTCACCCCATTTGCCTCGCGAGTCTGATCCCAACTGACTTCCCTGCTCCAGACGCTCCGTCTAGTTTCCCAGGTCCTCTTCACCCCAGCCCAACATTTCCTCAACCTTCTTGCCCGACTAGCTTGTCCTATTCACCCCGCTCCATCACCCTAGTTGCGAACAGTTTTTGACAAATAGCTAAAGAATAAGAGTAAAGAAAACGAGTGGAATACGCGTATTTAAGTAGAGATACTTTATAGTAGTGACGAGAGAGAATTTAGTAAAAATAATTCTTATCTGTAGTTTGTGTTCAAAATACGTTGAAAATTTTGGATGGCTGGACTCAATGATGTATTATGTTCACGGATGCGGAAGGCTGGAGTCCCGCCGTCGACTTGGAAATGGGCGAGCGAAGCGGCTCAAATTAGCCACATTGGGGAAGCCATATTGGGAAAAGTAATAAATTGCAAATAACTTTTAACAATAATAATTTCTGAATTTATCAATAACACAACTCACCATTAACACTTTCTGAATCTATCTACCATTAACACTTTCTAAACATTTTTAATCACTACTCATTACAGAACTTATTCCATTAGTGTTACAGTTATCACTGTGCTTTAGCTCAAAAAAATACTTTCTCCTCCACCCCCATGATCTTAGCCTCGTAATGCCCCATTACCTCCAGTCCAGCCCGTGTCGGTGTACCCCGCTCCGCTTCCCCTCGATCCGTCGACCCTCCGCTCACCTCGACCATTTCGCCCCTTTCTACAACGCTGCATTCTCTACGACCCCGCCCCGCCCCCGCCCCCGCCCCCGCCCCCGGCCTCGCCAGGCCTCGCGGCGACATTGCAGAGTATTTCGGTAAGCGGAGTTGGCCTGGAATGTTCCCAAAGGGTTTCTGCAATGGCGAGATACAATGGATATTCTCCCAAGGGGGAGTGAGAACTTTGAGAAATTTGCCTTGTATTGCATTGCAGTATGCAGCCAGTGAGTTCCAGGGCGGGGTTATTAATAAATAATCCTACAATTAACTTTATATTAATAGGAAAGTAATGTTGTTTAGAAAGTAACTTTAATAACTCAATATAAAATATAAACAATTGGAATTTTGATACATTGCTTAAAATTACACAAACTTTTAAATTTTTAAAAGAGCGGATTAAAAATTATGGTAAATCAAAGAGTCTGCATTCTGTTCTTTAAATTACTTTAGTGATTCCACTTAGTACCTATTTTATTTTACAAGTAGATTTCCTTTTTTAAGATCTCTCGTTCATTTAAACTGTTTCCATTTTCCTAATTGCTTCAATTATTACTCTTGGTTTACGTAATTTGTATAGTTTTATTTTTCATTTTTTGCAAATAGTACTTTATTTATAGTTCCATTTTTTGCCCCTTAATTCACTATTATACTCAATTATTCTTATATCCTCGTTTCTTTTGATATTTAAGCAACCTTGTAGTTTGTGTGTGTGTGTGTGTTTGTTTGTTTGGTTTTTGTTTGGTTTTTTTTTGCTAGCAGCATCCTACCCGTGTTGCACCTACCTCACCACCACCATTCTATCACTACTACTACTACTACTACTACTACTACTACTACTACTACTACCACTAACAACTACACCGTCTCTCTCTCTCTCTCTCTCACCACATCCAGCACTGACACCCTCACCCTCACATTCAACACAACCAAACACATCCCAGAGTCCCACTACCCACACTACTACTACCATGGACACTCCCTCTCAACGTTCGTGCCGTGAGAGGTGGCAATTGATGTCACAGTAGTGCCTCTCACCGGGTATCATAGATTCGAGTCCCGACGGTGGCGAGATTTTCGAAATTAGCTTGTCAACTAGGTCGCATTCAGTCGCTATCTGGAAGAAAATCCTAGCGTCCGGCGGCACTGATCGATAGTTTTCCATTGTTTCTACGATCAACAGTAGGCGAATGCCGGAGCAGTACCGTAACATACGGGCCATCGGATCGCGTGCGATCTTTCCTTCCTATTCCTTGTCTCTTCTCACTCCTTACACACACACACACACACACTAACATGCACTACACTACCACACATACCGGGAGGCCGCTCGGAGGCTTAGAGCTTGTCCCGACTGGGGCGGTGCTTCGCTGGTGGGAAATAACTTGTTGGGAAAACCCGACGTTAAGTCGACGGTAGGTCGTCGGCGGATCTCGCCATCAAGCAGAGGGAGATCACCGCCAACATCCGATGAAAAAACATGCACTACATTTATGGACTAACAAACTCTGTAGTTGACGCTCCCTGAATCGCTAACAATCAATCAATCAATTAATCAATCAATGAATGTTGGTTTCCTCTGCCATACACCATCCGCCCAGCTATAAAAGCGTGTCTCATTCGCCCGTCCTTCCTGCGACGCCAGCTCAGTTATTTTTCCTCCTTCCCCCCCCCCCAGTCCGCTCCTCGCTGGGCCCCGCTGCCTTTCCGCCGCCGCGCCGCCGGGAGGTGCTGTCGGAGATAAGCGCCCTTCGGGGGCGCGTCTCCGAAGCCAGGGATTTCCGGGAAGCGGCGGACGGATCTGGTGTCCGCGGCATCGCGCGCCGCACGTCAGCGGCGCCGCGGGGCGCCCAACCACCCTCACCCCATTGAGCTCCCTGCAGACCCCAGAAGCCCACCACAGACCCTCGCAGGTCCCGGCGTAAGTGTACCTGCAGACATTCAAAGGCTCCTGCGGGTACTCGTAGACCTTCGTAGCACGCCCCCCCCCGGAGACCTCACGTTTATGGGAGAACCTTAAGGGTTTGAAGTGACCTCTCAAGTACCAATAGGACCGAAAGTTTCCCTTAGACTTCCAAAAAAGACTTCTTAAAAATGTGGACTTCTGCAAGACCTTGAGAATTCTTCAGGTTCTTTGAGACCACTTTTAGATTTTTCTTTCCTAAATGTAAAGTCTTTTATAACCCGCAGTCACACTTAGACCCCAAAGGTGTTCATTATGCAGATTCACGAAGTTCACAAGGACCCTCACTGAGTCTTCAGGATCACAAAAATCCCACAGACCATCTCCGATCTTCTCAAACTCTTGCAAGACATCATCAGACAATTTCTGACGTTTCAACTCTTACATAGTAACTTAAAGATTCCACTGCTCCCCGGACTTCTTAAACTCCTGCAAGACATCGTCAGACCCTACTGAGGATGTTGTACACTCCTAAAGTCCCAACCCTTACCCAAGAGCTTAAAGATTCCACAGCCCCCCCTCTCGGTTTTCTCAAACTCCTACAAGGCACCATTAAATTCTTCAGAGAGTGTACGCTCCTGAAGCCCCACCTGCACCCTGGTCAGTGTAGACGTTCCAAGATTTCCACGGGTCTCCAAAAGCCCTTGCTGATCCCCGAGGCCCCCGAATAACCTCTCCCCCACCCCACCCCATCGCGGGCTATGCACACCCAATATTCATAACGCAATCTGCGCCCTCACGATTTCAATTTCTCGTCTCAATGTTGCACGGCGGCGCGCCCGCCTCAGCCCCTGGGGCAGGAGTGATGCGCTCACCCCGCCCCGCGCCGATATTTCACCATCGATCGAGGTGCGGTTTCGGCCCTGATTTATACTGCATGATATGAGCGCCCGCCCAATCTCAGCCGCTCGGAGGGCGATGCATCGCCCGAGCGCTTTATGTGCGCTCGCGCTTGTCGGAGCCTCCTTTATCGCCCGTGGGCCAACGGGCGCGGAGGTCCCGCCCGGGGCGATGCCCGCGCGATTAGCCGCGCGCCGCCCACGGCAGCCGGTGCGCTCCCCAGCGGGCGCTCCCACCCGTGGATCACGGCCTCTGCATGCACGCGCTCTCGCTCGGTTATTTTTAAGCTTCGGTGCGCGAACAACTCTCAAGATAAACGCACATGTTTTCACAGAATAATGCGTGATGTAAAAGTATGTCTGGCATACTCATATCTGAGCTACAAAAAGGGAGAAGGCTTACGTTTTATATTTTCCTCTTTCCTTGTCATTAAAATGTTATTAACTATTCCATTCGTAAACTTAAAAATAGTGTTGAACTGTAGATCTACAAACAAAATGTCCCATTCAGGGCGGTGTATCTAAAAAAGTTTATCGCTTTTTCTACCCGATTTTTCTTACCGCTTCTCCCTACTGGCCAATCAAAAACTGTGACTCATCTATCTTAGGAAGCGGTATACTTCGATCACTATGTCGATGTCCAATAAGAACATATGTACTGTAAGATTTTAACATAGCTTTCAGTTATTTTCAATATTTGGCATATTTTGGAACTTTGTTGGACATAATTTCGTTCGTGGAAGTCTTCAGATGAGATGTGTGGTGTTATGACAAACACGCCACTCATTCATACCTTATGTTGAACTCGAACTCGTAGCCTTGGGCTCCGCGTACTCGCGATTGGAAGTTCCAACTCTACAGCGAATGAATACTGCAAACATAAGAAAATATCTAATTTTTTAAATGTAATTTATTTGTTTACAATGTGAAGATCAGGGGGCCATAATTACATTTCACAGAATTTTCACCGTGATGCTGAGAGTTACATTTGCTGTTCAGGCCAGCATTATGCTTTGAGTACCATTATGCTTTGAGTACCCTCCCCTGGCACGATTGTTCTCATTCAATAGCTGGCTGAGTGAGCATGAAGACCGTCTTAAGCCACTGAATGGAAGAGCAACCTTTTCTGCCAACCAAAATTGGAAGCTGAATTGTGTAACAAAAAACTACCTCACAAACGGAAATATGTGCCGGATTATGCCAGAGGTTTAGTATCAACATGTAAATACAATCAATGGAGGCGGTTGGAATGTAAATCGGGACTGTACCTTCAGATGCGTGACCTCTCCTTCCTCCCTTTTTCTTATTTCGTGAATCTTTCACCAAGACGAGGTGCGTATCAATTGTATGATAAAATTAATTTTACTTTTACATTGTTGAATTACAATTTAGTATCCACCTATTTTTTAAAATAAAATACTATCTATTTCTGTAATACGAGGAAGAAGCAGTATAAGAATTTTTTTATTATAAATCGTGAAGGAATTTATACTTAATGTAAAGAATCACCTAAGACTGAGAAGAGTGGTAATTATGTGATAGATCTTGGGATTGCGATAGTATGAGACATCTGAGAAGACCAAGATTAATCTTAAAGAAATAGTAGACAATACAATAATTGTTTCAATGAAACAAATATTGCGTTGTATTCATTTTGCTTGAAGAAATCGTTATAAAACAATAATCGTGTCTGGATTGTCGATTCAAATCCCAAACAAAGAGTGTAATTCGCATTTTTACGCAAGGCCGTCTGTTTTCACTCCCGGCTCTGGTAATCTACGAGAGTCCAAGCTGTCTGTCCAAGAAGATCCTGACAATTGTCACCCTTGAATCTGGGTTGTCAGTCGTCAAACACGTACTGCGTTATCGCCTTTACAGAGGAGCTGTCGGGTGCCAGAGCACTACTGGTCGTATTGTCGAAGAATGTCACGGATTGGCGACACCCGTCATCTGCTCGGCGCATCGGTAGAATCAAGGGCTCGTAACGAGGGTGACGAGACAGATGTCGCCACCATCGCGGTCCTCCGCTTTACGATATAAGTTCTCAAAGATAGGGTAAATGAAAACGAGTGGTGCTAAAAAGCAAGTATTTACTCGCCCGTATTTTCAAATTACGAGAAAAGTACTCGAATTTTCTAAAAACTGTACATGCCTTCATTTCAAAATATTTCTTGAAGGAAAGATTTCATTAAGGAAAAAATGTTCTGTCTTTAATATTTTAGCTGTAGGAAATCTCCGAAAAAAAATTTAACTTCCGCAATTTTCGAAAAATCAGGGTTTTCAACGAATATGAGACCTGCACCATTCTCTTAAACGTCCTTTGCACTATCCAATACCAAAGTTTAATCAAAAATGATGGAGCCACGTTCTTGAAAATCTAGAAAATGTCCCAGGGGCGTCAAGTAAAGTACCCCCAAAATCAAATATCGGTTTCAAATTCAAAAGGACGCGACATCAGCCATATCGATTGGGGAATATCTATTTTGGAGAAAATCGGCTGAACGATTTAGCCACTAGCGTTGTTCACACACGGTGACACAGATGGACGTTTTGCTGTCATTCGATTTTTCGGTATCAAGGACCCACAAAACATGGATTCTGGCTACACTGTGTCATATAGCTTTTTTCTAAATTTAGTAATTGGATTATCTACTTTTAGGTACCAGGGCCCTGTAATAAATGTTTTTTCTACCGAAAATTCGCCATTTTTTTTCTCGTATTACATAACTTTCTCTCTTCTCCATAGAGAGAAAGTCGAAACGAGGTGGATGAGCATTGTAAAAACAAGGGGCAGGCGTGGACTACGGTTTATTATGCAACACACGAGAATTTAGGAAATATTTATTTCTGCCTGCAAAAGCTTTTAGGAATATTTAGATTAGAGGACTTATGAAAAAGTGCTCGTTGTGAGTTCTCACAAATAAATGGTTAAACAATAATCCAAAGATCTTAAATTGGTAATGTCATCATCACCTGAAATATTTTAGTGTATGATTTCATACAGGAAATGATACGTCATCAAACTCACATAATTGAATTTTAAAACTATTATTTTAGAACAGAGATTTAAAAATATAACATTGTTCATCCTCACAAGTATATCAGGAAAGGAATTTACAAGAATAAAAAATATTTGCAAAGTGAATACATCAGCTTTTAAAACGTTAAAATTATGTATAATATGTACAAATGTTAACCCAAATATTAATTTTAAATCAGAACTTTTCACTTTAGCATGATAAAATTGTACTCATGTCTCTCTGCTTCTCTATCATCAACTGACTCGTAAAATTCTATTACCGAGGTCATGAGGCAAATAAGTTGTTTCATTGATCTTCTGAAACACATGTCAAACGTCAAATGTGTACTTTGAAATCACTAAGGCTGCTTTTGTCAACTCTCAACTGTTCGTTTGAAGCTTGAAGCGTGGAGTTCGCTAACATTTCAGTGACATTTAATTTTATCTTCATTACATCAAATTCCCTGACTTTAAAAAAAGCTACAAAATGATCGACTGAATCATAAGTCCTAGTAATTCGATAAACTAAGCATTATTATGTGTTTATTTGGGAGACACTATCAACAGCAACGTGAAGATTGAAGAATTATTGCGAGGTCCGAGCAGTGGATTTTGTTTCTGGACAATATCCACCACGAAAAATCACAAACATACATAGCTGTGGCGGTGGGCAAATTAAATGTAAGGATTTTTCTGAACCCATAATCTTAACTTTAGGGAAAGGGGCAGTTTCTTTTCCCTCCCCCTATTTGGAGATGTATTAATGTTTAATAACATTTAAAAGAATAATACGCATAACCTCTTTTCCAATTCACGAAGTTGTTTTCAAGTATTTTTCGAATACGCCATCCGTTTTGACGCCACGAGAGAGAGTGAGGAAAGCGACCCAATGTTCAGCGAGTTTGTGAGAAACAATTATGTACTTAATAATACGTACGTTGAAATAATGTTTTAATTTCTTGTTAATTGCATTGAATAAATTTGAATAATTAATATTAATATTGAACTCTTCAAGTGACACGTTTCTGAAAATTCTGAATGATATATTTATTACAGCTCCTTTTTATTTCCACTTAAAGGAGAAAATTTAATTTTACCATGTTTGGTTGAATTTGAAAATTCATTAGCCGGGTTCTAAATGCACAGTTTTCTCCACTAATGCATTTAAGATATTGATTTCTCGCACACATTGCTTCTTTATTGGTAGCATTGCAAAAGCGCACAATCACTCACAATCGCTCAATCACATTTTTTATTCATTTCATTGTTGTAAACGAGCGTTCGGGTTGTGAATAATTCGTTAGACTAGTGACAAAAAATATAATTTTTCGTCTTTCTAAAAAAATGTAGCTGTACGGTGTTGTAGGAATAATACATAATACAGTTTTACGAATACTAATTTTACATTTCCGACGGCGGAACGTAATTTGAGGGATTTTTCTCCCCTCAGAAAAATTTTAAAAAATATTATGTATTGTTGTTTAAAATTTATTTGTATTTTAAAGCATTTCAATAAACGAAAGTCCGAAAAAAAATAAAAAATAGTACATGATATAAGTAACTTTATGATGGTTGTAATTGTGGTTTTATTCGAAGAGTAGGTTTAGCGGTTCGTCCAATATAAAAAGTAGGGCACAGCAGGAATTGGAGGGATGTACTAAAAATATAAAAACAAGTCCGTTGACTTACAGCGCGATAATCTCAGAATCTACTGAACCAATACTAATGAAATTTTTGTGCTAGCTTCCTTTAAAGGTCTGAAGTACTGTAGGCTGTGATTTACAATCGTTTATATTTTCAAAATAATTACTTTTCTGGACTGTTTTCACCTAGCATTACATCACAGATTCAAAAGTGCATCAATGTGCAATTGTTTAGTGGCGTATCACGAGAGGATGACGACTGAGATCTTCGATTGAATTCATCTATGCAAGAATTGCGTGTCTATAGGAATAGATTATAATATACAATAACCTCCTTGGAGAAGGACTGTTTGTTGATTTGTACTTTCTCCATTGTTTAACCTGAACTGTTCATATTTAGGAAAGATAATGGCAGTTTTCTTTATATATTACCTATTCTATTGTATCTAATATAATCTAATTGATTTTAATTTAATCTAGGCGTAGGCATCTAAGAGTATAAGATACATGAAATTATTGAAAAACAAATTTTGCTGAAGGAAGTGCTTGATATTGTCTTAAAATGGTGTGAATTCACACATCTGTTCTGCATGGAATGGTTACTGGGTTAATGGTAGTAAATTAAGCGTGATTATTACGTATTTGCGGGTTGAACGAGCTAAAGTGAAACATACTATAAATTATTTACGTGTTATGCTTAAACTCTGACAAATGGATTCACGAGAGTAAGTTGGGCAAGAAGTATAATTGAAGTAAAAGAGAAATTTGAAACTTTTTTCTATAAATACGTGAGAAGAAAACTAAATATGGAAATAGAGTATGTTTTACAATGTGGCAATTGATACTATAGTATAATATATAAAATTTTGCTAAAAGAATACACGTGAGTAAATGCATTTTATTTTTTGTTAACATTTTTTTGTGTATGTTATTTATAAAGTGAGTGAAATTGAGGGGCGGGAATCACAGTAAGAAAAACTATAAATAGTGATTTAGTGATATATCGAAATAATTTTAGTGAGAAAGGCTGGAACACCGGTTATTTCCAGGTGGGTGCAAGGCAGAGAAGGATGGAGCAGGGCGCGGCGTGGGACGATACAATAGAATAGATAATAGTACGCTCCACCGCAGGGCGGGAATATATGTAATTCCTTTTCCTGGCTAAAAAATTACGATAAATACCCCAGCAACACGGGGTACATTAGCTAGTTACATTATAAAACGGTTAAACTATTTAGAAAAAATAATCTGGAATAGATTCCATATTAAGTTTGTAATGTACTTGTTGGTTTGAAATATACCATATAACTTACAATATTCTACGCAAGACATTATTCTTAAAAATGTGGAGTTTGTTTATAGTGCTGCTCATGGCAATCCCGAAACTGGGCAGTGATAACCTGAAAACGGTAAAATAATAGATTTACGTGGTAGAAGGAGTCTGTCAATGTGTAGTATGCTCTTTGGATTTGTTAAACTATACAATTGAGATGATTTTGTGTCAGGACGTTATTTATGGAGATACTCACTTTCAGAGTTACGAAGTAAGATACATTTTTTAAAGTTAAATTTTGAATTTGAGAAATAGTATTAATAGATGAAGATGAGGAAGACCACGACAAGATGGTCAAAACGTTGGCACCACAGCCTTTTTTACGGGGTCACCTGGTTAGCTAAGGTCATTTGCATTAGTATTAATAGATGTGTGTATATTCTGGATTGTAATCGATCAGTACTTACGTTTTGTTGAGTTAAAATTTGCAACTGGAATATTATCCATAAGACAAATTAAGAGAACGGAATTCTATACTTTGCATTACACATTATTACATTTAAAAAATAAATTTCATTATGTTCTTTGGACTCTTTGTACTGAATTATTTAGATTTTCTAAGAACATTCACACTACGACTGGCATGAAATAAGCCGAGAAATGGGTTTGTTTGTAAATATTCCGTCTCTGAACATTAATCTCCGATTTGTCACGAACTTATGAAGACGTAGCAACACAAAGCACTATTCCATTGCCTGACTCTTATAATTCTACGGCTCTTGTTCCGTCGCGTGTCCTCGCGGGCCTTTTGTGCTCCGAATGCCAGCAACGGAGGGGGGCAGCGGGGTTGAGGGCGATCTGCTTTTTGTCGCTGAGTGAGAAGGTAATTAATGTTCTTCCGGGACCTCTCTTCAGCCATGAGCCCGCATCGGTCCGAAAATGCCGACCCAAAAACTCCACCCTTAATGAAAGAAGAAAGGAAGGTGACAGCTCGACAGGAAATAAACAGAGGCGTCACTACTTTCAGCAAAAACTGAAACTTAATTCGCACGTCCTAAGTTTCGACTTCTCTTTTCAATTTGGAATGACAACGCCAGTTGTTTCACTTGACAGCGTGATGGTTGAGGGGTTTTGAGCAAAAACGGAGAATTCAAGAGAACACGCAATAAAAAAGAACGCATAGCCCATTAGACATTTTAACAATGGGTTTAGATGCTTACGCACTTTACTTAATTAAGTAATTCTTGATATTTTAGTTTCGTCTTATCCATTAGAAATATCTAAACCATCGATACTTTCGTTCTTATCAAATTTATTCTCTAGTAAATTAATAACTATTAATTTTATACCAAGGATATAAATAATGTTATTCACAAGGAAGATATGTAAAGTCTGGTAAATACATTACCCAAATCATTCATTTGATTCTTTCTTTCTTGTTCGTATTAAAAAGTGAAAAAGACAAATGACTTCGAAAAACAGCAGAAGATTACAGGGTTTTCCCATGTATTATGTTCGAGAGGTACTAGGCTATTTGCAGCTCATTTGGTGGTCCTTGATGAACTACAGAACTTTGTAATATTGTTGAACTACAGAACTTTGTAATATTGATATTGTAATATTAAAGTGAGATACAAGCATAATAAATAGTATACTCTAAACGATAATATGGTTCATTATTTAGCCAAGATAATATTGCTTAATTTTGAATTGCTTCCTCTTCACAACTCTTAACTTCGTAAGGAGTTAACGTTGCTTTCAAAACTTCCTGTGGCTAGAGAGTCTCTTAAACATTGTAAAACTGGGGAAACACAGGAAACTTTAATTGCATGAACAAATAAAACCTTAAATATACAGGCAATTCGTTTAGTCTCCTTCACAATTTCATTAAACAATGAAAGATTTATTCAATTCCAGCATTTCCTGAAATAATATTTTGATATTTCGTTTAAACTTTGTCTCTTCCGTCTGCATGTTGTAATCGATAAAATATTGAGTGTAAAGAGATACTACCAATTAGAATTATGTTTACAGTATATTATAATTATACGGTATATTGTCTGTCTTTACACAAAGAAAGCTTCACTATTAGAAGATAATTATAACTTTTGAGGATAAATATTGTCTTATTTTATCATATAATAAAATATTTGGAATGAATGAATTGCCAAGCATTTTACTATTACACAGAGATCCTATGAGTAATAGAATCGTGAGACAACAAAAGACGCATTTAAAATAAGATAAAGCATACTTGTTTCTTAAAAATAAATAACTATTTATCGGTAGATTAATTGCAAATCCTACATGATCTTTTCTTAGTTTAATTGCTGATAAAGAAGTCATTGTATGGTGAACGACCAGTCACGCTTTGAACAATTACGAATCTTTGAAAAGGCACTGGAATATTCTTTTTTATTTCTGCGCCATTTGCTTCTTCTTCCCTTTTAATGAGTTCTGGGACACTCTGAGACGCCCGTAAACTCGATAATGGAAATGCTCGCAAAACTTCCAGGGACCATTCCGAATCCTTGTGGAATTGTGAAGCGAGAAAAATATTAAAAAAATAACAGAAGCCACCCATTCAATTAAATTTTCCTATTTGCACTTAATTATCACAAACGTAAAGGTAGATTTTTGTGACCCTGAAAGACAGGAATGGGTGGATGATCGGATGAGTGTTGTTTACCGCATAGGCTCCATTTGCCCACAAACGCACTTCTGTCGCGCTATGGTTCGTAATGGAAGAGGAAGGGAACAAAAGTGATGAGGAATGTATAAAAATGTATTAACTCATAATTCATTTCAATTTAATTTTAAACTAATTCTGAATAATTCATTAACTTTTTGAACGTTCGATATGCCGAACTAAATAGTAATACTAATGAGAAAAATACATCTCATCAGAAAAACCGGTTGCGGCAGCTCAGCTCAATAGCAACACCGATCCCTCCGCAGTTTCGTTGATCAGGATGTCCCTTCGAGTCCCGAAGGGGCGAAATTTTTATACTATGTATATTGCTGGAACGAATTCAATCTATGTCTCATGCGCCAGGCTACTCTCATCGGTAGTTTTACGTGATTTCCCATCAATGTGTGCCGAAAGAAGACGGACCGCGCGTGAGCATCTATTCTTCATTTTTATTCTCATCCTTTGCTTCTCTCTTTCCTACACACAATTAAGCTTACATGCACTACACTAAAACACAAGACAGGAGACCAGTCGGGAGCATGAGAGTTTTTCTTGGCCGGGGGCAATACCCCTCTGGGGAATTGGACGTGGGTTTGGCTGTTCAACGCTGTTCAACGTGCAGTTCGGCGTCAGATCTCACATTCCTGCCGGAGAGAAACTCCGACATCGCCAGAGATATTCGTGTAGCATGCACTATTATTATGGAACCAACGACGTAAATAGTTGACTCGAATATATAATCTACAGGATCCCCGGTGGCTTATCGCATCAACTAATGTCCCGGTCAGACTACTGCATCTGTCAGGAAGGTCCTAGGAATCGAGTCCTGAGTGGCAGGATTTTCTACTTTGTCTTGACAGCTCGGTCGAGTTCAGGCGCTGTATAAGAGAATTCTCGCGGGCGGCTGCTTTGATCGGTAGTTTCCCGTGGTTTCTCCAATCAACACCACGTGAATGCCCGAGGAGTACCCTAAAAAACGGGCCAAGAACAGCGCATGATCTTTCCTTCTTCTTATTCTTTGTCGTATCCTCACCCCTGTCCCATTTCCACTAACATGCTCTACACTACCACACATGCCAGGACACTGGCCGTTAGAGCTTGTCCGACTGAGGCAGTGCTCCGCTGGTGGGAGATACCTGGTTGAGGAAAACACCGCAGGCCGCTGCCAGCTCTCCCCAACCTGCGAGGGAAGAACACCCCATCTCCCGTGACAAAACAAACACTACACTTACGGTACTAATGAACATAGCCGTTGACAAGCCCGGAAACAGCAAATAAATAAATACTCCCTCACATCATAAAATGTTCCGTGTGACTTGACATTACCATTTCAAAACGCATTATATTTTGTTTATTTGTGTTGATCTGTTCCTCTTCAAAAATCTTCCTGCAATTAAAATAAGTTCTCAACATCACTTCGTGGACCTGTGTACCCTTGATTTGAACACCAGCAGTGAAAGAATTGCATCACAACGTACACAACTAGGCCGAAACCCTCCGCTTTCTCAGTTGAGAATTTTCGGGGCGGTTGCTCTGATCGATCGTTTCAGTGGTTTCCTCATACCAATTCCAAGCGAGCAGTACGTTACACAACGTCCATGCACAGCGTGCAATGCTACATATTTAATTACTTATTCAAGAATTTTACATTGAAAGTTAATTTGAAGTTAGTCGGCGGTAATTGAAAATGAAAACATGAAATTCTTCCTTGCTCTCTTTTGTTTCATTAGAACAAGTTTCATTTAATACACTTCTTTTTACAAATTATAAACTTGCGGTCACTCGGAACTGGCTTCCTTAAAATTAATATTTACAATAAATCTAAAATTTAATAATAGTTAATAATTTAAAATTTAATAATTAACAATTACCTAAACATGGATCTCACAAACGGCTGAATTTATCACCATTAGGCTTTTTAAAAATTCCCTATGATCTTCTACGCAATGCTATCCAAATAATATGAAACGACAATACGATAAACAAAGCATTTTTCTTTTAATTCGTGCGTGAATCATATGTCCAGGCCAGTTTAAAAAAAAAAGTCCTCTCTCCGCGTCTTTCAAGCCACCGTGCGCCGGTGCTAGAGCCTCTTAATCTGCCGCTTTGCTTGGCTGTGCAGAAATAATGGCGGAGGCGCGGGTGGAGCGGCGGCGGGCGGCGCCGCCGCCGGCCACAAAATAACGCATAATTTGTATCCTCAGACGCCGAGAATAGCTGTGGGTCTTCTGGAGACGCGAGAGAAGAAATAACTGCGAAGCCGGGGAAGGGGAGAGGAACACAGATCAGTGTTCTCCGACTCAACGGTGCGCCCCCCTCCCCCAAACGCTCTACTTCCTCCTCTCACAACTTTCGTCCCCTGCGCAGGCGCCTTTGTTCCCAGATTCAGCCCTCTCGCACTTTCTTCGCGAAACGGGGTTGATAGAGAGAGTAGCTCCGACCACGCACCCTCGGTTTGATCACCTTGAACTCTTTTCTGTTGACACTGTCTCCACTTTCCTTGGTATCTTTCGTTCTGTGACTACATCCTGGAATTTTGTTCTTATACACTTCGTGCATTATACTACTTCACATATTATAATTATGTATTGGAATATATTCTCTTTAATCGATCTGTCATCATTGCCTTTATCCAAATACTTTAAGAATCTTTCGTCTGCGCTTCCACGCTTCGAACTTCCATTCAGCTCTCTTTTCGTTAATACAAACATCCGTGAAAATTCCATTTTGTATTTTTTCTGATTCCAATTTTTCTAGTCTTGTATCAACCCACTCAACTTCCTTTGTCTCCACCTGTGGTATTGTTTCTCTGGCATTCCCATCTGTCCTACATTGCCCCCACAATATTTTTACGCATTTTCGCAACCTCTTCTCCACTTCATGTCTATTATTCCCGAGATGAGTTGCGCCGGCCCTTGCACCTTTGCAACGCTCCGCTCCTTCCCACCTTTTGCCATTTTCCCATCTCCCCCGCTTCCTCTCCCTCCCCCCACTCTCCCGTGTTTCCACTACCCAGCTCCTCTACCGCAACCGGTCGCAGCGCCAGCAAACTCCTCCTTCAAGTCCTTTGTCTTCCTTTCTGAGTTTTCCTCCCCCGGCCTGAGATCCCGCACGGGCGCTGCCTCGCCCCACCCACCCCGCCACGGCTCGCCCCGCCCCGCCACGCTCCGCCCCTCCCTGCCATTCCCGCCTCGCCGTGCCCCGCCTCGCCGGTGCCGGCGACGCTGCCCTACATTACTTTCCAGAAGCAAAAGTAGGAACATCGGAAGCGGAAGCGTTGCGCGAGGGCGTCAGAGGGGGGTGGGGAGGGACGGGGCGTGGCGGGGGTGGCTGAGGGCGCCCGGGAGCGCCTCTGAGGAGAGCGCAAGCGGATGTGCCACTTCGCGTTAGCGGCAGCTCGCTGCCAGGGCGCGCTTCCACTCGCCCAGACCTTTCCCACTCGATTGTTTTAGACTGGAATCCGTTCGGTGGAAATGCACTTCCGGAAAAACTTAATGAAAGTTAACTAATTCTATTATCATAATATTTATTTTTGCACCAAAAAAACTAATCATTTCTGTCATTGATATTTTGAAAATATGTATACTCATGAAAACCTTCATAATTCATTCTTTTAGGAATATTAAGCTACGGAAAAAACACATTTTTATTAATAAATTATGTCGTGCATAAAATAAACTATTATGAATTACTTTGTTGTAAACACTTCCTTACCAAACAAAAATTCATTACATCAGTAATTTATTACGGTAGTTCTATTTTCCCCACCTCTTAATTTGTACAGTAATTTAATTGCACTCATTGAGATTGATACTTCGTATTGTCATTATGACACTTTCCCGTCACAACAAACTCCTTCACCATCGAAAGAGTTTCCTACTACACAAAGAGTCAACACTCAATTAGTTTTCTCTGTTTATTTTTATAAAGCAATCGTGTATCTTTCTTTGGAGTTTTCAAACACAATACTCATTATTTTCCTTGCAAGAGATAATAGAAAATTCCAGACTGTTTTTCTTTTAAAACAGGTCTTGACAGCAACCCGTCTTCATTTCCTTTTCACAATTCGTAATTCTTCTCGTAGTAAACATATTTCCACTCCTGGAGCCTGCGACACCTGCGATAGCAGAAACGAGTTAAAGATCTTCTTTCTTTAATACTCTTGAACCAGTCAGCCTCATACATCTTGCCGTCTACATCCACCTGCAGAATGATCCCAAGAATGTTCATAAAGTCACTTCTATCCATATCGACATCAGAAACTCTTCTTTCAACGGTAACTCCAATCTTGCGGCATGGAAATTTTGATTCAGGCATTAGCTTCATCTTCTTTGCATGGCATCACGATGTATCTTTACAATGCTCTTCTGAAATATGCTCTATTTTCCGTAATATTGTTGATTTTTACAAAAATATCCAGTAAAGCCATTCTCTTGCTTATGATTATAATCGTTCTTCGTCACCGTTCTCGACTTGCTCATCAACTTCCTACCGAAACGCTGACGGGTTGTCGATTACAGCTTCCAGATCTTCCGATTTCAGGTTTCTGAATAGAAAGAGATGACGTTGTTAAGGCAACTTTGGCTGGAATAATAACTTTTTACTGTCATCCAACTTGGTAGTGATAAATGCCATTTCAGTTGTAATCATCAGAAGGTTTTCCACAATTTATTTTTAATTCGACACTATCAATGATGTTCTCAGAGACTTCTTTACTCATTGTCCTACTATTCTCCTTATTCTCTTGATGTACAAAAAACCTGGTATGCGTACTGACAAATTTAATCTAAATAATGGTGGTATTTGTCTTGAACATGTCAGTGCATCAACGTGTTACGTAGTCCAGTGTTCGCCAAAATATAAAAATAGGTTATGTATGTTGTTGTACATACTCAACTCGAAGAAGGATAACACATTTTCTCCCACTCGGATTTGAATCTCGTCTGTGAAACTGCGCGAAATTTAACGTTGGAAAGTTGTGCGAATTAAACTGGCGTTTGCACTTTCTCGCGGCGAGCCGCGCGGTGGGCGAAACCCCCACGCAATTACGATTACAACGCCAATTGAAACAGCGCGCGCAACACGGCGCGTGTGAAATCGAAATTGAAATTATAATAATTTGCAAACGCTGCAGCTTGTGAGCATTCAATTAATGCCAATGAGGATCCTTTTTTAAACAAGGAATTGTGCAGATTTATTTACTCTGTTTTAATAGACCTACATTAAGGGGGTGGCTCATTTCGCAAATGACTGTGGAGTAACAAATGAACCTCGGGGATGCTGAATTGCTTCAGAGCTTTTGAGTACACTCGCGCCGCAAGCAAATTGCTTTTGAGACTACTTCTATCGCACGGAGTCCAAACAAGACTGAAGTCCTTAGCTGGGAAAGGAGGATTGAATCTTTGCTGAATCTTCCATATTACACATTTACGTCGCATTATTTAATTACTCTCGTGATTCAGAACACATAATGGCCTCAATCATGATCATTATCATGTAATAATCGTTCATACAATTCATGTTTACTTGGAAATGAACAAACTAACCTTAGCTTGAGAGAATACCCACTCAAAGAACGCGGGATGACAAATGGCGAATTCTAAAATATCCAAGAGATTCAAGTAATAACGTAGGTGTGCTGTGATTCCTTAATATATTGTTAAAATGCAATGTCGAAAATATTCGTTTTTAGTCCTTGTAGAGACACAGCACACCCCGACCACATACACCACAGACCACCGCAACCGGTTGGTATAGAGCCTAAAAGCCGTTTAGAAAGGAAATGCTCAGATCCTAGGGCATCGTGAAAGTCAGACTGTCGTAACATTTATAATACAAATGAATGAAGATAATGATAATGGAGAAATGATAATGAAGGAATGTTGACTTTTAAGGTCTTGTTAAAAGTCAACATTCTTTTGTTATCTCGTATTCTCCGTGATTGTATGTTACAGCCAGGTGTAATTCAGACAACCCAGATCAACGAAGAAATGCTTACTTTTATACTGAATACTTTTTAAATACCTTAGGTGCAAATTCTGAGAAATCCTTGTCATTATTGAGTGCTAATTACTTGACAACCTCGATTTCTGGAAGGTACCTGATTAACTATTATACAAAGTCCATGAACCGTGGGCCATTCTGCCAACCCAGGTCGAGAGGCTTATTTTTGACCCAGAATAGTTTCTTAACGTGCCCCTTGAGGGAGGGAGAGAGGTGTCCTTGCCGAGAGCGCCCGGTGCTGTGGATGCGGCGGCGGAGCGTAGCGGCCTACACGCGCTGCCTGGCACGTAGCCACTCGCGCGTCGCCCACAAAGGACTAAGGGCTAACGGCGGGAGCCCTTGAATCTGCAAGCAGAGGGCGGCGACGAGGTGGACCGCTCGCCATTCGCCCTCTGCTGTGGACGCGCCAGAACAACGACCGGTTTTATTAGGGGCTAGCTTCTCACCTTCTTCGCTTTCTCATCTCCCTTCTATTCCTTCTCTTTCTTTACCTTCTCCACTTTCTTCACCTTCTTGTTTTTGTTATTCTTCTCTTCAGTGTTTTGGTTAAATTTAAGTCAATTTTTACGTGACTTGACAACTCCAGGGGTCGGTGGTGTGTAAAAGCGTGTAACGCTCAAATGTCGAGCGGGTTGCCTAATTCTTAATTTATAAACGACAGCTATTCACGGTGTTCGATTCCATGTCTATGATTAGTTCGAAATTAGTGAAACATTACCTGGAGAGTAGAGTCAAACTTAATCAAACTGCCACTTCTATTAAGTTCTCACCTCAACAAACGGCAATTTTTTCGTACAACCTATTGATTTCTTCCATAAGATACATATTTCGTAGTTTGACGTTTATTAAGCAGTCACCTCGAGTGATTTAGAACTATATTATCAGCAGAATCAGATAAGATCAAGAAGCAAACTAGTGGTGCTTCCAACGCACATACTTTCTCGCTCTGCTTCTATACGGTCCTTATTGCTATCCCACTACTCCATAAACCAGCAAAAATGTACGGTACTATACCAGCAAACCATTTCGGTACCCAGACCCGACAAACGAAACTCAAATTCAACGAACCGGCACTTATACCACTACGTAACACCAACACAACCTCTGTCGAACAGAGCCATAAAAGAATAGAACCGACCGAAATGCTCATAATTTTACTTAAATCGGTTCATACAGATATATACTAGACAACTGGTCATTTGACATGTCATACGCTTCAGAAATCGAATAACAGAGTTGAAAAATTGTTTACAAAACGCAGTTAGGGAAAACACAGACAAGTCCTGTCTATTTATCTATATTGAATCTATTCGTGAGTAGAAATACTTCAAATGATTTTCAATAAAGTATCTATTCAAGTCTCTCTTCAATGTTTTTTTCCTACAACATCACATTCATCAAATTAAAATTTCCCTCGGGGGATCGAACTCGGTACCTTCCTTATTGTAGATCACAACCAGAAGGAGCATTAACCAACCGCGCTACGAAACCGACTTGCGGGACAACTGCTTATATTTCAGTCAAAACGTACTTGTATCAGTTCTATCATTACGATGCCGGTAATTGTCAACATGCGAAAAACATGTCTTTCAAAAAACATGACCAAGAAAGGCAGCGGTGAACTGTTTACTCCACATAATTTATCGGATGATCGGCATTTGGAAAATAACTACTGCGAGAAAGTATGTGCCATTTATAGCACCACTAGTTTATTTATATATTTACCTTCCCTTCATACACACGTGCAGAAAATTTAAAGAAAAAATTTGGAGCGGTTTTTGAGATAAATTTTTGTTTTTGTAAATTTGAATCGCAATTTACGCAAAAACTATTCGTTTTTCCAAAAAATGGTACATGACCTTATTTTAAGTGGTTATTTTGTACAACCGACTTTGTCTGAGTTGAAAATCTCTATCTTCAATTTTGCCGTTTTTAAACAGTTTTTTGCAATTTTCGAAAAATAGGGCCTATCAACGAAAATTATGCCTACGTCATTCCCTTCAACGTTCTTCGCACTATTCAACAACAAAATATAATCAAAAAATTTGGAGCCTTTTTTTTATTCATAAAATCTCAAAATGGGCTTCATGTAAAGTACCCTCAAATACTAAGATATCGGTTTCAAATTCAAGAGGCCTTGAGACGAGTCAAAATCATCGGGGAATATCAATTTTGAAGAAAATCGACCGAACGGTTTAGGCGCTAGCGTTGACCACAGACGGACAGACGGACGGAATGCCGTCAATCGATTTTGAAGTATGAAGAAGCAACAAATCATGGATTTTGGCTACACCACGAGATAGAGGATTTTTTTTCTTAATTTAGCAACTGATTTTATCCACTTTTCTGTCACCAGACCCCTGCTATAAGAGATTTTCTGGCGAAAATTCTCCGTTTTCCGCCGCACGATTACATAACTTTCTCTTCTTACGAAGAATTCGTAAGGCGAGAAAGTAAAAAGGGTGGATATTGTTCAACCTATGATGGGAGGCACTGTCACATTACTTCGAATAATGGCATCCAGAATTATTCTCACAGACAATTTTTTTCTGTTTTAGGAAAAAAAGAGTTGATTCTAATAAACATCTTGATGAAATAATAATCTGTTTCCCCCTTTTCACGGCATTCTTATGGTTTGCCAACTTGGACGTTCCTTCGGTTGGAATCTGTTAAGGACTCCCAGAGCACGATTACGAATCTAATCCGAAGGCATTTTTCTCTGTCAAACGGCCTGTTGTGAACTTTCTAAAAGAATGCGAATTGCATCTTCTAGTCTTATGGGCTTGTGCAATACGGTGCAGCTTTACGAACCAGGAAGTCGTGGGTTCGAGTGGTGATGACGGCGGATTTTTTACACCAGCAAAGAGGCTGGACCACACCATAGCTTGGATGAGAATTCTAAGAGCTCGGCTGTTCTGATCGGTCGTTTTCTAGTTTCTTCCGATGAAATCCATGATGCAGAATCAGTACCACAAACGATTCTTCCCCATCCTGTTGCCACTCCCAACGTTGAGGCGAGCAGTCAGCTCATTTTCATTCCCCATACGACCCAAGTCCCATGACCCAAAAAGACTCGAGTACTGCAGTACGGTAAAGAACCCAACAAAACTGCGCGTACGGTTATGTCAAGCCTCCAATTGGACTGGATCTTTATTAGAATCATAAAAAGGAAGAAATGGCGAATTGCAAAACTTACATAAAAAAAGATAGAAAAATGTGAAAATGTAATACGTGCTCATCCATAATATTACACTTTCACATTTATTACAGATGTCCTCATCAGTAAAGTAAGATTTCAAAGATAGTTAACAATTGATTTTGACGTTCTCTAATGAATAAGTCGTAAAACTTAGTTTCATGAGTTGACTTTACTTATTCATTACTCAATGCACAGGTGTTCTCTCGTAATTAATACTTACATTGTTCAAATATGCGCGTGTGGGCCTTCAATAGCTGTGAGATAGCATGTCAAAATAATCTCAAATGCATTTGAGTGTTCATTTGTAAACGAACCCTACAAAATCCATACTGCATTGTTTGAGAATTATATTCCATAACTTTTAATTTCATAATTCATCCAGAACATCCTGTCATATTCAGTGACAACAAATTCAAATTATAAAACATTATTAACCATTGCTCGTGCTATAGACAGTCCATCGTCAATTTTCCGATATTTAAGTGATTTACTGTGTATTTATGAAAATAGGTATTTGGTACTAAAAATTCATTCCTAAAAACAAACGCAATGAAATAGCCATATGCTAACTTCCAAATCCACAATCCGTATCTGCGTATTCGAACAACAGCTTGCTATTAGCAGTCATTAATACAAATTCGCGCAGTTACTATGAGCAACTGGTGCTCATGGATACAGTGAAATGAAACTGGTAAGCTTTATCAATAAAATGCGCGAAGAGAATATTTTAAATGCAAATTGCATCGTTATTAATGATATATATAACCGATACTGCAGTAAAGGAAACATGTGTGAATTGTTTATCGTTATTTTATTTATTCCTTATCCCTCCGCAAAACATCTTGCGATACACTTTGTGAGGCGTTTTACTGACTACAGAACATATTAACTTACTACTCGTATTTTATCGTCTTGGAATATCTTTTAGGAGAAAAAACTTCAATAATCGTATCCCCTATATCACTGTTTCCTTCCCCCTTATGGCAGAAAAATGGTACCATCAGTTTTCTAAGGACAGAAAACAGCTTTTATAGTGCGTTGTATTGTGCACTTTTCTCATTTTATTGCGGTTTAGAATATCATGAAACTCATAAAGAGAGGAATAACTGCAATCGTTAAAGGTTTAAGTTTTTCATAAAACGCAGCAGGAAAGCCCGAAGGATAAAGGCTCCATGTTTTACTCACGTAATACATCTACCTCGTTATACGATCGTTCTTTAAAATTAATCCTTACGTTTTCATCATAAAAATCCAACAATTTCGTAATTGTTGAAGAAGAACGAGATTTATTTTGAGATATCAAAGAAAAAAATGTTTGCAGAATTTATTTTATACAAATGAAAAAATATATTTTCCGCAGATATTGAAAAAAATATATATTGGATGCATAGTTGTGTTTTCTGAGCCTCCGAATCAGCCGGAAGTATTTTTTCTTTCTTAACGATTGCCGGTGCAAGTGTTGTAAAAAATAATCATTCTTGCTTGCAATTTGGGACTCAAACAATATTTGTAGTTATTAAAATAAATTGAGTACGATGGTTACGAGATTTGAACAAATTGAGAAGAAACGTATTTATTTACCGAAAGTGTAGTTTTCGATCCGTCACATTCAAATGCAAGCGAGTGTCAGGAGTAAATGAAAAGTACATTTGTATGTAACAGCACTCAGTCCTGTTCTATATAAGCTACAGTGAATACTCAACACACTTTTTTGTGTTTTTTTTTTACTTTCAATGAGAAAACAGTTTGTTCGTAACGGAAACAAATTTGAGTTCTTGAGTGATTCTGAAAACATACACTCCAAAGGAAGGTTTAGCACTTTTAAAAATACTCACATTTGTTGTTTTGTTGATGTTTTGCGTATACTTTTAAATTTCAGTATCTGAAATTAAGTTGTACACGTCATCACTGATAGTATAGTATACCAGTTAATACTAATTCATTTCACAATTTCCCTTCATTGAGCACTGAAATTTATTCATAAAGAATGTTTAAAAAACTAAAATTAATTGAATGGTTATTCAACCTTTATTAATACAGCGTTAATTCACTGTTCTGGACATATCAACGAGCTTCGTATTTGCCTAATTATGATTTACATGGCTTGGATAAAATACCATTATTACGATCCGTGGAAAAGTACACACGTTCATAATTTAATTAATTCATACCCGAATGTGTTAACTTCTTTGATCTAATTAACATTTCAGTGTAATGAGATTATAATAGTTTTTTTATAAACGATTACTGCTTAATTTAAAATGTTATAGCCTTTTATTTTTAGAAAAATCCAGTGACGAAAGATAAAGACAAAGGAAATTTTGGTGTAGCCTTTTCCGCTTATAATGCTCTGCTTTGAGATGCTCTTTCTGGCGGAGCAGGTTGCCTTTCTTTTCCACACAATGTCCGCCATTGTATCCACTGTGAAGTTACAGACCTCCAGAGTGTCCCGGTTTTCATTTACGAAGACATTTTCGCTTTCTGAACTTAATGGCATTTATAAAATAAAAAATTGATCATCTCCAAATAAAACGTGATTGACATCCAGTTTGTATACCCCGTTATTTCCATATCACCTTACCAGTTGTTGAATTGAGGTTGTAATATTGTTGTTGGCGGCAAGGTGGTGTGGTGTAGGCGCCAAGGAAAACTATAATAATTTTCCTTAAACTAATAAACTTCAAACTCCGTTATTTAATCTTCTCACATACACTACCGTGCCTAGCTCTGTCCACTGGGTTCAAATGATGACTATTGCTTTGCCTTTGCAATACGTCACCCGATCTGCTCTCCGTACGAAAGGCGGAAAATCTGAAAGTTCTTATCTTATGCAGAAACTAAGTTTCGTGCCAGATTCCACAATAATAATCAGGTTATTTTTCTTTTTGAACAGCATCAAGTCAACTTATTCATTAAATTCTTTAACATTGCTGTAATTCTGAATTCTTTTGAAACTTTTGATCATGACCACATATTATTATTTGAAAAGAGTTCGTACGAACTGTACCTTGAGCTCTCTTCCTCGACGAGGGGGATGGCGCCTAGCAAGATTCTTCCAAAATCTTCTAATTGCACCGTCCGTCACCTCGACCCAACCTCGGGTCACCGGGAATCACCGGATTCTTCTTTCTTGCTCACTGGCACGTCTTCTTACTTGCGGAACATCACCATTAACGTTACTAACCTTTGTTCGTCTACGCATACCCCCTATCACTTACGTCTCGGTCGGACGCCTATTCGCGAACTGTTTTTCCCCTCGGAATCTTGCTAAATTCTAAGTTCAATTTTCGTAATCGAAGAATATTTCAATGTCCGAATATTCTTCAGTAGCGCTAGCGAAATATTTGTTTCACTTCGCCACTCTGAAAAATATTCTAGAGTCGTAATTCAGTGTCACTGTAAAATTTCTCTAAGTTTCACTTCCGTATTAAAAGAAAATTACAAAGTCCTACTCCGCTCCCCGCTGCTAATTCAGACTCTGTGCACGGTCCACAGTCGTATCGCGTAATAACCGCTCCTGTCTACGCCGCTATACAGATGACAACCTGTCAACTGTATTACCCACAATTCTATTACTTCCGGTTAGTTCGCCTCAATGATGTGTGTGTGTATATATATATATATATATATATATATATATATATATATATATATATATATATATATATATATATATATATATATACACACACACATCATTGGTTCGCCTACACAAATCTTTGTTTCTGATACACTATCCAATATTTTTGTTTTTGATACCTTTTTGTATTACTCGGCTGATTTCAGCGCTCGGGTTGCAGATACGGGAACCTTCCCCCAGAATTGTTTATACGGTCCCATAGCAACCTCGGGCGGTCGTCAATTTTTAATGTATTTCTTACCATTTCCCAAGCGTTTGCTTTGGTATATCACAAGGTATATAAAGGTATTTGACGACAGGTTTATTGAAATTTTCCCGTTTTCCTAGCATTGCTCCATCGTTCACTCTTCATGATCATTTCATATAATCATCTACTTCCCACCTGGGTTGTGGGATAGGCCTAACTGTAATGTGATGAAACCTTATTCGTGGTTTAAACCTCCCGGTCCACCTTACAAGATCATTTTCTTCCCCATTCAAGCTGCTCCTGTGATTTCAAGGGTGATTTATAGACAACGTTCTTGTGTGCCCCTTCCCACACTTTTCCTCGGAAGCGTTTCCGAGGAACGCCGGACTTCTGCCCACAAATCCACTGAGAAGCGCTACAGAGATT
This sequence comes from Acheta domesticus, assembly GCA_031308135.1. Taxonomy (NCBI): domain Eukaryota; kingdom Metazoa; phylum Arthropoda; class Insecta; order Orthoptera; family Gryllidae; genus Acheta; species Acheta domesticus. Next base: position 152,198,695 of record JAHLJT010004567.1, read on the forward strand.
TTTCACTGCCACAGAGGGTACACTGAGTGTGCTACAGTGTTAATAAATTTAAATTTAAAATGTTCCAATCTATCATAAAATTCTAATCATAACCCCAAAAGCAATAATAATAATAATAATAATAATAATAATAATAATAATAATAATAATAATATAATGATTGACAGATAGCCATTACGGGGCGTTTGTTTGTAATTAGTCTTACCTGATATTTCACGTTTTGAAGGCGAATGCAATAGAATTCCATGGATTCACGGAATGTTAGAATTCGTTTTCTGATTTGAAATGTTATGGGCATTTAAAGAGATTTACTCCCACTCTTTAAAAAGCATTATTCTCAAATTATCTCAAAATACCAGGTACAATTATTTACACCCAAATGTTCATATAAAAAATAAAGAAGATAATAAAAGATTAACAGATCAATTTTAAAATTCCTAAATAATTATAGTTAAAAAAATAAGAAAGTATAAATACTTTCATTAAGGCCTGTGGTGAAGGGGAGAGTTATTATGTTTGTCTATGTTAATTTGTTTAGCAGTGTATTGAAAAAGAGCTACCAACAAACGCCTTCCCTGAGATTTCCAATCAATAAAATCCTGGCTCTACTGGCACCAAAAAGCGCCCGAACGGTCTCTCTGTTTTGTCTCTTCTGTCAAGTGTGTCATTAGTTTTGAAGATAAAGATGTTTTTCTTTTGTGTTACTCAACAAAAAATTAAAAAGAAAACTTAAAGAAAATTGTAGGGAAATGCGTTTGCGAGAAGAATAATTTCCTAAAAGATATTTCATATATTGTAATAATGATTTCGAAAATCATTACAATGATTGGAAGTGCAAAGATTTTCAAACATTTTCGAATTCACAGCAATCATTTAGCGAACTTTTATTATTGATTCAACCAACATTATCTGGAACTAGGTGCAATATGCGTCTGTACGCATTCCGTATGAAATATTTTTGTGGTAACAACATGATGACTTGATATGCAGATTCAGATGCAACTTTGTAATATTCCACACCATTACTTTCTTAAACTTTTGTAAACTAACCACACAGTTACTTTTCTTGAATTGTGTTTTCAAAATTACATATTTGAACTTTACAAAGTTAGGTTCCCATCCGTTTAAAAATGTAATGGTGTAGAACAGTCAGAATTGGATTTTCTAGTTATATTCTGACCAAACACCACAGATTTGTTATGAAACCTTATTTATTCACTTCCATATATCTCGTCAATACCAAGAGACCAGACCTAAACTCTCAACCAGTGTCACAGCTCTGACTCCGCCGACTGGATGGGTTGGCCAGCTGAGTTGTACCTCGAGTATCATGGTGTGAAGACTGGCATTTAATTATTTATACACTACTGCACTTATAATCTAAACGTACACACTAAAACTTACATACTTACAAACTAAAAACTTATAATAGACGCTAAAAATAAAAATAAAAAAGATAAACAATAGAATAATATGGTAGTTCAACTGTTGGTGGCGCGACAGCGCTTCTCTGCTGACGGTGGTGCGCAGCAAAGCGCCACAGAAGCGTGTGTGAATGATCACCTCCATGTGTATTTTTCTACATTTCCATTTAAATCGGTAGTGAAGAGACAGTAATGAGTCAGAAAACAGGGTCAGGCTTACAACATTTGTTACTATTGTTTTTGAAACATAAACTTGTAGAAATTCACCCCTCGGTGAATGGTTAGCATTAATCAGAGGCATGTATTGTTTATTCTATTTTTTATAATACAATCCCGACATTCCAATAAATCAATATTCTATCTGTATCAAATTCTTGTGCCATGAATGCGTCTGCCTTTTACATTGGAAAGTAATTTAATGAAGCAATCCTGTGATCGTATTTTTGAGTAATGTATAGTGAAATAAACCTTACAAATATCTGAAATCGTTCGAGGAAGAGCAATGTCATTAGAATGTGTGGAAACTAGAAGTGCAAGAAAAAATTATTCCAAACTTTTTCATAAAATTTGCTAAGTTCTAGTTATTTCGAAGGGCCTATTGCATCTCTCACTTCCAGGTTTATATGCCGTGTTACACTTATTCAAAAATACTGCACATGAAAACAGAAATGAAGAACTGTACTAGTACATATTAACAAACTACGCATTTACTCTAGTCGAGAGGTTCGACATGAAATTTGGCACGATGCGACGGTATTTATATGTTTTAGAAGAAGTAGCACATGGATTTCATAAAGCTGTTTTGCCATGAAAATGACGAGTTTCTATTTTTCTTTCTGCCTTAAATATAAGTAAGATCATATAGGTCCAGATAAATGTGAACAATAAAAGCAAGTTAAAGGAATGAAAGTCGTGGATTCAAAGAGTAGAAAATTGAACTTGAATGTTCAGGGGAATTATCGCATGAACAACTATAATTTTGTTCGTTATAAGGAGTGTATGGTAATTTTTCATTTACTGCGAGTGACGTCTCTATCACAAAGGAAAAACCTCCATACCTTACGTAAGATTTGAACCCCAAACCCTTGCGAAACGTAGTTGCCGCCGCAGCCACCTTCTCCCTTCCCCCTCTTCGTCAAATAAAGATGTTAAACTGCCATCTCCGAGGCTCTGAGACGCGGGCGGAGGACTTGACCTTTCGACCTCTTCTGACCGTACAGAGGGAGGTCCGAGTAAAAATACAGGCCCGCCCGCGGCCCGGCGCCGCCATAGGCACTTCGGCCTCGAGGCGGCGACGGCGGCGGCGCCTTCGCCGCGGGCGGCCGGCCGGTCGGCGCGGAGCCCCCGCAGGCGACGCATTATGGCTCGCCGCGCCCCGCCGTGCTCCACCCCATCCTGCCCCGCCCCATCCACCCCGCCCCACCTCTCACCGTCCCATCCACCCCACGCCATCTCTCCCCGCCCCATCACCCCGCCCCGCCCCATCACCTCACCCCACCTTTCCCGCCCCATCACTCCGCCCCCGCCCACTCCGCCCCGCCCACTCCGCCCCGCCCACTCCGCCCCGCCCCACTCCGCCCAGCCCCGCTCCGCCCCGCCCCACTCCGCCCCGCCCCACTCCGTCTCCGCCCACTCCGTTCGCTCCTCCCATTCCGTCCGCCCCACCCCACTCCGCCCCGCCCATTCCGCCCCGCCCACTCCGCCCCGCCCCACACTGCCCCGCCCCACTCCGCCCCGCCCCACTCCGCCCCGCCCCACTCCGCCCCGCCCCACTCCGCCCCGCCCCACTCCGCCCCGCCCCACTCCGCCCCGCCCCACTCCGCCCCGCCCCACTCCGCCCCGCCCCACTCCGCCCCGCCCCACTCCGCCCCGCCCCACTCCGCCCCGCCCCACTCCGCCCCGCCCCACTCCGCCCCGCCCCACTCCGCCCCCTCCCACTCCCCTCCCCTTCCGTCCGCACCGACCCTGCCCTGTCCCCTCGCCCGTTCCACCGTGCCCTCTTCACCCTCCCCCCGATCGCTCCTCCTTACCCTTATCGCTCCCCTGCCCCGCCTCTTGGTCCGCCGCGCCCTCCTCATGCGCCACCGCAAGCACCCCGTGTTGCCTGCATCTCCCCATGGCCGCCGCCGGCGCACGCGGATATTGCCCGGCGCCAGCCGAGGGGCTGCCCCTGCGGCGGTGGCGTGGGAAGAAGGCGGCGCCGCGCATCCGGGCGCCCTCGATTATGATAACCTCGGGCGGAGAGGCCGGGAGGCGCGTTCCCGTCGAGGTGCGCAAAGAGAGGACATGCAACAACAACTCTTCCCAGTTGTGGAATTGATGTGAGCAAGAAGTATCTGATGTAGAAGTCCTCACCGTCAGCTCAAGGACAGCGAGCTGATCAAGTACCCTTTAGTTTCATATGAAGGGGTATTTTACTCACTCCAGAGCGGTCACATCGCGTTTGCAGTTCTCCCTCATCCCCCTCGCGTAGCACTATCGCCCTGTCAGGCTCGTAGCCAGACATGCCAGCACGGAACCAGTGTTGACAGACAATCAAATGCATATACCAGTACCAACCTTCAAAAATCCTGGTACTTTCACTAAAATTCCTGGTAATATTGTCAATTTATTTAAATTCTGAAATTGCTCACATTATAATTATTGTTTTACACGCGCATAAGAAGTTCGTTAAACTTAGCTCAATATAGATTTATTTTTATAAAGCGAATCGATATTGAGCTTATTCAACGATCCTCTATACATTATATACGATACTTCTTCAAGATAAACTAAATGGAAGGTGGTTCTAACGTTTGTTAATGGTCAAATCGTTTTCTATAATAGCACGTGCTACAAAAGGGCCATCCTATGGCACTTTTAATGTTTTGCGGCAGTGTTTTCACCAATCATTTAGTTATTTGTAATATTAGTAATAGTGTTAAATTGCTGAATAAAAACGATTATACGAATCTTAAATCGTACATCATCAATTAACGTACACATAAAATCCTGGTATTTTATGAAGACATCTTGGTACATGGTATCTTTATTAAAATCCTGGTAAAAATACCAGGATTCTGTTACGTCTGTAAACACTGCACGGAAGGCTTCCAGGTGTCTCTTCTATTAAGCTTAGGGTGGCCATCACGCCAACTCAGAGCATCGGCTTTCCAGACTAGTATTACTCGTTCACTTTACATTTGCAGACGGCAGAATTAGGAACTAATATTGTTTTGAAAGTGAAGGCCCGAACACACAACCGAGAATACACGAATGGTCCCGATGTCAATCAGCATCTGACCTATCAGCTGTTTCCGAAGGCAGCACAAGCGCTACGGACATAGCAGACGAATTATGCCTTTCTGACAGTGAGCTGGAGTCGCGCTCTGAAATGATTAAGATAATATACAATAAAATAGATCACACCACACGCTATTCACAACATTCACGTACAATATTTTTATTTCTTCTTTGCACTTATCTATTACTTAATGGTTATGTTCTTGCCACGCCGGGGTTGTGCGTGCTGCTCACCGCCATCTATATCATATTAAACGGTCAGTATATATTGCTGACGCGCGTTTCTCATTCAGTCGGCGGTGACCTCATGTACACAGATCGCAGTGCTCCGTCTGCAAACGTAAAGTGAACGAGTAATACCTTAGTACCTCGAGTTTGAGCGACACTCGCAATGCGCGGGATAAACTGAGAGCAGCCCTGTCCGAGGCCTGAGCGGCTCGGAGCCTCCAACTCATCTCCTCACTGCGCACACAGCACTCAGTGCGTGCGTATGGCCGGAAATCAGATTTCCGGACGGAGGATTATTATTTCCCGCTAGGACTTCTACATGTGGGTTTGCATCCGACGCAATATCCCCACTCCTTCCCTGCGGTCTGCGGGTTGGAGGCTCAACTCGGAACGTGTTAGAAGCTCCGATATCGTGAAGATTCTTAACCCAGAACTCACGAGTCTGGAACTCATGAGCAAGAATCGATTCTATTTCAAAACCTTAATATGTAGGTGATTGACCCTTCTTTAATTGTGATCTTGTGAATTACCCCCAAAGTCAAAATTTCGGAGCATGGATAACAAAAACGGTGACACGCTGTTTTGATATACCTGACCAAATCCTCTGAGCTGAATTCTTCGTAAATTTTTAATTATGTTTTAACCAGCAGCGTTCCTGTCATCTCTGTAATCTATTCGCTTATTTGTTCTACATGAATCTATCAATCATCACATCCATTTCCATCAGTCATTTCCCATCATGATCAACTTGCCAAAATGTCCTCTCAATGAATATCGAGGTACGTAACTGTGATATTCATATTTTTTACGTTAATAATCCAGCGTTCAATGAATTCAATTGAAGTTGTGTATACTTTACATCTAGTGAAAATTAATTCGGTTCTCCTGTAAAAACATTTTAAAACTATTTTTGTCGTGTTTTAATTTCAATGTATACATTTTTTGAAAATTACTTTTCTCTTCTCCATCGGTAAACAAATAATAATTGCTAACTGTTATTTCATTATTTTCCGAATTAATTACTACAGGTACCCGAGAATTTTTATTTGTCCATACTATATCCACAATAAATAAAAAAAGTAATCTGAGTGAATAAATTTCATTTGAAGTTTTGACATTTCATTATTTTTGTCTCACTTGATGAAGGAATTCAAAGTGAAATCCTTTCCAGACGTAAATGACAATATTGTGATATAATTTAAATAATGAGGTGCGTTATGTCTGAAGAGGCGTTATGTCTACTTCTCTGCTCACGTTCACATATTAGATGCACCGTCATCATGAAAATTCAACAACTCATATGACTTGACCTCATGATCAGGAATCAATGCTACTTCAAACAATTAACATACAGGTGATTGGGTCTTCTGTAATTATCTCTAGGTTTTCACCGAAGATGCCTTTGACTCACCCCTCAAGATTATCTTTTCAAACGTTCAATTATATTGGGTTTGGTCGCATTATAGATTAAACAAATCTGTGAGAGCAAAGAAAAAATTCTTCTCGGCTATGTACGACGAAAGTGTGGACAATAAGATACACAAACAGCAGAGTTTTAAGATGAGAACCTAGGTTGAGGTTTAAGAAACATGAGGAACATTTCAAACGGGCAGTTGGTGCGAGGGAATGTGTGAATGAACCGAAGAGAGTGCGTTGAGACACAGGGCTGACACCCCGGGCTAGAGACAAAATGACGAGCTTATCACCATAAACGAGCATATCAACATAAAATTATCACCATTTCGTTTCGTTTTCTAGTTTAAGATGTCAAGATATTCGTAACACGCTTCTTGGAATTCGTATTATGCTGAAAAATGTTGTGTTCAAAACTTGCATTTCTCGTATGTTAAACAGTATTCAAAAACCGTTGAATCGGATGTTGAACAATTAAGATAAAATGAATAGTTTTCCATCCTAAATAATTGCATTGTGGAAAACGTCACATTGGAAATAAGCTCTTCAAATGAGAAATTTATCAAGGGCGCAGTTGCATGGATCCCGACGGCTGTGCGCAGTACGTGCAGTATCAGCGCATCTACGTATGTCATTGCCAAACGATCCCGGGAAACGTGCCCGGGGGCAGCGTCAGCGGACCTTTCTCGGCTTCGTTCCTGCGCCCGCCCCGATCGCCGTCCCCGACTCTGCACCCGCCCCTCACTGGGCCTCTTTCGCTGCCTGCATCTTCGCCCCGTACTCTTCCCCCCCCCCCACACACACACACACAAACACACACCATTTTCACCCCGACCCCGACCTCACCCTGCGCCCGTCCTCACCATTCTCCACAAACACACATACGCACACCTGCCGTCCTTCCTCCGGCGCTCCCTCTACCTCTCCTCTTCCACATCACCGTTCCATCATATCTTCCGTCATTTTGTCCAACACGTCTTGGATCTCCTTTCTCGTCCCTCTTTGCTTTCTCATGTCAAGCCCCGTCTCCGTGTTATATCCTCGTCGTTGTACAAATTCCACTTGCTCTCCGCTCCTCATTTGCGACTTAACTCTTTCCACCCGCCAGCTACCGTTGTTCCGCTGAATGTCTGGATAACTCTTTCTCAATTGAACGCTCCCTTATCTGCAAACAATTTAGAAGACCCCTTTTTTTAACAACTCATTTTTGGTCTTAGGAAAGTTCTCTTCTCTCTTCAGTTTCTTGAATGCTTCTATTCAGACATCATTCTCCTCTATCATCTTCCGCCTTCCTTTCATTTTAAAAAATATCCGACCTCATCTCTGCTCCCCAACTCGTTTCCCGATGAACACGAGATATTTGATCGAAGCTTCCCTTTCTCTTCACGTCTCCCCGTCTTTCTCTGACTCTTCATCGTCGCTGTCTAAACCATTTTGCGAGCATCCTCTCCCTCTAAACGCTGTCCCTTTTCTCGTCCTGCGCCCATTACACGAATCCTCGCGTCCCCTCTCTGCGCCCTCCATCCGGCAGAGCGACCACAAACATTTTACGTCGCGGCCAATCTGTGCTCAGCGCCCGTTCCAGCGGCTTTGAGCGCCCATCCTCCCCCACCCCCAGCACTTGCCGGCGGCCAAAGCGCTGCAGGGGTCTATGAGGCCGAGTAAATACAGCCCTCGGGTCAAACAGACTCAGGGCGCGGTAATTAAGTCGGACAGCGACGCTACAAACAAAATCCGCCGTTGAATCGATGCGCATGAGCGCGCTGGAGACAAAGGCGGGGCAGCAAGGGCGGGGAAGAGTGAAAGGGGGGTGAGGTGCGGTGGAGAGGTGGGAATGTTGCAGAAGCTTTGCTGGATGTCTCTTCGAGATCGTAACAGAACCAATAACGAAATTTCATCGCAAGTGTATTTTGAAGACTGAGTTAGTGCACACTGTGAAGCACTGTACGTATATGGTATGAATTCACTTTTACTCCTTTCCGCATGCGCGAATTCCCACGTTCAGTTAGAGTCATGTCGATGAACGCTTTCATCATAATTATCATGTATATCATTTGTCTCGTATAACGTACGCTACAAGTCACGTGATCAGGTTAAATCTAATTGTTCCATGCTTTGACGGCAGTGTGTGCTGCTGCTAACTATATAGCCCCATAAGGCAACTTGTTGGCCCTAGTCGAATAAGTGTAGTTGAAGAGGATGTGGTATTATGCAAATTATGGTTAACAGCACACTTTTCCGCCAGAGTTTGAAACTTCTTCCATTTAGAACGAAACGTGCAAAAAATCTCTACACTTCACACGAAATAGGTCACGTTATTCTCTCATATTGTTTTTCAATGCCGCGCCTTGCGAAAAATCTCTAAATATGTTTATCATATATATATTTCTGCAGGTGAATCAGAGGCATGGCCTGGCATCTTCATACTCGCAGCTCTGCCGTAGTCTTTGTAGATCAAGGTAGATGGGAACTACGGGCATAGGAAATCTCTCCGCTAAAGTTAGGAGTGAAACAGAAAAGAGAAGAAAGGATTTTGTGCAGACCGCAGCTCATTTTAATGCAAAGTTTCTGAATCGATCTGAAATTGATCGGATAAATCGACAACAAAGACTGATCATCGTAATCGACCTCCAAAATTCTCACCCACAAAGTGGGATCATCTAACCCTGAGCTGCTCAAATATAAGGTCGCACTACCCGCGGTGGCCCGCTGCAGTTGCCGCGCGAGCCACGCGCTTCTCAACCAGTGTTGCCAGACGTACCAGGATCCTGATATTATTACCAGGATTTAATAAAGATGCCATGTACCAGGATGTCTTCATAAAATACCAGGATTTTATGTGTACGGTAATTGATGATGTACGATTTAAGATTCGTATAATCTTTTTAATTCAATAATTTAACACCATCGCTAATATTACAAAAACTAATATTAAATTGGTAAACCCACTGCCGTAAAACATTAAAAGTGACATAGGTTGGCTCTTTCCTAGCACGTACTATAGTAGAAAACGATTTGACTATTGTCAAACGATAGAACCGCCTTCCAATTAGTTTATCTTGTAGAAGTATCGTATATATTGTATAGAAGTTCGTTAAACTTTTTTTTCTAAATTTATAACAATGAATCGATATTGAGCTAAGTTTAACGAACATCTTGTGCGCTTTTAAAACATAATAGATTTATAATGTGAACAATTTCAGAATGTAAATAAATTGACATTGGTACCAGGAATTTTCGTGAAAGTACAAGGATTTTAGAAGGTTGGTATTGGAATATGCATTTGGTCGTCTGGCAACAGTGCTCTCAACATCGCGCCCGAGCGCCTCCCCACTCTCGTCAGGCTGACTTGACGAGAAGCGGGCCACGCCAGTTGCCCGCACGTAAGCGCTGAGGCAGGGCACGCCACACGGGCCGCCCACTTGAGCAGTCCTGATCCAACCCACATACTTATCGAAAATCCAACCGTTTGGAACAGAACCTAGGAAATCCTGATGTGTGAGCCTGCAGATTCGCAGCAGCGTAAAGCATTTGATCTATTTCAATATCTAGGAGAAAGAAATGTAGCCAAAACTTCTGGTGAGTGAGAAACTGTCGGGGTGTAGCTTTTATAGTCTAGATTCGCATACCTCTCATATTCAAAGGGAATTCCTAGAAAAGTGCAATAATCAAAACAGACATCAAGAAAAGTACAAAATAATACGGCGCGACCTACATCCACGATAGTGACACGTGATAGGATAATGACAACAAGTGACACAACGGCGTCAGTAATGTGAAATGGCAGTTTGTCTAAAGGTCACGAGAAATATGGTCATACGTTGAATTTGTTCCCCAGTCATTTAGATAGTGCGATATCCTTTATCATGCACGTCATATCTTATGGCACTTCTGAGGAAAATACCATTTGATGAAAATATTCTGACACTTTACCTGATTCGAAAAAATAGTACAACAAAATATATAGACATTTCGTTGAGCTTTAAAGCTTTTTAAGAACATTAACACATTTTAAATACTTCACCATAATAATATGTTCATAATGCACTAAAATGTTAATTTAATTAGAGGTTTGTAATGATGCGTACAGGTAAAAATATGTCATTGATTTTCGGCTGTTTGAATTTCAGACGTCTGTACTAATCGTCAGTTATATTAGAAAACTACAATTTTTCTTCTCCCCTTCCTACCTAAGATACTGAAGATCGTCTGGTGAAAATCTTTTTATCAAATGTAGATCTATCAATCTCAAATATTGGTCTGTTAATTGCTGGTGAATTACTTTTTACATTTAAATATTTTTCTGAACCTCTAAAAAGTGTTTCCGACACTCCATTGCCATTGTACCGTGGAAGCCCGCGAGTGGGGGGGGGGGGCACCGCACAGGCTGAACCAATGGGAGCGCGCGCTCCGCTCGCGTGCGGCAACTACAACGCGCCTCTCGCATTATGAACGCGGCGCTGACAGCACGAACGCCGGCGGACAGAGGCGGTCCGCTGTCTTGCTCGGGGGCCTTTCTCGCTCTGAGTGGCTGACGCCGAGCAATTTCCGAATTAACTCCAGTCCGCGCCTCCGCTCACTCGCTCGGCGTCTTGAGCGTCGGTGCGGCGTCCCCTCCGCGACGCCACCGCAAAAGCCGTCACTCACGACGCCGCAGTCACCCCAGCCACCGCGTCTGCAGAGGGGCTTAGAATGAATGTCTGCAGAGGGGCTTCAGAATGAACTTCAATGGCCACGTGCAGAGGATGCAGAGTAATAAACATCCAAAGACGCTTTTGGATTGGCAACCACAAGAAAGAAAGAAGAAAGAAAAGAGGTCGGCCTCAACCTGGTTGGAGAGACAACGGAGAGAAGACAATGGCTGGATGGCAGGTACCTCCTGGGTCAGAGAAGAGTGAAAGAAGAAGTTAAGCACCATCAGACCCACATAAGGGTCAACTAAACAGCTAAGGGTCAACTAAACGGCTAAGAAGAAGAAACTTCTATCGCATGTAGAGTCGTCGAGGATGCTCACCTTTGCGAATGAAATATTATGGGAAGTGTATTGGAGAAAGGAGAAGAGGAGTTAGGAGAAGAAGAGGAAGACCAGATTTAAAATGGGCGAAATACATTCAGGAAACTATGGATGGCAGAGATCTCAAACCAGGAGATTGGAAGTACCGAGAGTTGTGGAAGATGAAAAGAGGAAGCTCCTAAGGGGAAAATACTGAAGAAGAAGAATAAAAAGAAGATTTATTGTTGTTTGGCAGAAACAGGTTCTGGCGCTGTAAAATATAGTTCGTGTAACTACAAAACAGTAGTCTAGGATGGTTTCCCTATCAGTCAGAAGTAAATATCACGTGCAAAACTTTGTTTACAACTTTATATATTACACCTTCATTGTCAAAAACTTATCACCCCTTATCTCCTTCATGCCGCAGAAGTTTGTAACTTTTATTCTGGAACATTATGTGCAATATCTCTACCCCGCCTTCTAGGCTACCGCCAGAACCTCATCCTTATCGCATGCAACCTCTTTGAATCGTTTTAGTATTCCCAGAGCACTGCGAATTTCAACGGTTATAAGCGTGCGATCCCAGTTGCTTTCGCTTATCTTATATTATAAAATTATGTCTCTTAATCTGCGCCCAGTGCACGATTAGGCAAGATTTCGCCGAGGAAATAAGAGATATTTTTGTTTGTATTGTAAAAATGAAGATATATTGTTTTTATTATGGTAATGTAATTTTTAGCACTTATGCATGGAAATTAATATCTATCTTTACTGCTTACTGATTTGAAAATGTCACTTTGTGGTACACGGACGTCAAAACAGATTTTTTCGTTTGCATAACGCAAAGAAGTTATGAGTAAGTAAAACAATTGGGTATTGCAAAGTTAACAAATCACTAGAGTTACGTTTTTCAACATGGCTGCAGCTTCGCGTATTATAAATGATTTCGGAAGTATATTCTTGTAAGTTTCCACAAATTCGTATTAAAAGCAGGTAGTCCAAAAGAGGCTCGTTTCAAAATTCCGGACTTGGCTCCTATCGTTGCCTGGACCGTTAACATTTTATTCGTATGCCAAATACTGTCTTTCTCTATTAGTTACGTAAATAACTATTCTACGCACACCGCTCATTCGATCGCCTCGGGAATCACACCGGCCGCCTCGTCTCTGTCTTTTCTATATCCAATCCTTGGTTGTGGCGGCTCTACCATAAATTTCAATGTCTATCGGTGTGCGATCTCTGTTGTACCCCCCATCCGTATGCTGCAATCGCCTACGACTGTTGCCTGTATCCAGCACTCTTCTCCTATCAATGCATCACTCAATCACTCAATATTTTTCTCATTGACGCTAGGGCAAAATAACGCTTTTTTTTCATGCAGATCATCGTATCTCTCCCATCACAATTTACTCGTGAAGCCCATGACCATTGATATCAATATATTAGGTTGGTGCTGTTCCATAAAGTTCGAGACACTCTCATATGATATTTTTGAATATTGCATGATTGGGATAAGTTTCTTTCATGGAGTAAAGGACCTTTTCGTTAGAATTTTGTAATTCGGATCTATTATTTTTGCTACTACGATGTTATTTTTAACACACACCTATACACTGACAACCCATCTTGCTCTTCCTGTGTTATCGACCGTCTCCAGAACAGCACTTACCACAAGTCACCTCACTGGATCACGATCCCCTTGGTTTCACCGTTGAGTTTCACCGTTTATCTCAGTGCGATCTCCGTTGCACCCACCATCCGCACGCTACTGTTGCCTGCGGCTATAGACTGAATCCAGCGCCTTACTCCACCACTGCTTCATATCAACATACTGCCATTGATAACAGATCAGAAACGGGCTCTTCTTCCTTGCGGAACGTATGTCTCTTATTGGGTAACAGTGTTCTTCTAAATAAATATTATCTATATAAATATTATTTACTATTATTAACTTCTAGGACATGCAAGGGGGATTGAATCTGATGCTATTTCTTGACAATACAGGTGGGGAATTTCATATAATGAAGTTACACATGTGACTTCTGACACACATTGCTAGGCAATTTATCATGTACTAATGTTTGACAGATCGACGACTTTACGTCCGAACGTGGCCCAAGGAATCCTACTGCACAATGAGCTGTGAATCGATCACGAGGGGAAAGTCACATACGAGTATGTAACTTTATTGTATGGATTTTTACATCATACGTTCTTTGGCAAAAAATGTTTGTCTTCAACCATCTACATGCCCTAAAAGTTTATGTGAGTCACTTGTACGCATTTCACAGTCGAGAGAAAATTTCGCTAAATGACATCTACATTTGTATTCTCCAAAATACGACCCTTTTGGTTTTTACTTCCACAATTTTATTTCTGCGCGATCGCGCGCGTATACAATAACGTCTGTTTTTTTTTCGCACCTTCGATCGCTGTCGAAATCCTACCTTTATCAGCAGACGTTTCCATCAATCGCATTAGTTTCCCTTTGTTAGGAACGGCTTTACCGCAAATTAAATTTATCGGCTTAGTTTGCCAGTTTATCGGCGTGAGACCCCCGTTCCACCGGCCACCCTCGCGCCGTGCCGCATGCGGCTGTTGACCGAACGCAACGCCCTGCTCCAGTGACTGGAACCTGCGGCCAATGAGAGTAGTGGAGGAGTGCGTTATTGTTCCATGAAGGGCGTGTCCTTGTTCTATCCAATACACATACGCATTACACTGTCATTACAAAATTCGCTAAGTTAGTAAAATACTTGTTCATGGGTATTATCAGAATTTCATTTATTGCATTTGCACGGTAATTTTATTTCTGCAAACACATTTATAACTGTGTCTGCCCCGTTCCCGCCACTTCAGTTGCCATCGGAACCCTAACGTTACCAACTGTCATTACCCTGTATCAATGCGAATTCCCTTGGCGTTAGTAACACAAGCTCTACCACAGATGTATCAGTGTGCGATCTCCGTTGCAACCGCCAACGCTAATGTCGCCTGCGACTGTTACTGTAACCCAATGGTTTGGGTCGTTCCCCTTTACTTCGCTTCTCTGCATCTACCACCTTTGAGACCAATGGCTGAGCGGTCTCATTCCATGCATGGCAGTACGGCGCTGCCTTATTGTTATGTCAGATTTTTCTAAGGGATAGATGACATACACCATTATTTTCAAAAATACAAACGTATTGGTTTTAGTTCAAGCATTTTATTTCTGCACACGATTTTACAGTATTTGGATTTCGTCTTCTCGTCCCTGTGGTCGCCTCCGGAGCCCCACCCGCATCCGTCGCCCCCTTTGTATGATTGCAATATCGATGTTGGTGGCACGGACGCTCTAAAACAAATCTCGCCTTTTATCAGGGCGCGAGCTTCCTGGCGTGTGCCATCCGTACGCCACCGACTTCAGTGCATCAACTGATATCACTGCAGTGCCTCTGACGGGAGGTCCTAGGTTCGAGTCCCAACGGTGGAAGGATTTTCAACACTAGCTTGTAAGATAGGTCGAATTCAGTCGCTGCCTGGAGGAGAATTCTAGCGGCCGGCTACTCTGAGCGGTATTTTTCCATGGTTTCTCCGATTAACACCAGGCGAGCGCCGGAGCAGTACGCTAACAAAAAGCCATGGACCGCGTGCGATCTTTCCTTCCTCTTCCTTTGTCCTATCGTCTCCCCTTACACAGACAGACTAACATGCACTACACTACCACACATGGTGGGAGATTCCTAGTTGGAGAAACCTCGCTAGTCGACGGTAGGTCGGCGCTAGATTTCGCCATTCAGGGGAAGATCACCACCACTACCTCCCGCATAAAAACGCACTACACTTACGGGACGAACTACCTCAGGACTTGACGCGCTCAGAAACACTTAATCGAGCGCCACCAAGACCCGTAGTCATTACCAGTGGCGTTTTTTCGGGGATGACAAGGTACTTATGAATAGGTACTAGGTTAAAGTACTTGTCTCTCCGAATTTTAAATTTTTATTGGTGGAGTATATCTTAATTTAAACATACTTTTTCATAAGATTAGATAGTAACAAAGTCAAAATATTTTTAAAAACTTTTACATTAGTTATTTCATCCGATATGCTCTTTTCCCTTCCAAAAACAGTGTATGATTGTGTGTGTATGAATGAGTGTGTAGGATTGTTATTTGGATTGGACATTAGTGTCTGAACCTAAATTTGAAGATTGATAAGGGACTTGTATGTACTTTACTAGGATTTAAGATAGCACTTTTAAAAATCACTGGTAACAATATCGATTAATAGAGCATTTTATTATTGATAATATGCATCTTCTATAACAATTTGAGGTTTAGGCTCAAGAATTGACTTTCTACAATTAAATAAAAAATAATCGTAAAAATCTCTTCAAAACTACGAGAATTGTGGTGTTTCAAGTCCGACCAAACAGAAAAATTAAGATTAGGAAAGGCCAGATCAAAATTCATTAGCTCTAAATGGTTGTTTGTGGTCACTAAATCCTTAAATTCACGAAGTAATTTGTCCAAAATGGATATTCTGCTTTTAATGTGACAACATAAGAATCTCGCATTAGTTTATATTCCTTTTTTAAAATTTCTCACAAAATAATCTTAATTTTCTTTCATTTTTAGCGATCATGACCATCTGAATGCAAATAGCCTTGAAACGTGGCATATGCGCGTGCATTCGGAAAAGTACCAATAAATCAAAAACTAACAAACTTAGAAACAAACTCTTTAACGCATTGTAGAGTACACATCTCAATGCATGATAAACAATGAAAAACCAAAATGTTTAATTTGTTCATGGAAAAACGTCATTTTGAGGTAGACGAATGCCTTAATATATTTCAGAGATAATAAATTACAAATTACTTTTCAAGTTGGGTACATTTTTCACCTGGCAATATAAAATGAAAATTTCATTATCATGGTACGAGTATTTATGTGTACGTGTTATTATTTTTCTTTACTGTACTAATTATACTTTTTTCTAATTTATTTCTTCTTGAAATGTCCTCTCGGACTTCCAGGACCTTCTTTGTAATTTGATGCGACCAATACGTGGCAATTGTTTCGAATAAATTTTGTAAATATTGCAAAAAAATTGAAACCACGATGGGGCTTATCTCCCGTGCTTCTTGGATCCGTTACCCTTCTGTAATCTCTGTTTTGGTTACTCTGAAGCTTTTACTGAACTTTGGTTGCACTTGAATTCAAGGACCGCCAATGGTTGTTACCCAAACCCAGAATCCGAGTTAGTTCCATCCCCTATGTCTCTTGAAACCAACAGTTCTCTGACAAGAGAGGAGCATGTTATGCTTTCTGCGCAGTCTCTAAATGACAGTCATTGTCAGAAATGCGAATCAGCTTTTGGTTTTGCAAAAATTCTCTTTATGAGTTCTAATTCCCCATTGTCACCACCTTTCCTTTTTGTCTCCCTCCCAATGTTGGGCGATGGCACGATGGGTGAGGCAGTAACCAACCACCTAGCGCCTGGTCCAACAATTGGGGTAAAATTACCTCGCGTATGGGAGGAGACGGGTGACTCGAGTAATTCTCCCTTGTTACTCGTTGTTGTGGCTTTAATAAAGTTAGCCACAACGCACTCATATAAGAAGGTTCTAGCAGACATTCTTTCCAAGGGAAAGGGTTCAAGATTTAGTACACTGGGATAGATTAAGAACACTTTTGTCGTATGTTTTACGAAAATAACAACAAACAATATATTCTGTACTGAAAATTAGTACATCAACATAACATGAATTGACTATTAATGTCCTGTTTGAATCTGATATGCAAAAAAAAAACAAAATTGTTACAACATGTAAGAAAAATCTAATTGCAAATAAACCCTTGAAATCTTCCACTTAAATTCAAAAGAATGGATTCAAGAATCGGAATTCCAATAATACATAACTAATACACGATTATCTCTACACACATTTCCTGAAATACACATAGAATAATACACACTCAAAATGTTGTACCTGAAATTACCATTCGTGTATAACATAAATCGATAATATCAATACCATGTTCTATTCAAAAAAAATATCAATCTTCTACTTGTTCTAACAAATTCACTTGATTCAATTAGAATGCATAACTGTTATCGTTATTACAATGTCTAATCTTACCAACACTAAGCAAAGTTAAATTAATTTACTCTTATGAGATCTCAGACTTAAAAAAAAACAAAATGTGAAGTTAAATGCTACACAGTTGAACTTTGCATCCGACACAATATGTCAATCAATTGAATAATTGTCTATCTTTACTTCTGAATTTATTTTCCAGTAACACTTTTTAAATATCTGCGTCCAGTAACGAAACTGTAATTCGATTTGGCACACGGATATGTAATCAAAAACTCATGAATAAAGTCAAGCAATATTACAGTTAACCATCTAGTGAAATATGATACTAAAATCGTTCTACATCTGGCCCACGTTTCTGCCGTTAACTTGAAAAGGGTTTGCCGAACTCACGATGTCTCCCGCGACGTGCGAAGCCTTGAAGTTTTTCAGGGTCGTCCGGAAAGGAACTCGAACACGAGAAGATCCCGTTGACTGCACCGTTCTCCTCGGGACTCGCGTCGTTGGCGTCGGCGTTGCAGTAACGTCCAATGATCGAATTTTATTCGAGCTGGTTCAAGTATTCTTATACAAAAAAGCTGCAATAAATCACACTTTGCTTGTAACATTTCCCTTTCATTTCAATTCATAGCATCACTCTTGTTAAGTATTCTTCTTTTTTTTTAAATTATCCACGTTTCATGTATTTTATTTATTCCCTCTCATGAATAAATTATCATAATAATAAGATGAGTTACCTTTTCTAAAAGCTTGTGTACTGTCGAAATCTTGAACTGGCGTGGTCCGTCGATCCAAAAGTTTGTCCAGAGTAGTTCAGAGTACCTTCTCGTTCCGCTGACTTTCGGTAAAATGGCCGAGTTGGTCTCTTCTTGTTCTAAATTCTCCAATATTCGTTTGCTTTATTCCCATTGGTCGATCGCGTCGTTCCGCTGGCCGATTTCGTTATCACGCTTCTAGTACTAGTGATAAGCGCTCCTGTTAGCTTATTTTAAAACTATGTACGTCGCCTGGCGTTCTCTCTCGGTTAGTGTTGTAACTACTAGATCTTAAATAACAGGACGCGTTTACGAAAAAGAAACTGATATTTTCTTGCTGTAAACGGCTTTAGCGGTTACACCATGAATGTACATTTTCTGAATTTCGATTAATATCAAGGACATAATGCAGTTAATGGAACTAATATTTCCTTCCTATGAACTCCTTATGTCCCTGTCTGCTTTTAGTTTCCTCTGTTTTCTGATCTGCCTTCCCTCTGACCAAGTCGATTTCTTGTATAAAACTAACAGTTCTCCTTTTTGTAAACTATTTCGTAGTGTAATATTTATGCAAATAAGCGAAATTATGTTAGATTACTTAATTATATGTACATATATTGAAACGAATTATTATAATATAATTATTATAATACTAACCAGAGAGACAGCGTCCGACACGGGTTAGATGCGGCCAACACTTTGAATTTAGCGGTAGTGGCGACTCGCTATGACCCGTTCGAACGAGTCGGGCAGAATGCGGCGAACGAGGAGGCGCGCGGGGCGCGACAGACAGTCAGCGAGTACGTGAATTGGTAAGACGACGGAAGTGGTGAGAGAGGACTGGAATTTAAGTAGAGACGAAACGAGTGCGTGAGCAGTAGTTGGCAATTAAGAAGTTGAGGAACTGTAAATGTTGTGAATGCTGCGGGAAAGTGAATCAGGCAATATGTAGTATGGAGCGGGTGTGATGGACATTATTCAGAAGTGAAACTGGTAATCGAGGTGAGACGGGACTGAGGCGTGAGCACAAGTAGGTATGTGAAGTAATAAGGGAACAGTTGGGGGTGTTTTAAAGTATTGGCGGACTGTGAATCAAGCGATTATTAAGGTGGAGGCAAACAGTGAACTATGGTTGAAGTGTAATTAAGATTTGCAACATCGTAGACTGGGTAAAGACCCGTCGGCCGCTGGACGAGCCGCCCCACGTGGTAGCAGCCGTGTTGTACGAATAAAACATCCGGCAAGAAGTGTTAACAGTTAACCTAGTGATCTTTACGTCGGCGAAGTAAACAGTACGAGAGGCACGGACGAGATTAGAAGACCATTGAGGCTGTGATGAAGCGTGTGCTAAGGATGGGTGGCGTCTTCCGAACGTTGCAGTAACGTTTCACATTGCCGGCCACGCTTCGGCCCGCCGCCGGTGCCGAGGCCAGCCGATCGACGCCGACCTCGCAGGAGATGCCTCCATGCCGAGGGGCCCACTGAACGCTCAGAGTGGTCATCGAAACGTCAGGTTTGATGCGAGCGACTCATTAAATGTTGATTACGAAGGTAGCAGTGATTCTTAAACACTCCAGTGGTTGAACAAATGAAAGGAGTCTGATATTGTAATGAAAGTGTTTCTTTTTGATTGTTTGTCTCTTTAACATAAAGTGTTATATTTTCTGTCTTACAATTCTGTCTTTCCAATGGATGCACGAATACCCGGAGCCCATTCACGAGAAAGATTACCTGTCCCCTTATCATATTAAAATCAGTGTTGAATTGTACCGAAAAACCGGTAGGTCTAAATATATATGTGTATATATATATATATATATATATATATATACATATACGTACATACATACATACATACATATACACTATAACCCAAGGGTTATCAGTCAACAATTAAACCAAAAGCAAGAATGAAAACATCCGAAATTGGCGCGCGCCGTCGGGAGGTATCTCACCGCGGAACCTGAACGATTCGGTCTGAGGCAGTGAACGGGGAGTTGAAGGCAGAAAGCGCCCAGACATGGCGGAGGTCAGATGGTAGAGCGATGTAATGGATGAAATCAGTTGAAGTGTGGTGTGAAAAGAGTAGAAGAATCGTGTGAGTAGACGCTTGAATGATACATGTGACTGTGGTAAAACGGAGTTAAGAAGATGCGTATATAATGTGAAAGAACAGAGATACAACAGATAATGTCGGCAGTAAGTGGTAGACACGTGGACATGGACGAGTGCAGTAACTAATAGAGACGTTAAGTAGACGTAGGATAGCAATAATTGTGATTGTGATGACTGTGTAGTAACATCAAAGTTACAACTTGGGAAAAAGGAGGCGGAAAGTGGATAATTGAGACTTGTACTATTGTATTTACACGAGCATGTGCAGTAACCAGGCGTCATTCACACGCTGGTGAGTTGTACAGAGAAAGATTAATCGTGAAACTAATGCTCCCATTGCGTGAGAGACGCGAGTGTTCGAGAATGCCGAATGAATTTCGTCTGCGAGTACTGTGAAGAACGAAGATTTGGGTAACGGCGTGGCGTGTTCGCGAGCATTGCTGGCGAAGGCGGCGGGCGCCGGTGACGACACGGCGGCGACGCGGCCGACCGAGCAGACCCGAGCAATCCCCAGGATAGCGCCGAGGTGGAGGCACGCGTCGGAGCTACAAGAGGCATACAGCATATAAGAATCTGATATTCAGTAACCAGGGTAATCAGAGTATGGGTTTCAGGGGAGGGGACTATGGTGTGAACAATCGCAATTTGCTAATAATAAAGAACGGAAAATTATATTAGAGATTGTGAAACTTTGGTGTTATGGTTCATAAATAATAAAGGGAATGATATTTCCATGAAATATTCCAGATATGTTGTCAAATACCTTATCAGGGCGATCCCCCTAAAACCAATCCTGGTCCTAAACAAATTTTATTGTGTGTGTGGATTACAGGTTACCTGCCTGGCAGATCAGAAAGGCACAGTACGGTCAATATATATATATATATATATATATATATATATATATATATATATATATATATAATACCACATAGCCATAAAATTAAGTGCCCTCTGATGGGCCAGGGTTTCATCCCTAACCAATCAAAGTGAAGTTTGTGCTTGAAAATGCCAACTCCTGGTAGATTTCCTCGTTCCTTTTTTTGTTTTTGATTGTTGCCTGTTTCCACGTCATTTCATCTCATCATTTCTCCATCAGTCGTTCACCTCATGATCATGATCGCTGTTATCTTATGTGCGTCATGAGCCTCAATGACCCCTGTAGCTTAAATACCCCTAAATCCATATAAATAAATAAAATTTAAAATAAACCACGTAGATAGTGTCTATTTGACGAGAAAACATATGTATTGGCCATTACGCAATAATAAATTTATATACCATATTTTGTGAAACGGGCAATTAAATCAATAATTTGGGCAAAATCATAAGTATAATTGCAAATGAGAAAAGTTATGATAACCCAAATCTAAAACTATGTAGGCTTAAAGAGCTTGCATAGGAAGATTCTAAAAAAGTTATACCGTCTTCTGAAATAAAAAGATAAATCACTTTTCTTCATTGATGCCTAAAGGAGAGAGTTATCCTTTACTTCTTATGAAGAGACAATCTTGTCTGCCTGCCTGCAAACACTTTTTTCTTCCCCTCAAGCGCCTGCGGTGTGCCATCCTCTTTTATTTCGGGAGGAGCTAATGTGACAGCGCCGTATTTCGAAAGTCTCATCCGCGTGGTTGAACCTTTTCACCGTCTGCGCTAATATAATGCTGCCTCTTTCTCCAATCCCACCCCCACCCCACCTCCATCTCTCCCTCGAGGATACAAATAAAACCGGCTCCGTCCTCCCGCTCGCCAGCAGCGTCACGCTGAATTAGAATGTGCCTCATCTATTATTTAAAAGAGACTGAGAGAAATTCTATTTTTACCCGGAAATTATTCTCTGATTTTGTTAGAAGTCAGGGTCAAGAGCCAGACAACGTTCACGCGGATGTGGTATTATTATTTTGACGTTCTTCACGTACTATTTTTAGCGCTGGAGGGGAGGGGACCACACAGCTCTGGAGATAGCGATTGTTAATGCTTTCCACAGTTTTTAGCGCGAATATTTTTCGCATTATTTAAAAAAGATAAGTGGAAAAATATATTTTTATTCATACATTATTCCCAGATTTTGTTAGAAGCAAGGGCCAGGAACCACAAAACACAGAACTTTACCCAAGCAGATATAAATAATATTATTATTTTGACATTATATATACATTTTTATATCTTTTGGAAAGAGAAAGAAGAGAGAAAAATATTTATATCCAGATTTTATCTGGTTTTGTTAGAAGTGATGGTGAAGAGCCAGAGAAAAACTTCGTTCGCGCGGATGTATATTATTTTGACATTCTTCATAAAATATGTTTAAAATTATTGAGAAACCACAAGGACGAGAGGTCAACAAGGGTAACGGCAATAGAAAAGTACAGTTAACAATTCTTTGGTTTAGTATTGATGGTTCACAACTTACATTCGATTTATTTGATGTAAGGAATATTTATATTACAGGATAAAGAATCTTAATTAATAATATTATTTTATATTTTTTATACCTGGACCATTATAGCACTTTTAATATCCTTCATTGATACAAATAATGAATTGTCACTTTCAAATTCATTTGGTTAAAATGTCGGTACAAAACCATTTTTCTTTTCTTATCATAAAGGAAAAATCTTGCCATGTAATACTGTTTTCATTTCTTTGTAGATTCACGAAATCTCTGCGTTTTAAAATTACTTATAATACAACGTTTGAAAAATATAAATTATGTTTACCTAATGCAGCTGCAAATATTGTTGTTTCCTCAGCCTTTTGCAAGAGAACTTTTTGAAAAAAGGGTCATACCTATATTGTGAGGCTGCGAAGTTTTCTAATTAAAAGGTACATGTCGCCGCTGCCGCATTCAAACTCAGTGGAAAAATAAAAAAGCGACGGTTGTCCCTTTTCCATTATCCCTCCCTCCCTTATTCTTACTTCTCTTCCAACTTTTCACTTCAAATTTCATTCCTTTCTCTCCTTTGTGTCCTCCCACCTTCATTTCCATTTTTCTTTCCACGTTTCCACGTTTCTTTCCACGTCCATACTTCTCTTCCTTTCCTTGCCTTTCTACATCTTTCCCTCAATTATAGTGGAGGTCAGGAAGGATACCCAATAAAATAAAACTTCCGCGACATTACATTCTTTCACTATTTGCTTACTTTCATTTCTATTTACCTGAGATAATTTATCTTTCTCGTTTTGTTTCCATCGATTCTCCTCCTCTCTCTTTCCATCTCTCCTCTTTCTTCTTCTTCCTGTGTCAACACCTTCCTTCTCTCTTCCTATTTGCCTTCCTCCCTGCTTAACGCTCGCTCTTCTCTCTCCTAATGCTTTTGTATCCATCACATTTCTCACCTATTCTGCCTTTTCTCGTGCTTTCCATTTATTTCGCAATCTTCTCCCACTTTTTTCTCATTTTACGTCCCTTCCCCAGACCCTTCCTTCCTTTTCTTTCCAATTCTGTCTTTATTCTCTTTCCGAGTGTTTCCCCCTTTCAATTCGGCTGTTTCCTTTGCCTCTTCCTTATTTTGCCGCCCTTCCAGGTGTCCTTCCCCGTCCCCGGTGCTCTCGTGCTGGAAGCCGCGTTTGTCCGTCGGTGCCTCTCCAGATGCTCGCGGCGCAGCAATGCTGTGCTGGTGCGGGGGGGGAGAGGGTTGTGGTGTGAGCGAAGGGGAGGGGGAGGGGCGGGGAGGGGCGTCCGCGGCCCCCGCGCCTTAATAATGCAACGCCGGATTTACGGGGTCCGCAGGCGCCACTGCTGCCGCCTCTGGGCCAGGGGCACGAGGCTACACGGCGCGGGCGGGCGGACAGGGTGGCGAAGGGATGGCACTTGCGGCGGGGCAGCCGCCTCCCACGCAACGAACGGCCCAGTCCCGGCTCTCAATTCGCAACTAAGCACCGGGAGGCGGTGCTTGACTTTCTTCCTCGTGAGAGTGAATTACTCACTTGCCTTCATCATGCTATGTTTTCACGTATTATAAAATTCATTCACTTACAAAAACGAGTGATATGAAAAGCACATACTTTCTCGCATATTTGTAACTTTTGCGATTTTCGAAAAATCATCGAATTCACCGAAATCTCATCTACGACATATTTATATGCGTGCTTTTCTCTAGTCTAGAAAAAAATTTTAAAAAATATTTGGAGTAGTTTTTGAGAAAATTTTGAAAATGTTTTTAGGCTTCCTGTAAAGTACGACAAATATCAAAATATCTACTTCAAATTCACAAGGCTTAGAGTTCGACCAGATCGATTCCGAAATGTTATTTTGGGAGAAAATCATATGAACGGAGTACGCGCTGGTGTTGACCACAGACGGTCAGAGAGACGGACAACTCACAGACAGGTTTTGCCGTCAACCACTTTTTTGTTATCGAGGACCCACAAAACCTATTTTCTAACTACATAAAATGTTAGAGGGTGGAATTTAATATACGCATGTATATAGGATCAAGGTTTATCCAATTTTTCGATGTCAAGGACCCACAAAAATCGCCACTTTCCGCAGCAGCGTTACAATATTTTTCTTTACTATGTATGTTATAGGAAAGAAAGTAAAAATGTCTACCACTTTTGGAACTCTCGTAAATAAGGAAAACATTAAGTATATCGTGACAGAACTCAAAAGACCTCAAGTATTTTATTAAAGAATTTATAGAAAACCAATTAGATTGAAAGGTGTAAAGGCTGATGTCTCTGTTCGGTAAAGCAAAAAAATTGTTATTAGCATGCTCATGCTTATTGCGTTCATGAACTATTAAATTATGGTTGTTAGTATACATTAATAGTATTTGTAATGCTACTGTTCAGTAATAATTCCTTGTAAATGTGAACGCCTCTTTTTTTAATAAAAGAAGTTTAAAAATATGTGCAATGGACAGAGATCATATTAAATTCACGCGTTTTGTGAAATGTGTGAATTATGTAGCACACCAACATTTTAAGCATTAATTTCAGGTTAATTATATCAGGCATTAAAATTAATTATTCTAAATCGCATGTAATTACATGCGGCGAACAGAATGTGAAATCATTTCTAAACCTGTCGCGGGGTGAAGGTACACAGTCATGTGGGTGTAGTAGCAGTCGGCCAAAAAAAGTCCTACGGTACTGGTCATGATGATAATGGGGAAAATGAATTTAGTTGTGGTTGGAAGGGCATTTGTCGAGTAGATAAGACTCCGAAATGGCTAGTAGCAATCAATGTGAATGTGGAATGGAGGCGCTTGATGTGAAATGCGATGATTGATCTGTTACAGTAAAAGGGACCTGAAAGTATTGAAGACAGCGAATATGTTAAGATATGCCGAATTATTGGATTACCCATTGATGATAAACAGGGCTAGGAATCTGACATGTCATATTTTCATTAGTGCGTTCAAGACGTAGCTAACTTGTAAATGAATGTTTATCATGACATATAGGTGAAAGAAATGTATAGTTATTGGGTCATTTTGCCAATTTTTTCAGTTTTAGGTCATTTTTATCTTTTTGTCATTTTACGCATTTTGTCTCCTTTTTTAGTTGTTTTTTTTGTTATAGAATGTTTCATGAATGTACAATGGCACACTAAAACAAAGCTTTTATTGTATCATCAGTTCATGACGATATTCACTATTGCAGTGGACTCTGTTTATCGAACTCTTAAAATTACACGAATCTTCTTTAATTTCCTCGATCTGTCAAAACTGCCGGTTGGAAGATCGGAGCTAAGGATAACATTTCCTCCTTAAATAATAACTTAATACTAAATTTAACCTGATATAAATAAATTTTATAAAAAGCTGTAAAATTTATTGATTAAATTTTTTCATACAAACTTTGTAGTATTTTTTTCAAAAAAATTGGTAATTTTCATCTAACTTTGAAGTCATTTTGTAGGTCATTTTTCTAAGTCATTTTATTGATCATTTTCAAAGAATTTTTAGGGCAACGGAATCCGAGCCCTGATGATAACTAAGGCATAGGAGTCATAGCAACGAAATTATGGTGAGGACAGCTGTGGAAACCAGGGCGCCATCCGCCGCTGCCGTGTCAAAGAGGGAGGGAGGCTCTCCTTTCGAGCTCAGCGCCGCACCTGCACCTCCCCGCCCCGCCTCCCACCCCCGGCGGCGCCCCCTTCCTTCCTGCTCTACATGAACTTAATTGCTTCGAGCCAAGGATTTAGCGCCGCCCCCGCCGTCGCGTCGCTGCTTCTTCTTCCTCGGCGCCGTCCTCCCTCTCGCCTCCGCAGATAGCGTCAGATGGGAGGACTTGTTCCCGCCCCGCCCTTTCTCACTCTCCGCTATTCCCCTAACCTTATTCCTTCGCTTCCACCTGCACCCACTTCTTTGCCTCCGCTCATTTCAGCCTCGACCCTCCACCTCACAGCGCTTCCCCATCCAATTCCTGCCGCCCCTTCTTTGTATATATAATTCTATTCAATCCTCAGCCCTCTACAACCTTTTTATCGCAAATAACGTACCCTTGCATCCGTTCGGTTTTTGAAAAGTCGCCCCTACCTCATTTCTTTATCCCCTAGCCGTGCCCGTTTTTTCATTCTTTTTTTCCGTCTTCTCGTTTCATTAATCGCTTATTATCCGCCAATTTCTCGCTTTACTTCCATGTATTCCTCCTGCATCCTTTGTCCATCGTTCGCCTACATTCGTTTTCGTCATTTTCTGTCTCTCTTGCCATTTTTCTTTCCCTCTATCTATCTCTCTTTCTCTCTGTATCTCTCTTTCTCTCTCTCCCTTTCTCCCTCTCCCTTTCTCTCTCCCTTTCTCTCTCTTTCTTTCTCCCTCTCCCTTTCTCTCTCTCCCTTTCTATCTCTTCCTTTCTCTCTTTCTCTCCCTTTCTCTCTCTTTTTCCCTCTCACTGCTTCCGTTTCCTCTCTTATCTACGTTCTTTCACTATTCCTCCCGCCGTGGCGGTGCCATCTAAGCTTGCGCCGTGTGCCTCTATCCCTTCCCGGTGCCTTCCCGCCCGCGGGGCAGCTGTTGCTCCGACGGACCGGCGCAGCGCGGAGTTTATATTTGGAACAGCTGAGTGACTCAGGAAATCCGTCACAGGGGACTCCACGAACGCGCGGGTCGCTGAAGACGATCGTAGTGCGACGTTTTGATCGTGCCCATGACTGCTTATGCCTTAAATCTAAATTTACTCACGGCTTCTCAAGTTCTCTGGAGTCTAGTGGACATACTTTCACCTACTCGTGACAAAAGGAATAAAAACCATCTTCTTTGCATGATTAATGCATTTTTATTTCTATTTTTAATATTTGTTGGATTTTTTTAAAAATTCTGTCTAAATAGGTAATCAAAACTTCAATGAAATGGCTGACTTTCACATTTTACTTGCATCATCTATTTCGCTACTTCACTTTATTGATGCTATTAGTTATTCTCCGAATATTTTATTTTTTTGTAGATGCAATCCTCCAACGTCTCTCACTCATAGACGTTTAAAATCGAAGTGGTAGGAGATGGTTTGAAGAAAGAGTAACTAAAGGGGAGCCCTGTAATGTAAGCACAGTTAAGGGTGAAATAAAAATTCATTCCCTTGCATAATATTTTAGAATTCAATTCATTATTTTTATTTTATATATTATTTTGAGTTTAATCTAAGTTGCGTCCACGATTCATACACCCAATTATTCGCACTTCTGCAAGTAGTATTTGTCTTCATTATGCTTTTAGATAATAAATTCAACTGTAATTTTTTTCTAGAGCTCAACTGCAAAATTCGAAATCAAGAGAAAAATGGGTTCATACTGTACAGAAAATGCAAAAAAATATTTTAATGAAAGCCATTACCTTGGTCATTATTTTCGCCATATTTGGATTTGTTACATCTTTATCATCTTCTGGTGTATTGACTATAACTTGCCGGGTATGCTTTTCGAGACGGAACAAAAAACATCGTTTAGTACAGTTGTTAACGTCTGATGATATACGACAATCGTAGATAGAAAATACCTTCAGAGTCTGTAGAACACTGCGAACCTGTTTGGAGTCAGAGACTGGAAAAAACAGCAGTGGACAGAGGTAGAAGAAAAGGCCAGGCAGACTATGGTCCGATGGGCCGAAGTGGATCGATGAACCATGGAGGAAAAAGAATATAACTCCATTTATTGTGAGGGTAAAACGAAACTCTTCTCAGAAGCTTTTTCGGGTGGATCATCGTTTCCAACTTCAACAGTTTCCGACGAAGACAATGATGTTCCCCATTATGGCCGCACTCCTTCATTTGCTCTCCCGGAGTCGTTCTTCTTCGGCGGCGTCTATATATTATCGTTAAAAGGAAAAATATCATCCGCGATTCAATTTGTGGGCAAGATCAGGCTTCAGCGCTCGATGCCGCGGAAACTCATAATGAGGGAGGCCAAGTTGTGATAAATTGCTGGCAAACTTTAAGCTACGTCTTATTCTCGCAGTGGAGATTGTTTCAAACTTGCGCCGCAAGAATGCCGATTAAATTCTTTTTCTAAGGCAACTAGTGTTTTCGGGGCCCGGCTCGATCGCAGCACTCCTCCTATCTCCTTCCCATCATTCCATCTCGCTTTGGCGAAAGCAGAATTCTCAATAACAGTTTTTGCAGTATTGGCATTCCAAACAATTTCCACATCAGTTTTTTTTCGAGCAACGAAGAAAAAAGTGGACTTTATTAATTTTTCAAACCATGAATTGTATTATTAAGGGATAAATAGCAAATCAATTTAGTCGGATAGCAGTAATGATAAACATTCTTCTAATTTTTTACATTACTTATGAAAGCGTATTTTTAATTATATTATTGAATGTATGCGTACATGACAAAAAGTGGCGGTACTTATAGTAAATGCGCCTTCTATTGAAAAACAGTACGCAAAGTCTAGGGCTAAAACAGTCTCTGATTATTCGCAGGAACTTCAACGTCGAAATAAATTATATTTTGTACAGCCATTATAAAATGAATCAAAGCTCCCAAACGATGTTTTATGCAAAACGAGAAAAATAGTTGTTATGGTTTTTGAACAGTTAAATTAATGAAATATTTATCGACCATATTGGATGTGATGAGCGTTCAAGCATTAAAACCGGACTTATACGAAGACATCAAAATATAAAAAATAAATGGCCACTATTAAAATTTTTCTTAACGTCTTACATGTGACATTATCGTGAAAAGAGTTAAGGAATAAATGTCAAGTATTTTGTTTGGTAATTGCTTACAACAGAAAAACTTCCAAAACATACTCCTTCGTTTTGCATTCTTTTATTATTTTTGTTCATCGTTTTACTGGTAGCGCCTAGAGGTATATAAGAAAAACAAAACATAACCAGTTCTGATGCAATATGAACAAGACAATTTGAGAAAAACTGTATGTATGACTTTAGCAGTCTACATAACAACCTCAAATAATGAGCGTCTCATAAATATTAGGTCGAATGTGAACTCCCTTGTCCACAGGCTGCATTTAGCCCGCGCTGCCGAGGGAAAGCTCCGAGAGGACGCAACGACTCATAATGAATTGCACAGCGTTTGACGTTGCGTTCTTGCCCCCCGAGGGGATTCCCCAACTGGCGGAAGCGATCGCCGCCCTCCCCCGCCCGTCCCCCCGCCCTTCCCCCCACCCTTCCCCCACCCTTACCCCGCCCTTACCCCGCCCTTCCCCCCCTTCCATCCGCCCTTCCACCCGCCCTTCCCCCTGCCCTTCCCCCTGCCCTTCCCCCCACCCATCCCCCCGCCCTTCCCCACGCCTTTCCCCCGCCCTTCCCACCGCCCTTCCCCCCGCCCTTCCCTCCGCCCTTCCCCCCGCCCTTCCCCCACCCTTCCCCCCGCCCTTCTCGACCCGTTCTTTTGCATCCTCGCATGTTTCATAGATATGCTTAAACCTCCCTAAATTAATTTCGTGCAGAATTATTTTTCCCTTTTCCCTTCCTATTGCTCGACAGAGCAATCCTAACACTTTATCATCAAAATTCAAGATTAAAATTCAGTAACATCTAAAACAAAACTAATTAATAAACTGTCAGGGTATTTAACCGTAATTTGTCAAGGAATGCCCAAATCCAAAAACCGTCAGCATGTAAAATCAAAATCTCTCTAAAGACCTCAGGTCGAACGAGAAGGAATATTTTTTTAAAAAATCATGTTGCACACCAGCCCTCTAGAAGCCCCAAGGGCGCGCGTAGCAGAGACAAAAATTGACATTCAACTATTTTCGGCGTCTATCTGCTTGTTTATTTTCCACCTCCGGCTATCTATGTATATCCAGTGTATGATTTAATATCAAAAGGATGAAATTTTCAGTTTGCATATATTTACACATGGGACAGAAAGGTAGACTCTCGCTATTGATGTTGCCTGCCAGGTTAGGTGGATGAATGCTGTACCGTTGGGAAGAGAGACGAGACAATAGGTTTTTAATTTGCATGTCCACATATCGTATAAAGACATAAATAAAAAAAGTCCCAATACATTTATTTCGTATATGAATAATTATGTTGGCGTTAAAAAATACAAATAGAAATGTTGTTCAATACATTTCATACGAGATCAATTTTTCCTCGACTTGGAACCTGTAAAATGCGCATAGGACCAAAATCTTTTGCTCAATTGAAAATGAACTAGATTCTAGATTGGCTGTAGAATGCCAAAAAAAATTTTTTTGAGAGATTTCGGTTGTCCACACAGTCTTTCTCTTTCGCCGTAGAAAATTCGTTTAGAAAGAAAATAACTCAGTGAATATTTCTACAACTGTGTTTACCTATGACTCATCCCGTGTCGCTTTTACACAAAATACAGTGTATATTTTTTATATTTATAAATAGCTAATATAAACGCAAAAATATTTCAAGATCAAACAGCTTTGTATTTTCTGCTACTCCCGCCTTCGGGCCCAATGCCACCCTGGGCGCTCTGCGGATACGCGACCACGGCGCTGCGCGGCGGGGAATTAAATTTCACTCCCCCTCTATCCCAAGGTGGGGGGAGAAAGGGTCGCGACGGGTAATAGATCGAGCGGCGGCCGCTGGCGTAATCCAGCGCTGGTATCGCGCGGCCGATGATTACGGGTCTATTAACGACAGCCCGTATGCTCGTCATCGCCCCCATGCTCCCGTTATTATACATTCTCAAGGGCTTTTCTCCATGCAAATTGCGCTAATGGCTGCGGTTACGCGCTACACTGTTCCCTAACTAGTGCAGTGTGCCTCCCGGATCCGATGAGCTCAACGAGGAGCTCGTGGTTGACGCGGTCGCGAAAGAAGTGGATGGAAATTCGCTAGCGGCAGCTCGTGCGTGTTTTTCAAGAGGAAGAAAGAACTTAAGATGAAACATAGAACAAATTAGATTACATGCGTTGACTTCCGTTGGTTTAAGAGAGAAAAGTTTATCAGATCGCTTTTCTCATGGTTTTCGTCATTGTAAGATTACCCCGCCTCGCTCCTCTGACACTTGCCTGCCGGAGGGTGACATAACTTGCCACCCACGGCACATTTGTCAGATTCAACAAGAAGACTACAGGTATCAATTCAAGAGAGGATTTCCTCCCCCTGTGCCATATGCAAGTCTGTTAAAAACTTCTCTTTTGATTGCAGGAGCACTAAGAATAATGAGTATTTATCACACGAGAGGAGGAAAGACTGAGAGTTCCTCTTCCAAACATTTTCCCAAGCACCAAAGCAAGTGTTTTATTTGGTAATTACATCCAGAAGAAGAAAATGTGTGAGGAGAACTTTCTCTCTTCCTTCCTGAGAAACCACCTCTAATTCGTGGAACTTTCAAGTCTCTAACGGGTTCGCTCTATCGCCCGCTCTGGATACTAGACAATTTTACCCGTTCTATTTTGCCTGTCTTGAAGTGTTGAAGATCATTCTGAAGGCATCTATAAAAGGTTTTATCGCACCAGTTTTAATGTGTTTCGCGTTGTCAGCGCAGTGGCCATCTCCTTGCGCGTTCCTAAATCCCCGGTCAATTGGTTGTTCGCGTAGGCTCTGTCGAGGATGCTTTCGTATGGGAGACGGCACATCCCTTCTTGGCCTGAAGAAAAACAGGATTACATGCACTCGGAACAAGGTTACATTCACAGACCTTCAGAATACGGACAACTATCAACATTTCACCGGATGAAAATTATGGACCGAGGGTTTCGTTCATGACAATTTTATCCTCGTGGTTGTGGTCAGAGACGCTCCAATAGGTAAATAGGATTGGATAAAAAAGTCACATATCTCATGCGTGCATGTGTGAGTGAGGCCCTTTAATGCTCCGACCAAGAACCTCGCGGGCCATAATTTTAAAAATTAATATGATAAACCATTTTATTCAAATGCAAAAACGATGAATGGATAAGATGGCACGAGAGTTGTATGTCATACGAAGAATACGCCACTTACGTATATCCTGTAACTATACGTAAATTGTATTTACAAACGCATATGCATGCGTGTGATATCTGCGATTATCGCAGATATCTGTGATATCTGCGTCTATGATTGAATTGCTTGGATGATGTAATTCTGCACAACAGGCACGTTTCTGGCACGTGAACGTGAAATGTGAGATAAGAACATTTGTAGAGAGTCTGAGATCATTTTGCGCCTTCGACATTTTGGCAATTGTGATTTTGAGGAGATTGCTTCGAGTCCTTTTGAGACAATCCCAAACAATTTGTGCACCATTCTCCCTGTTCGATGCACATCTTCAACTCACAAATTGGGGGAAAATGCATGGTTAAAGATAGTCATAATAGGAAATGATGAAGGAGGTGGTGGGAAAAAGTTGACTTTTTATTTATAGGATTTCTTCCTGTAATCTCACATTGGGTACGCTGTTGGGTACAAACGTTGGAAAAAAGCAAATAAACTACACACAAACAGTATTCAATCGTTCGAAATACCCAGCTTTATAGGGACTGCGGGGTGATGTCTCATTTTATGGTGACAGCGCCGCCCACAAGATCGGGGTTGAAGACGGAAACGTGATGGTGACAACGCTGCAAACGAACAGCGACCATTCCGGTGACGACAACAATGCAATGAGACCAAAACAACAGCGAGGCAAAGGTGGCTGTGGCCATTCCTGTGCTCGCTCCTCCTGAGCAGATGAGCGGGCGCGGCGCGGACAGACAGGCGTGGATGATTACGGTAACGACTAGAGAGCGGATTCCTATGATTTTGCGTATTTTTTCCGTTGCTGCAGAGCATAGCTAAGTGAAATTTCGTGAGATGTGGATAGAATTGGATGCTATGTAGATTAATACGTTGGTGCAATATTTGAGCTATTTTTCCTGTTGGTGCATATTCGTATAATTATAGGAGCATATTTTGCATGTTTCGTTAAAATAGACTAATCTCTAAAATGTTTCATGTTTTCATATTTGTGAGCGTTCATTGATAAGAGAGAACCTGTCACAGTTTGAGTTTTTTATTTTATTTTCTAGAGATGAGAAAATATTTGTGGAAATGTAGGATATTTCTTGATTTCTTATTTTTTTAAACCAGACAGAAAAAATGAAACAGGACATTCAATGTACTTCACTAAGGTGCAAATTCTCTACAGATGTTTCTCCCGCGAAGAAAGATAGGTCATATTATGTTTTCACTAAACTATATTTTGTCATTCCAAGGATGCTTTTCCTGAATTTTATCAAGAAAGGTTTACCCATGGAAATGTAATATTGTTCATTTTAATTGCATATTAAAGAGCATGTATCAGAATTTTTAGGTCATAAATGTACATTTTTAAAAGCATGTTTCAAGAGTTTTTAGGGCATGAAAAATCCTTTCCATAGTGGTGACAACAATGCAATGAGACAAACACGGGAGTTGGGACAGAAGCCATGGCACGTATCTGTTGTTGTTTTTTTAAATAAATGTTATCGGATCACACAATTTTATTTGTTCTGAAAAATAAATGCTGTACTAGTAAGTGTTCACAACAACAGATGGCTATGAGTGTGTCTCTATTGCCACAGAGCGATGTGAAGTCAGTTGTCTGACTGCCACCATGCCAGATGTATGTAACCCGGTTCAAGCAGCGCTCGTACATCAAGATCGCCGTTCTCCGTACGATAAATAGCCTGAGAATGTCACAGGGAATAGGTGGAAGCTTTTGGGAATAAGCCTTTCCCTGCCAGACAGTCGCGAGATGGGCAGGAGAGTTTTTTGCGAGGATGCGTAGCAACCAGTGATCAGCAACGCACATGACGACCTATGAGTGTGCGGACCGATGCGGCACGTGCGGTACGCAGCATCTGCCTAATCGCGCCTTTAGAACAGGTATGTAATGCATCTGGAATGTTGTGAACTCGCATGTGCTCGAATGCATCAGAACACGAAACCAGTACTGTCATTTCAAGAACTTTAAGTATGAAAATCACATTTTTTATGTGAACCCATACCTGCCTAACATGCTCGTATGAGCACGCTGTTCGAAACTATAGCTAATTCAAACTTTCATCTTAAAATGTTGCAGTAATGCAATTGAAATGTCGTGCTGTTTTCCATAACATCCTAAAAGGTGTCACCATGTGCATTTCAAACTTTTGAGAAAAAATTTAATTATTTTTTTTAAATTATACAATGAATGATATAATGAAATTGTTTAAAGAAATAATTCGGGCAGGTAAGGGATCCATGCACTTAGTTCACACATTCTCCTTTTATGTGTTTATTTCACATTTCCCACTTGTGCTTGTATTCTTACAACAATATAGTTGCCATGACCTGTGCCCCTACCCGGAGCACGCGGAGCGCAAGGTGGCCGGGCGCGGCGCCTCGCCTCACCACTCACCGGGGCGGAGCGCGCGGCCCGAGCGGCTGGTGGCGAGCGGCCGTCATCACCCACGTGCGCGTCTCTCTCCGCGCTCTCTCGCTGCGCTGCGCTGCTCCACCCACGCAACAACACACTGCACGCGCGTCGCTGCGCGGTGCGGCGCCCGCGTGCGCGGCGCTGGGACCACGTGCGGCGCGTGCGGTCGGTCGCGACGCGACGCGAGGAGCACGTTGGCGGCGGCGGGGGCGGAGCGGGAGGGCGAGCGACGACGCCCGCGGCGGATCCGCTGCCACCTGGCGACTGGCGCGCCACGCGCCCCGGCCGGCGTCGCCCGCGCCTCCCGCCCGCGCCACCCGCCCGCGCCGACAGCGCCGCCACACTCGGCGCGCGGTCGCCGCCCGAACCGCTTCCCGCGCCCGCGCTCTCGTCGGCAGATCACGACGACGCGACGTTCAGCGGGGAAGGCCCGGCGGAGTAAAACTGCGTTGAAGGCCTGGCAGGGAGGGGTGATATCGCGTCAATTGAATCGGTCATTTTGAAATGGCTACTATCCAGTCTTTGTAAGAACTTCGTCCTTGGGTTCCAGTCCTGGCACTGGAGGATTCATAAGTCTAGCCATATAACTAGGTTGAATTCAATAATTGTTGGTAGCAGAATTCTATCGGCCGGCTGCTCTCATCGGTAATTTTCCACTTTTTCTCCAATCAATTCCAGGCAGATACCGCAACGAGTGAACCACGCACGATCTCTCACCAGCTCATCACGCGCTCTGACCAGCAGACCACGACGTTCACAGGGGGCGGCCCGAGGGAGTAAAATTTTTCTTACTAGTTATTTGTCCCAGATCTTGTCAACTGATTGTGTCAAAAATTCTGCCACCGTCGGGACACAAACCTAGGACCTCCCGGTCAGAAGTGGCGTATGAAGAATTTGTCAGGAATGTGGGAAAGCATAAGCTGAACGCTTCAAATTGATTGATTTGATCTAAGACTTCAAAATGATTGAGAGGTTTTTGTGCGTAAAAAATAGAAGTGTTTTTAATTTTAAAGGAAGTGATGTTGGGAAGGTTTTTAAATCCGCGTTGCAATGTCGGTTAATTAATGCATCTAAATTTCTTTAAAGTTATTCAATATGCGTTATTTTGACAACCAAAATACGTTTTATCAATTATCCTGCGTTCTTGTTCCCCCATCCCGCATACGGCGTGAGTCATATCCCATGAACTGACGCGATGGACATTTCAATTCCACGCGCGGCAGAGAGATTATTTAATGGCAACAGGGATAGTATGTACCAAGTGGTTGATTGACAACTGAGAGAGCGCTTCACGGAGCAATCAGTGAGCGAAGCAAGAGATCGAGACTGAAGCGGGAACCGATTCTGTGAGGATCTCGGCGTTGAGCGATGCTAGAGAGGACGTATTTTCGCGAGAGGGAAGGGAGCAGCTTGGTAGATGTGCAGTATTATGGGTAAGCCAAGCCCATTAAGGCAAGTGCTGATGAACATATAGAGTTGAATCGCTGATTGAGGACACTTTAGGTGCGTAATTAATGTTATCGCTACCATGTTCACGGAAAATACTATAATTTTAGCAAAATAACAATGTGGAGTGGCAAGAGTTTTACATGAATATTATTCCTGTATGAATGAACATGAATATGTACCGGAATATTATGCCGTTGCTTATTCTTCTACCATTAATTGTGTAAAAACTGTACGGACGTCTAGGGAAGATTGCCGTAACAGCCCATAAATCGCGCATATTTTAGTTAAATTCCTAGTGGAATTCAACATAAAAGTTGCACGAGGTAATTTGAGTAGTGTGAACACGTTAAGAATAGGTAAAAGAGTTCAAGCCGCATTTCAAAATAGGAAGAGTAATCAAATCAAGTGTACGAATGTTCTGAAATTCACGTAAGTGAAAATATTCTTGTTAAATGGAACTTTGTTCGTAGTTTCACCTTTCAAAAGGAAAAAATATGTTCGCGGGGTGCACTATTTCCGGTTTAGGTGCAACTGAAAGAGTGAAAAGCTGTGCGTCTTATTAATTTCAAGAAGTGCATTTTGATGCGATTGATTGATTGATGACTAGTGATTCCTGGCGCGTCAACTACTAAAGTTAGTTATTCCCGTAAGTGTAGTGCATTATTTTTGTTTGGGAGGTGGCAGTGATCTTGACCCGCTAGATAGCGAGGTTCGGCGCCGACCTACCGTTGGCTCGCGTGGTTTTCCCTAACCGGGTAGTATATCCCACCAGCGGGACACCGCTCCACTTGGGACAAGCTCTTAGTTCCTGACCAATCTCCTGGCATATCTGATAGTGAAGTGAATGTAACTATAAGTGTATGTAAGAAGTAGGATAAGACAAGGAATGGGAAGAAAAGATCACGCGCGATCCGTGGCCCGTTTGGTAGGGTACTGCTCCGGCATTCGCCTGGAATTGATGTGAGAAACCATAGAAAACTACCGATCAGAGCAACTGACCGCAAGAATTCTCCTCCAGACAGTGACGAACTCGACCTAGTTTTCTGGCTAGTGTAGAAAATCCTGCCACCGTCGGGACTCGAAACTATACTTCGATTTTTTTAACGTAGTGCCTCAAGGTCACGCACGAAAAAGGGAGAGGGAAGGCAGACTCCAATAGGGAGCTGCAACGTCACTACAGCTCCCACTTTTATGGCTCCCTATTGGAATATGCTTTCCCTCCCCTTAGTGTTCCTCGAAGGAACCGTGACAGCCGTATGGTACGTTCAGGTGATCTTACATCCTGTGGCGCTGCCGTTCGTGAACGCCCACGCCCATGCTATATTCCAAAAGAACAACGCGCGTCCGCATACCGCAGCCACTTCCCGAGCACGCCTTGCAGTCGTGGATACTCTGCCATGACCAGCCGCATCGCCAGACCCCTCCCCGATCGAGAATGTTTGAGTGCTATGGAGCGTGCGATCAGGACCCAGCCCCTAGCCACCAATCTGCAAGAACTGCGCGCTGAGGTGCAAGCTGCATGATATGGACTAGCACAGAACTCCATTCGGGACCTCTACAACACCATGCCGCGGCTTCTGGGCGCGTGTGTTCGCCAACATGGCGGCCCCACGCTATACTAACATGTCCCGTCTGTGGTCGTGGAGAGCAATAAATGCTGGTCCTACATATGTGAAAGTGTAATCATTTCGTAGGCGTATGACCCTCTGCCTGCCTGCTAACAATGATCGCAAATCTACCTCGTCCTTCTGGGTGCAACTTTTTTTATGACTATGAATGTATATTTAATTTAATCCCACTCTGTGTAAATGACATCTAATTCTTAATAATTAGCTTGTAATACTATTTGCTAATAACTTATTCTATAAAATTTGTACGGTAAAATTTGCTGTGGTTGTCCCAATGTGTTCTAGTTGCATCCAGAAAGTAAGTTTCCCT
Source organism: Acheta domesticus (assembly GCA_031308135.1). NCBI lineage: Eukaryota > Metazoa > Arthropoda > Insecta > Orthoptera > Gryllidae > Acheta > Acheta domesticus. The sequence continues at coordinate 152,237,136 of JAHLJT010004567.1, forward strand.
AGGTCATCAACAAAGATAAGACTTCATTTCATGGGAAAACTTTTTTCTAGCGGACAAAGCGCATGTTGCACTATTTTTTGCATAATTGACACGTGTATTAAAAATTTGAAATTTGAGACTATGTGTGATAATTAATCACAGTGTACATGAAATGTAAACATAATTACGCGTCTTTTAAAGCATACACGACATCAACAAAGGGAAATCTAAGGTAATCAGATGGTAATTTCGTAAATAATAAGAATTTAAAGGAAGTGTAATGTAATAAATGAACTAGGAAAATAGTGGAATATCTTTGATTATAAATTCGAATAGACACATGAGAAATTTCCGTGGGAATTGAGTAATTACGTAAGATAACTAAAGAATCGATTAGTTGAGGAATACCCAGTATAAAATGTTTAAACACCAGCAGTCAATTAGAAAGGAGAAGGCGTGAGAGGGAGGCGAAAATTAGCGCAGGAAAATGAAGGAGGAGCGTAAATGTGGACAGTACTGCGATATGAGGTAAACAGAGGAATAGCGCGTTTTAAGAACAAGAATGCAGAAGGTATTCCGACTCGGTGACGATCGGATGGAGGTGGATGTTCCGACGTATTGATGATCGGATGATATAAGTTAGGGGCCGTCCATAAATTACGTGAGGCGATTTTGGCGATTTTTCGACTCCCCCACCACCCTTGGTGAGATGTGAGATTTGGCTCGACCCTCTCCCCCTTCTATTCTCACGTGATATTTTTCAAAATGCTTATTTTTCATGTAAACACGTTAATTTGAACAAGCAGTTGATTGCATTGGAATTTATTTCAAAAACATAATTTGCTTACCTATATTTATTTATGACTAGATATGACTAGTATTTAGAAAATCGAGTGACTAAATTACAATAATTATTACAGCGCTTCTAATTCATTGTATTTCAGTGCACGGAGAGTCATGTGCGGTCTCAAGAGTGACTACTGGAACAAACATTCCATATGATTTTCCGTAAATTCATTTGCTCCAACTTCGTTGTGATTCAACCACTCTAAACTGTTGTCACTTGCTCACAGAAGCTTATTAGCTCGACGTGCTGAGACCTGTGAGGGTCGCACTTTCCGTGATGCTACAACTGGTGCACCGTAGACCTCTCGTCGCGGCTCTGAAGCTCTTGTGATGGATGAAAAGTAGACTGTTTAGTACTGTTTTGAGCGAAAAAATGTGGTATTTGCCAAGTTCGCCCCCTCTCCCCCACGTAAGGTTAGTTGAGATTCGCTCGAACCCATCCCCCTCCCTAAAGGCCTCACGTAATTTATGGATGACCTCTTAGTATTGTTAATGGTCCAAATGTTTTAAGTCAGAGAAGTAAAAATCTTTTGGGGGCAGGAGAAAATTACAAACGTGATGACTGATGGTGTAATTGGACTCTGAACAGGAAGGTGACTAAAGGGGACATTATTAATACGAGCATTGTAGGAAGATCAAGTTTTGTTGTAGATTTTTAATGAAGTAAGTTTCCCGAGGGTATCAGCAAAGACAAGAATTTGTGAAAGACAAGAGAATTAGTATAATAAGGAGTGAAGTTCATGCATGCAAGGGAAGATTAACTAATGGTGCCACAGAATGCCACAGACTTTCCCGTATTGTTTTCTATTTCCTTGGGCCTCGGCTAGCTATTCGGAATAGGCACATACTCTTGCCAGCTACCATCTATCACCGCCCAAATTGACATTTTATTAATTTTTCGGTTTCCTAATGGTAGAACGGAAATATAAATTTTAGAATAGTAAAGAACACTAAAACATCCTTCTAAATGGCAATTTTCTTTTAAACATTTGTAGAAATTTTTATGAAAATAGCGTTTAAGCGCTATTAAAAATGCGAAATTTGAAGCTCTTTTTCACAACAAATTTTTGAGTTTTCAAAACACTTCATTTGAAGTCATTTGAAGCACTTGCACTTACAAATATAATGTTTACAAATTGCTAGTAAAGTGCATATTAAAGATATTAGAGAACTTTCAAACAAAATTACATTTGTATAATTTTTGAAAAAACAAAAAAGTTCCCTCAAAATAAACTTGACGTCATATAAAAGAGTGCAATTAGCACTATCCGTTACAAAAGTTAGAACAAAAAAGTTTGAGCCATTTATGAGAAAATGTCGTTTGAGCGTTTCCGAAAATGTGGAATTTTGAGCTAGTTTTCATAGAAAACGGTTGAATTTTCGAGAAACTTTACTTGACATTATTTGAAGCACATTTACTCATAAATATAATAATGTAAAAAATGCCTATAATGTAAATATTAACGACGTGAGATACAAGTCAAAAAATTATATTTTTCTAAATTTTTGAAAAAACAAAAGAATAGAGCAAAATGGCGTTTATGTCATCTCATAGAGTACATTAAGGTACTATCCTTACCAAAAGTTCAAAGGAAAAATTTGAAGTCGTTTTTGAGAAAATCTTGTTTTTGTAATTTTTTAAAATTGCATATACTGCAAGCAGTATTGCGCGAAAACTACTAAAATTTTCAAAAATATGTACATGATGACTTAATAAAAGACCTCACTATAGTGAATAGATTTTATTTGAAGGAAAAATCTCGGTCTTCAATTTTGTAGTTGTAGGAAGACGCCGAAAAAATTGAAACTTAAGCTATTTTCGAAAATTCAGCGTTAACCGTGAAAATGGGTCCTATGCCACCTTTATAAGTGTATTTTACTATATTCTTACAAGAAATTTAAAGAAAAATTTTGTAGCCGTTTTTGAGAAAATTTTAAAATGTCGGGGGCTTCATATAAAGTAAAAATTAATGAATGTTTTTCAAAATCTCAAAGCTTCGACTCTGGCCAGATGGTCAGGGGTTTCTTCAATTTGGAAAAAATCGTACACATTAGGCACTACTGTTGTTCACATACACCGGACAGACAGATGGATGAACAGACTGACGGACGGACGGACATTTTGCTTTCAACTGTTTTTTCGGTATCAAGGACCCACAAAATAGGGATTCTGGCTGCACCACTTGTTAGAGGATTTTTTTCTTAATTTAGCAACTAGATTTATCCGCCTTTTCGTTATCACAGCCCGGCAATGAATTTTTTTCTGTCGAAAATTGGCCATTTTTTTGCGCAGCATTACATAACTTTCCCTATACTACGTATATTACTCCGTATATACGTATGTATACGGAAAAGTAAAAAGGGATATGTACGTGAGTAATGAATAATGGTGTGAATGGGAAGATTTAAATGTGTAAATGGGTATTATTGTTTACTTAGCGTACCCGTGCGAGAACTCTCGCATGTTTAATCCCACCCTTTACCTATCCATTTGTCTATCCGTTCCATAAAGGAGAGGAACTTCTAATGTACTTACAGAATATCAAACAAAATAACAATGCAATTGATGTTTGAAACAAATTTTCAATTAAAGTTTATTCAACATTATAGAGAGATGTTCTTGGAACAATTCATACTTCTTTAAAAACAACATTTGAAGAAATTTTTCAATATTCCTTGAGAGTTAGCTTTTCGCTTTCCTTGATAGTAAAATAATAGAAAAGGTTTTTACTCTTGAGAAAGCCCAGTAAAGTAGTGCGAAAATACCGGATTGGGCAAGAACAGATCTACTCATTGCAATATTATTTAATTTTCCTTGATTTGTTATGAAGAACCGAGGGGTTTTGGAGAGTCAGGGTGCCAGCTTGCTGGGTGAGAATATTGAAAAATTATTTGTTTACTAAAAAGTAATTGAATTATTTTCTGCGTCCTTACGTACCTCAAGAAAAACAATTCCGAGCCAAAAAATAATCAAACTAATGTTTTCACCTTTGAGTACTAAATACCATTTGTTAGCATTAGAAACAATTTAGTAGGATTAGTAAGCCCACTTCGGTACATGGGAATGTTGCTCAAACGATGTTTGCATTTTTAATATCTTAACGAACCGATACCTTGAGTTTAATATCAAACAGTGTTTTATTTACAATATGAGTTTGCAGCTGGGAGTTGGTGTACATACTTCTAGATACCGCCAATATTTAAATCGTGCGTTTGGACTGCGATCGTTGGCAGTTGTCGGGTGACTTGCACTATTCTTTCTATAATTTTAAATTTAGTTCTTTTTTAATTGATTCACGTAGTATTGAAGGCTAACGCGTTTTGATTTTTGTTTTCCATTTATTTCAAGCTATTTTACTTTAGCTACTTTAAAAAGTTTGTTCTTTTTGTTGTGCCATAGCACAAGTTTTCCCCCACTACCTCTGCGTACCCGTACGAGAACTCTCGCATGTTAGACACCACACTCATCCCTATCCTTCTATTTTCATTCTAAGAGGGAAAGTAGTTAACGAAACGTGTTTATTTGTTTAAAATCTATAAAGGTAACTTGCAATGTACTAACACAATTACAAATAAAAATAAAAAACCATGCAATTAATGTGTAAAAGAAATTTTCAATAAATACTTATTCAATATCATGGGGAATTTGCTTGGAATAATTCTTAACACTTACTTAAAGACATTTGAAGTAATTATTCAATATTCTTTGTCAATTAGGTTTTGGTTTTTCGTGATAGACACAAAAATATTAGCTTTTTACTTTTGAGAAAGCTACGTGTCTGAACCCGTTTACTTAAAAATTTCATCGAATGATAACGAAAATATTGGTACAGGTAAAACACTAACACAGTCTTCACTCTTCACTGAACATCCACATACCTCCACAATTACTGTACACAGCACTTATAGACCATGAAAAAACGTTAATTGAATAGTTTCACTACACGCATAAGAGACAATCTTCATAGGTATAGGTATCAAGCAACTATAATAGTCCTTCTAGTTGTTGCTGGAGAGCAAATCTTGAATTAATGATCATGCAAATAAACCTCGTCAGACTGCACAAACTACGGTGTTAACAGAAAGCGTAAATAAAGGTTGTCGAATCTAAGCCTTCTAAGCGTGTCGCCACAAAAACTGCTACCAGCAGGAAGGACTGAAATATTGAGGTGGCCTTGATAATATTGAAGCGTGGAACCGAAAAGTTAATTGAATGGATCGGAGAATGTCTCATCTTGTAGATTATGGTGTGAAAAACGTTTCTTTATGGAACTTCGTCAAGTCTCCGTGAAATTCTCTTCTTTAGAGCCCATCATTTATAAAGATTAGTTGCGTGTTAGAGCCGGAACCCAAAGGTATACTACTGAAATAATACAGGAGACGATTGTTTTCTTTGATTGCTATGGAAAAGTGCTATGTATGTTTTTGTTTGTTTTAAGCTGGAAAGAAACAGATTATAATGTATTGTTTATTTGAAAAACGACTGTTATTATTAAGGTACTTTTAAGGAGATTTTCCAAACCAAAATGAATACATAAGATAAATATTCATTATGCAAATTTTCATAAATGCGACTCTGTGCGGACGGTCATGTCAACTCACAAAACGAATTTTTCACAATGGATAGACCTAGGTGAATAAATGGAGTATTGAGTGAATGAAATGCATAAATAAGATTTTGTAGGATAAGAGATAGAAATTGATAGTAAATAAATACCCGATTGGTACGAGGAAAATCCGCCAGACATGGAATCAATATTTCTATCTCGTGCCATAGAAGCCTGCTGCCTGACATACGAGTAGGTAACAGTGATTGGCTGTCACCTGCAACTCTTTCTTCACTGTTATAAGCGTAGTGCAGGCCGGACAGGTATTTCTTGAAGTGTAAGAAAACAGATAAATTGCTGACAGCGAAATACTGGACCGGGAGAGGTGGTTCAGTGCATCAACTGATGTCTCTGCAGTGTCTCTGACCAGGAGATCCTAGGTTCGAGTTCCGTCGGACAGTGTTTTGTTTGAGACATCCAGCTGACCAAAACGCATTTTTGCAAGTTCCAATTTTGAACATTGTTTTTCACCCGTTTCCATAGATAAATATCCTGAGCACATGGCGAAAACTCGTGGAATAATGACCTCACCTAGCCGATAATGTGCTCATAATTTCGTCCCCACCCGAGCGTTATTGTTTTGCTGTACGATCCGTTAATTACCATGTCATTTGTTTCAGCCCAGTCACGTAAACAACTCTCGTATCAACTACTGAAGTTAATAATTTCCTAATAAGCAGATATTGCGGTACTAAGTCGAATGCTTTTGAAAAGTCAATTACGGCTGCATCCAGCCTCCCACCCGCGTCAACTTCGTCAGCTAGATCTTTAAAAAGGAAAACAATTTGGCTTTCACACGAATATTCACTTCTAATCCCATGCTGACCGTGAAAAATACAGTTTGCTTTTTCCCATTCGCGGCGAATGTACCCGGCTATTAAGTGCTCCATTATTTTGAATACTACTAATGTGAGAGATACCGGTCTATAATTAGTTACTTTCGTTTTATTACCATTTTTGAATGTTGGAACGACTATAGCTGTTTTCCAATCGTCCGGTAAACTTGCATTATTAATAGAAATATTGAATAATCTTAACAAGAAGGGCAATACTGCCTCACCACCATGTTTAATAAAATCTGTCGAGGTGCCGTCTGGCCCGTGTGATTTTCCGTTTTCCAGAGATTTTATACGTTTGCGGAGTTCACATGCATGAATCTTGAACTGATTTTCAATAGGAAAAATAAATAACTTGCTCCTGTACCCATTTTGGTTTGTATACCGAAACAAAATACTCGTTGAACGCATTTGCTTTCGCTTGGTCATCGTGCAGTGGCGCGTTGTCTGGGATTCGAATTTCCTGAATTTCTTCCTTATTCCCCCTGCGACTGCGGACATATTTGTAAAAGCCTGACCAATTATTTCTTCCTGTCTCTAAAATATTTTTTTAAAACAATTCATGCGCAATTTTATTTTATTTTTCTAATTTCCTATAGTCATTTTTAAAATTTATCATGTCAGCAGTGCTGCGATGTCACCTATTAAATGCTAGTCTAACTTTTCTCTTTAAACGCCATATCGCCCTGTTAAAATATTCGGGATCAGGATTACTTTTTAGTATTTTGCAAGGAACGAACGTATTTAAAGCAGTTTCTATGATTGTTTTAAAGGCTCCCCACTGTTCCTCCATACCGCCTTCTGTTCTCAGAAATTGGTTGTATTTTTCTCTTAAGAAACTACGTAATCCTTCGACGTTTGCTTTTCTGTATTGCCTGACTACCGTTCCTTTCGCCTTAGATCGCCTAATCACGCTTGCTTGTACTTCTACCATTACTGCTTTGTGGTCGCTGATTCCCTGAAAGATGTCGCAAGAAAGGAACATTTCTACAGGGTTGACAAGGAAAATTTCCAAAATTGCGCTCTGCCGCATTGGTTGGTCGACTACATGCGCTAAACCTTGCTCCCATACCAGTCGATTGACGCGCTTTTGCATTTTCCTGTCGCATACCTCTCCTTTCCCATTAGCGTCGGTAAGGTTTAAGTCACCAGCGACAACAACGAACGACCTATCGCCGAGTTCATCTAGAATTTCATAATCGTCGTTTGGCGGTCTGTAACATGCAATTATTTCCACGAAATTTTCTAGTAAGTCGATTTCCATTCCTGAAATTTCAAAGTCGCTACTAAACCAACTATTCCTAACTATTAACGATGTCTTCACGCAGAAAAATACTCCACCGCCTCGTGTTTTGCTACCTCTGTGATATAATTTATAGCCGTAACGTAAAATTTCAGAATTAGCTACCTCATCTGTTAACCACGATTCTGTCCCTATCACTATATCTGGATCGCATGTATCAACTAGATTCCAAAACTCAATGGATGTATTAATTATACTTCGACAGTTTACCTACAACAATCTTAGAAAACCGTTCCTCACCTGAACATATCTGGTCCCAGATTTTTCATTTATTCTGTCGCCTGTTCCGAGGCCAATCTCCTCCCATGCCGTCGCCGCCGTCACCGTCGTTGCGGCCGTTGCCGCCGTTTGACTAGTCTTTGCAATTTACTTGGAAAACCAAATTCCAACTTTATTTAGGAGTTGTTTCTTATTAACACAGTTTTCTTTAAAATCAATATATAATTGATGTATTTCAATATTCTGTTCCCATGTTTTCTCTAAAATTGTTCTAAGTGTGTATATTTGATCGGTAGTAGATCTATTTTTCCTATATCCGCACTGATAATCTCCAAGGCAATCCTCTACATATGGTTCCAGCCGCCATGATAATACAGTTGTAAATAATTAATATGTTGTATTAAGAAGCGATATTCCACGTAATTCATACAATTGAGTTTATCGCCACTCTTGTAGACAAGGCAAATTATTGCAATGCTCCTTTCCTTTGGTGTTATTTCCGTCTCCCAATTTTTTTAGCATAGATAATAAATGTGTTTCCACAGCTCTCTGCCTCCAAATTTAATCAACTCTGCTGTGATTATAGATTCTCCTGGTGCTTGGTTTCCCTTCATATTTCTTATTGCTTTCATTATTTCTTGAAATGTTGGTGGTGTTTCTGATTGCTCAGGTCCATAGTAAATCACTTCCTGTTGAGGAATTCGCTCCTCCTGCTGGGGGTTCACTTCAATAGCACTTCAAAATAGTTTTTCCATGTGTTTAACACATCATTCTCTCCACCTATTAGATCTCCATCTTTATTTATACAAAAGCTTATTCGTGGGCGGAAACCCTCTTTTATATTTCTTATTTCTTCATAAAACTTTCGACTATCATTGTTTCTAAACTTATCCTGCAATTACTCAAGATTTTGTTCTTCATATATTTTTTCTTCTTTTTACAAATATTTTTTGCCAGTTTTCTTGCTTCTTTGTAATTGTAAGAATGATGACGTGTCGCTCTTTGTAGCATTTTTTGCTGTGCTTTATTCCTGTTATCCAAAGTCATTTTACATTCTTCATCAAACCAGGTGTTTCTCATAATCCATTTCTGTTTTCCTTATATATTTTGAAATACTTCAATTACGTAATTTTTAATACCGTCCCATATTTCGTCGACACTTCCTCTTCCTGATATTTTGGTAGTTCCTTCAATGTGTCTTCTATGCTCACTCTATAACCCCTTTCTATAATTCCATTTTTAATTTCTCAACATCAATTCTTTTAACACTTTATCCTTTACTCCTACCAACTGAAGATAATCTCACGACCACCAGGTAGTTGTCACTATCACAATCAGCACTTCTATATGCTCTTATATCCGTGATATTACTGATGTATCTACTACCAATTAGTACATGATCTATCTGATTGCGAGTTACCCCATCTGACGATCTCCATGTTTCCAGATGCACCTTACGAGGGAAGGTTGTACCGCTTATAACAATTTTCTTGGTTGATGCAAAGTCAATTGGATTCCATCCATTTCCATTAGTAATGCTATGGGGTGTATCCGCCCTACAAACTGAGTCATCATATGATCATTACCTATTTTTGCATTGAAATCACCCGTAATGAGTTTGATGTAATGTTTTGGACATTTTAAGTACAAATTACTTAAATGACAATAGAAATTTTCAGTGTCATCCTTATCTTCTGTAGGTGCATGCACACTAATCACTGTTATGTTAGTAAATTTTCCTTTGATTCTAATAGAGCAATTTTATTATATATGCCATTTCAAAATCTGATAGTTTTGTAGGAAATTGTAAAGATACATATTCTATTTTTAAATTACCTATTTAGGTACTTTGTAAGAATGTGGGTGCAAAATTTAGTAAAAATTTAACCTGTAGTTTTCGAGTTGTTAATTTTGGCTAGTAAGATGTGCCAAACGAATCAACGGATTTTTGACATTAGCTTGTCAGATAGGGCGAATTCAATCATTGTTTGGAGGAGAATTCTAGTGGCCGGCTGCCGTGATCAATAGTTTTCCGTGGTTTCTCCGATAAACACCAGGCGAATGCCGAAGTACCCTAAAAAATGAGCCGCGGACCGCGCTATCTTTCTTTCCTCTTCCTTGTACTATCCTCGCCCCTTACACACACACATTAACATGCTCTACACCACCACACATGCCGGGAGACCGGTCGGGAGCTTAGAACGTTCCCAGGTGGGGCGGTGCCTCGCTGGTGGGACATATCTGGTTGAGAAAACCTTGTTAGCCTACGGTAATTCGGCGCCGGATCTCGCCATCCAGCGGAAGAAGATCATCGCCTCCTCCCGAGGAACAAAACATACACTGCACTTACAGGACTTATGACCTTAGCACTTGACGCGCCCAGAATCACTATCAATTAATCTGAGCATCCCGCGTCGCTGTTTCTAAATGACCCAAATTTCTGACCGTGAGCATTATCAGTGACGCGTTGCTGGTGGCTGTGAAACACAGGTGCCCATTTCAAGCCGAAGAGTTGTACAACATACAGATATAAATGTTGATACTACGGTATTTCCCAGGGAAACTTACTTTCTGAATGCGTGCCGTATAAATACAAAACCTTTTCTAAATGAATTTTTACGTTTCCGTATATGTATATATATATATATATATATATATATATATATATATATATATATACAGAGTCTTTAGTTTATCTTGCAACTCATGTCTGAGAGCACTCGTTCTTGCTTTGGTAATTTGGCAACCGCGTCTCTTTTACACCTTTCAAGACAGCCGTGCCTGGCACGTCGGGACAGCAGAGGAGGCAACCGTCAGGTCATAAGCTGCCGCAAGTTTCCTGTTTCTTTGTTGATCCCATTCAAGAGTGTCGGCGGGCAGGTACACGGCTCTCATGCCGAAATCTTTTCACGCTGCACAGAGTGGGTGGGGTGGGGTGGGGTGGGGTGGGCTGAGGCATGAGCGTGGAAACAAAAACGTCTCTTTAAGCCATTCTGCCCAGTATGCTGCAGAAACAAAACTGTAATATTAATGTGGAGGGGGGTTATCGATTTATTTACAGCAACGTAACAATAATTATTTAAGTAAAGTCAGCTCAGAGAGAAATAGAAAAGATATATCGTGAAATATTACCGCCTAGCTCTTCATTTTATAACAATAATAATAATGTATTATTATTATTATTATTATTATTATTATTATTATTATTATTATTATTATGGAATCTGCATATTAAGCAAATAAGAGAACATTAGTAACAGACAATAAACATACCTAGAAATGTTATGAGAGTAATTACCGCAGAGGCCAAAAATTAAAAATCGAGGTGGAGCGTAGCGGAGCCGAGATTTTTAATTTGGCGAGGCAGTAATAACACTGCAACATTTTGTGATATGTTCAGCATTTTATCGGTCAATCTCACGATTTATGCGAAAATTTATATTACTGCGATAGTAAACATATGAATTCTGTTGTTGCGGCATGTTACTATAATATTGTAGGGTATTGCTTGCGATATATCTATTTAAACAATATTCGTATACCGTGGTTTGAAAAAGGGCACAAATAATTCTCCTGAATTAAAGATAACTAAAGAAATGACGTTCGGTGAGGAAGTTGGCGCGTCGATTTCCAGTGGCGACACCTCAGATCGTCAGTAAATATGATTACCGAAGAAGAGTTTCATTTGACGGAATGCGAGGAAAATGAAATTAATTTACCTAAAACACATTTTAACACTATTAAAACCTATTACAATGAACAATAATTATCTCAAAAACTAATATGAGTTACTTTTATTCTGAATTATTGAATCTGATTTGTTTTCTACACAGACTTGTTTCTTTCTTAATAAACATTTGACTTGCGATGAATCAATGGTTGTTTATTCACGTTGCCAAAGATGTTAAAACCCGATGCTAAGGATGTTAAATTGCTTAACATACAGATAGGTACACGCCTGTAGGGTTGCATGTTAAAATGGGCTAAAGACGCATGTGACCGATAAAATTATTAAAAATACTAATAAATGTAACTAAGTAGTACATTAATAATTATTGAAAATAATTAATAAAAAGTAATAAAATATAATTATCTTAAAATGACAAAAAACTGACAGTCGAGTAAATGCTCAAAGTGACCACCGTTTATGAAGAGACAGGCGTTTACTCTTTTCAGTGTAGTGGCTGCAGTACATTGAAGAGTAACAAGGACAGAATCGTGCTTTCTCTTTCTTCCAACTAAAATTAGACACATTCTCTCAGCTCGAAATCTGAGGGCACGCGACCGGGCTACGCTAAAAGTGAAAGGGCGTGGAAGATATTTCACGCGTTGCCAAATTGGCAAAACAAGAGTTGGTGTATCCAGACCTGGGTTGCAAGATACGATAAAGACCGGTATATATATATATATATATATATATATATATATATATATATATATATATATATATATATATATATACGGTGAGTGGCCATTAAATTAGGAATTTTTTATTTTCATTTATTCTATCATTTTATGTACTTTTTAAAGGAAGTTATGTTTACAAAATTACGTATATGAGATTCCCCTTTTATTTAGAATATTATTTTAGATCAAATTTGTCTCTTAGTACTTTGTAGCACGTCCTTTTATAATAGCTTGAAATCTCCTTGGCATGGTATAAATAGCTTCAAGTTGGATGTCAATTCCAGTTCTTTGTCTCGATACCATACTTCCTCTATTCTCTTTATGAGCTCTAATTTTGTTCTGCACTTCCCTTCACTGTCTTTTTCTTTAAGTATCTTCCAAGTACCTTCAATTGGGTTGGTATCAGGACAATTTCCTGGCCATTCTAATACGTTAATTTTATTGCGTTGAAAATATATTTTCACACCCTAGGTAGAGTGGCATGGAGTTACATCCTGTTGGAAAATATATCCATCTCGTGGTATCCACTTCTTTAATTGAGGAACTGCACACATTTTTAACACTTTGAGATCATGTTCTTTGTTCATTATCCCATTCACAAGGTATAGTCCACCAAATCCTTCCTGCGAAATAATCCCTTTTGTAGGATGTTTTATTTTTTTGCTTCGTATATTCGGGGAGCAGTTTCTCGGCAGGTCGTCTTCTGACAAACTGATGTCTGTCTTCTAGAATTTGAATGGTGGTTTCGTCAGAAAATCACACCTATAAAATTACAGCAAAGAGAAACTTGTAATTTTGTTACTTACAAGTTGTGAAATTGTTCGCCATCGATCTAACTCATTAAATAACAATCTAAAGTAAATTAAATAAATGAAATCATATTCAGAGTGCTTACTTTGGACCAGTCATCCAATGCCCATCGTTTGTGTTGACGTACCCAAGCAATTCATTTCTTTTTCATAGCAGTAGTTAACTTTCAGAGTTTCATTGCCGAACAAGTTCTGAAATCCATTACTTTGATTCGGCGTCGTAATGTGCGTGTACGAATTTCGCATTCAAGATCTCGTATCATAACTTGTAGTTTCTTATTTGTTGCTTTTCTGTTTTTTAACACAAGCATTTTTACTATGAATTCTTGTTTTTTGGAAGCTGTCCTAGGTCATTTGCAGTTTTGACGATTTGTGGAATTTCCACTCAACCATATATCAAGTCTCCTGATTATTCTTCCCACACTTTGAGGCGAAAGCTTTGTCAATTTTTTCATTTTCAATGTTTTTCAGTTCAATACGCTTTAGAGTAACATCAATCTCCCTCGTCTTTTGCGGAGAAATAATCACTTTTCTTACATATAACATTTATCTTTAACACCACCGATCTATTGCCCTCTAAAATGACGAATCTGAGCTACAACAGCACTTCACACTATCACATACACAAATAAAAAGATATATACGAAACTTTCCACTTGTCAGATCGAACAACTCCTTAACAACTGAAACGTAGAAATGCGCTGGAAGCGGGCAGTTGCGCAGTGTCTGAGAACTATCAGTCGATTTGGTAACTAAAAGGACAACATATTACAAAAAATGTTTTCCAGCGTTTGAAGAATGCTATCCTAACTTATTATGAAAGTTTCGAGCATTCGTATATCCATTAAGTGATTCAGAACAGGATATTTACAAAATTGAAAGAAATTTCCTAATTTAATGGCCACCCACTGGAGAGAGAGAGAGAGAGAGAGAGAGAGAGAGAGAGAGAGAGAGAGAGAGAGAGAGAGAGAATTAACCTCCGTCTTCCGCTAATAATATTAGTAGTGCATAAGGAGCCCTCGATAAGAATTCTAACATTACACCTTCACCAACATTGGGTAGGCAACCATCAGGACGGGAACGTCGAGCGGGAGGGATAATGTTAAGGATCATACTTGGTACCTTACTTTGCCATAGAGAGCAGTAAATGTCGCCAGTGCGGGATAACGCCTTCGTTTGTTTCGTAATGACGTTTCCAGTTGACATTTGACATACGGAAGGTGTCCACGCATATGGTCGGTCGTAAATGTAGTTCAGTCACTTCGATAAGGTAATATTTGATCGTGAGACGGTAGGCATTGTGTGATTGTACTGTTATGTTAATATCAGCAAGTAGTGGCGCACTTGATAAACAGTTTCTTTTGATGTTCCACTTAGTGTGTTGTGTGTGTACGAACATATGGTGCTCTTTTTCTTCTTGAAAAAAGAAGTTCGGATACGAGTCTTCTCGTGGGAAAAGTGTTGAAATATGCTTGTATGATAAATCAATTATTTCTATGTTAATGTTAGCTGTTTAAGTAATACCCATAGTATCACATTATTATTATTCACATTATTAATTAAAATATTTAAAATGTTTCAGGAGTGGAACTTTGTAAGGATGTACATGCTAAGTTAAAAGACACCAAAATGTTTTCCGCCCTAAAAAGACTAGCTGGAAAAGCTGATGGCCCTATTACAGGGTCATCAACTGGCCCTAGTCATCATGCTATGTCCCATAGTTTACAACGTCGATTTGCTCGAGGGGTGCAATATAACAGTAAGATATTGTGTATTTGTTCTTGTATCTGTAGTAATTCACAATCATTTCTTTATGTGTACCCTTATTTTCTATTACTTAGTGAAAATCATTATAAAAGGAGATAGAAATGTTGGCAAAACTTGCTTGTTTCAAAGACTGCAAGGTCAAAAGTTTGTAGAAGAATATATTCCAACTGAAGAAATTCAGGTATAGGAGTTTTCAATGTGATTATTTTAGTACTTTGTGTTACATGCATCGGAATTGTTCTAAAATATCCTTAATTGGATAGGTGGCAAGTATCCAGTGGAGCTATAAAGCAACTGATGATGTAGTGAAAGTAGAAGTTTGGGATGTAGTAGATCGTGGGAAAAAGAAGAGGGCATTGGGAGGTCTTAAATTAGATAATACCTCCACTACTGCTCCTGCTGTTCCTGAGGAAGCCCAGCCAGCCCTTGATGCTGAATTTTTGGATGTGTATAAGAATACAAATGGAGTGATTATTATGATGGACATTACTAAAAGTTGGTAAGTTGAATGAAAGTAAATATTATTTAGAAGAAAATTCTATAAATTATGTTTATGTTTGGATAGCTCAGGAATAATGAGAAACTAGATAAGTAGTGTAAAATGGTGTGGTTTCTAAGCTTTTCTCATTCAAAACTAATCATATGTATCAACAGAAAAAAAATAGTTTTCATTACCAACACTTTGGCAAATGACAGAATTGTATGACTACTGTTCATTTGTTGCACTGTTACTATGCTATTGCATACTACTATGATTTCTGAATAGAGAGTTGCCCAATAAACTATTACTAAACAATTGTTTCAGGACTTTTGATTATGTGCAGCGAGAGCTTCCTAAGGTGCCAAACCATATACCAGTGCTTGTCTTAGCGAATCATTGTGACATGTCCCACCATCGCACAGTCACAGGTGACCATGTCACATATTTCATCGACACATTGAATAGGTGAGTGGAAAACAGATAAGTTAAAATAATCATGTAAAATCAGTATAAATAGTTATTTACAATTCAAGAGTCAAATTAAACTATCTATTATAAACAAATAGCTTCATTTTCCTGATCATTGAATGTATAAAAGAACGAGAAGCGAAAGCAATATTGGAATCAATAATGTAAGATTAGGATGTTGAATTAATTCATAAGTAGTAACAAATGCATGAAATTGAAAGCAGTTTCAATATTGAGAGTGAAACCAAAACTGCTGTTTTTTTTCGTAAATATATTGCTGTGACCATAACAGAGTGAAATGGGTTTCTTTTTTTGTTTTTTCAAACTTTTTTGGGGGGGATTTTTCAAATATCTCTGAAAGATAAATTATTCTCTTTTGTTTGATCAATTGCCTCACTCAGAAAAGGAACTATTTCTATTTAACTCTTCGAAATTATTCCCAAAAATTTCAGAAGAAACTGAACAACTCTAAGTTATGCACTTCAGTAGTATCTAGTTCAAAGTAAATAAAGAAAGAGAGTGTTATCAGGCTGTCTGGTGTAAATGGCCATGGGGCGAACTGTGTGAGGTGGCCCAGGGCATCAACTGATGTCACTGTAGTGCTTCTGCTTTGTGTTGTCCTAGAGTTCTGAGTCCCATTAGTGGTAGGATTTTCAACTCTAGCTAAATAACTATGTTGAATTTTAGCTGCTCTGATTGGTAGTTTTCTATGGTTTCTTTGATCAATACCAGGCAATGCCTAAACAGCACCCTAACAAATGAGCCATGGAATGCACATAGTCTTTCCTTCTGCTTCCTTGTCCTATCCCCACCCCTTACTTACACACTTACATTTACATGCATAACAATATCACATATGTTAGGAGCTTATCCCAGCTGGGGCAGTGCTCTGCTGTTGGAGATATATGAATGGGGAAAGCTCTGCAAGCGAACATGTAAGTCAGTGCAGATCTCACTGTCCACTGGGGGAAGAATACTGCCACTTCCTGTGACAAAAAATCATGCACTATGCTTAGAGGACTAATGATCATAGTGGTTGATGTGCCCAGAAATATAAAATAATTAACCTTAGGGGACCCTAGAGAATAAAGAAAAGTTATTGATTTGTTTAAATTAATGTAGGCCTACACTGATTGCATACACAATTGAAGAATACACTTTTCCAGTGAATTGAATTGACACATGCATGTGTGTTAGCAATTGCATTCCTTTCCATGCACCTAAAGAAATGCTTCTTCTGAAATGGTGATTGAGGCCTCCATCGGCAAACGTGTTTAAATATCACAGCCTCCTGATAATAAAGTTATGCTGAAGCAGTCGTAATTGTCCTAAACTGCATGAAAGATTTGCTAGTGCATCCTCCACCATGATACAATATCAAAATGATAAGTTTTGTGTAAAACATGATTTTTTGAAACACAAATGAGTAAATGATATGTTACAATAACGTATAGTATGATAGTTAAAAGTAATATTTTGTAGACATGAATGATACAAGGATTTAAGTAAATCAAATCTAAAGATCATTTTAATAAATCATTGCGACACCCCTGGAAGCCGTGACGCACAGTTTGAAAACCCCTGGATTAGATAAACAAGGAATAAATGAAATGTAAATAATTGTGAATACTACACTATATAAAATTGCATATATATAAAAAAACACACACAACTGTATGTGAAAGAATAATTAATGTTTACTTATGTATAATAATGCTTCAAGACTTTTAATATTGAGTTAAGGAGCAAATAAATTATTATTATATCATCATCATCATTATCATCATACATTTACATTTAACCTGGCATTACTCACACGTATTTTTGTTATGCTGTGTGATTACTCGCATGTTAGATTTTATCAAACAATTTTTGTGCTATATTTATTGTTTTATTATAAATCAAATCCATGAAATAATATTCTGTAATATATGTTATTGAGTTCTATAAGTTGTACATATGTAATAATACATAAATATGACATGCAAGCTCATAATTTTTGTTTATAGTAAGAACTCAAATCCAAATCACAGTCATGAAGTGAAGTATTGTGCAAAGCACATTTGTTTAAGAAAGGAAAATCTCAGAATACAGTTAATGCATTGAACAATGTAATTTCACCCTATTGAAATATACAGGGACATTTATGAACTAAAGTAAGCTTTATCAAAACTATATTCATTGCAAAGAAAAAGTCTTTCTTGTGTTATGCTGACCCTTCTTTACAGAGGAATTTGGAGCAAATATTCAAACAATGCTGTGTGAACCTAGTTTGCCTCTTCAGACAATAAGCAAACATCATTTCTCTCTTGGTTGCTCCCCAACGTAACTTTTTACTGTAAAAAGGAAAACAAAATTAAATTACATTAACTACAGTGAAGGAATGGCGGACTGATATTCGTGCTAAATCTATGAATCTTACTTTCAATGTGAGGTATAAAGAAACATGATCAAATGAGACACTAAACTTTTCTGATCTTCATGCAAGCACTCACACAACAGAGTAAATATCTCAGAGGAGAATGGAGGCAACAATCGCGTCAATAAAATGCAATTGCTTGCGCATGAGAAAATATCTAACCTGGTATGCTGCAATTATCAGCACCTATTGTTTCCCTTTGCAAAACTATATAAGAAGTACAAACAGATGCAAAGTTGAATGATGCAGGAAGGCATTGCTCAAGCATTATCACTGTGTAGTTGAAAGAGTCAAAGTTATTGAAATAAATCCAGAATTGTTAGATTTTTTCTAACTGGCAGGAGTAATGGTGGGTTAACATACTGCTCTTTCTTAATAAGAAATTGCCAGCAACCTGATTCTTGCTTTTTGAACACATTGAACCTAGTGGTAAGACAACATAAGATAATACATAGACATTTTTTAAAATAAAAATGTTTGTGCCTAAGTAATTGAAAATAATGGAATTTTGTGGATAGTTTTTTCCAATATTATTAAATATTTCTTCCCTGGGCAGGAAAGGAATCAGCAAAAAACTTGTTTTTATTAAAGTTCTATATTATCATTATTTTCAAAATTATTTAATCAAAAGATAGCAGAACTGTATGATGTGCTTCAAAACTGAAAGGGTGGCTGATTTCTGCAAAAAAATGAGAAAACCTGAAAAATGCAGGGAAATAATGATGCAAAAATTATACAGGGGAAACTGCTGGACAGGTCAAAAAGTAGGCATTTGACTCGAGTCTGAACTCTGATGAAAGGAAAGAATGATGTGTTGATGTAATGTTTTAAATAGTAGTAAGATAAAGTGACATGGCTTTAAAATGCCATCTGTAAATATCCACAAAATTGTGTAATGTATTTTGATAGTTACAACAGCAGCATTAACCACTTTCATGGAAATGGTATTGCAAAAGTTATTTAGATAATTCATCTCCGATTTGTGTGGTCTGAATTCTTGCACATTATTTGCTGAAATTGTTTGCATGGACTAGTCCATGTAATAGTGGAAGTGAAAGAAGTCTTTACTGATGTGTTTAACAAAACAGCTGGTAGAGATCTTTTGTTACCACCCACATATTCTAAACCTAACATCTTTTTCCAATTATCTGTATATTGTTCACAATGCATAGATGCAAACTATTGTGGATTACCTGTAATGACTTTGGTAACGTGTCTTCCATGGCATAATGCTCAGATGATAAAACTATTATGATGTATTCTCTCTATTTTTAAACAGTTTTTATAGTTAATGTTTAATTAACATTAGTTAACATGATAAATATTCTCGAGCCTTATTGAAGTACCACTTCTTACCAAGGGTAAGAAAGATGTAGTCTGGTAAGATAGCTGTAAGGTATCTCCAACTGTAAAAAGTGTCTCCTAACAAAATAAAAGAATATTTTTAGAACAATAATTCGGACAAAAAGAAACAAAAAATATTTTTCACTCAGTACCAGCTCCCTAAACCCCACTCAATAAAACTACCACTATGCAATGAAGTGCTTTTTACTTTATAATTTTCCAATGCCTTTGTACTTGGGATATTTCTATGTATATATTTTTTGCTACATAAAAGTATTTTCTCATAAAAAAAACTTTTTGAAGATAATAAATTCAAATTTTATTTAAAAAGTATTTTAAAGAACTTTTTTGAAAAATGTTTGAAGTAAATTTTATTGTTGTTGAATCTGTATGAAAACTTTCCCCTAAGTAGGAAATTGACTTGGCTCAAGTCAAAATATAACTGGTTACTGCCTCAAACCATAATTTTATTGACTGTTATCATGTCAAAACAATTTTTTTTTTTATCTTTGGGTTCAAACAGATATTAAACAGGTATAAACAGCATTTAAAATGGATTATTCAATAGCAATACAATACAATAAAAATATTGTTTGGGAGTGTAGGTCATTACTAGTGTATTGGTTTCTTTGGATGCTTCAATGCTTGTCTTAGCAGATCTTTCTTTGCCCAGAGGTTGTTGTTGTTTTGTTTTGTTTTTCCTTCTTTTTTTCTCTTTTTCTTCCAAAGCATTATGTTTACTAGATTCCACTCCTCTTAGTCAATAATGATTTAGTAATTGTTCATCATTTTGACTTACACCATCAAATACTTTTTAAATCGTTTCTGAAAAGAAGTTTTTTTTCGAATTTGATGTAAAAACTTTATATCAAAGTCTTCCTGCTGTATACTGTGAATTATTTTTATTTGAAAAATGTTGAAGAGTAAAGCCATTGACAATTTAAACCGAATTAAATTGGGAGGTAAACAAAACATTGTGTCAAAGAGCTGTGGAGAATTTCAAGGTGTAAACGAATTGAAAAATTCTTTTGTAGGTGCAAAATATTTTACTTAATTTCACTTTGAGTCGCTTCTACAATTGGACTTTGTTAGAGGCTTTAAGTCAGAGAAATTTGAAATACATAAGTACAACAGATTCAGGTGACCAGCTGGTATCCTGACCAATACTGGATCATTTTTTTAAATGGTTTGATACCATATTGTTAATTAAAAGGAGACAAAGGAATCAGTGAAAAATCATGAATTTTCAATGCCAATGAAAACCTACCATGTTGATGTAGAAGCTTCAAGCTAAGAGAAAAATATGTATGTACCCTCTCATCAAATAATTCCAAAAAGTAATGAAATTTACATATTACTAAAGAAGATGGTGTAAATAACAACCTAGGCTATTTAAGTTGAAATGCACTAAAAACAATTTTCATCAGGGCTCCTAAATGTAATTCAATTGTTGCATAATCAATGAAGAATAATAATTCTGCCAGTGCATTCATTAGCAAACTGGAGAAAAATCAAGCTGTTGAATGTGTACTAACTTGTTAGTTATTTAATAATGAAAATTATTTGAATATAAAAGCTTTTAAAGCAATATCTGCTGTATGTTCTTTTCTTTAAATTAGTAAGACTGCCATTAATTTTCTTTTATACATGAGAGTTCTTCATTATACCTTTACAACATATGTTCTTTTTACCCAGAAGATTCTCATAAAGGATAATTTTATAATGCTTTAATGATAAATCAGTATTTCTTCATAATTTGTGTTTATATTGAATGTAGTATAAATATAGATAAAGCAGTGAAATTCACAAATAATTATTATTAACCCAGAAAATCTGAATTATCATTTTCCAGGCCTTCGGGATCTGCGCAAGTGAGATATGCAGAGGCTTCAATGCGCAATGGGTTTGGGCTGAAATTATTGCACAAGTTCTTCAATTTGCCCTTCCTGCAGCTCCAGAAAGAAACACTCCTTAGGCAACTTGAGACAAATGATGCAGAAATTCGTCTAACCAACCAAGAGTTGGATCTTTATCAGGAGAGTGATGATGCTGATTACAATAAGTGAGTGATTAAGTGAAAAAACTTTATCTTTTCTTAACTTTTTTACCTGATGATAAATTTTTTCTGGAAATTAATCTGGAAGAGCAAGATAAAACTTTTTTTTGAGAAGGTTGATAGAGCATTAATGCTAAAATTTAAATAATAATTTAATTAATTCTTAGGTTTTTAGAACAACTGATGAATAGGCGGCGTCAAGCAGCTGATATGAGCTCAAGCGCTCTGACAGCTGCTGCAACGGTATCTGCTACTAATGGAACCTGCACAACACCTAAAGTTCCGTCACCTCAGCCACCAAGGATGATTCGCAACTCTCACAGTAGTCATCAGTTGCACCAACCATCAACATCATCTCAGTCTTCATGGCAAGAAGGGTCTTCAACTCTCACTCGCAGTGCCACTGTCATTGGCCCCATTGGAGGAGGCACTCCAATCCCTAATTTTAATTCGGCCACCCCAACAGCCCCTCGGACAGGACCCAGCACACCTGTGACTAACACAAGTCAGTCTCCTGCTGTGAGCCCTGCAACTCGAGCTTCACCAAGTCAGGAACACCAAGGTGACACCCCTCTGTCAAACAAACCATCAGGTTTTATGTCAAAAATATTTGGCAACAAGATTAGAGATGCTCAAGAAGAATAATTCAGGTGAATATACTTATTTCAGCAGTTTTTCTTTTTGGTATAAGATTTTCTGAATTTTTCAGAAAATAATTATTGAAGAAATCATGGATGCAAGGCATTGTTTCCTGAAAGATATTGTAGGGATAGAATTATATTTTTAATATATTTCTTGTAAAGAATTGTTTGTTGATTTTTTCTCAGCCTGATTGTGTGAGTGTGCCTGATTTGTGTGGATTTGTGCAAATACTTTTTTATTTCTTCTATTCATCGGTTGTAAAATGTCTGCTGCTGTTGCTGCTTAATTGAATTTCTGAAACTTATTTTGTTATATTTTATTTCTTAAAATTTACTTAACATCAAAAACAGTTAAGAACGTGTGTGATGTACTATGGAGAAAAATGTGTTTAGTGCATCTTTCCTTGAATTCTGGAATCTTTACCCTAAATCTAGACCCCAAACTACAAGTTGAACTTTGTATACAGATGAAAATTTTGACAAGAATTTATAAGAAAATAATTTTAATTAAAAATACGAGAGTAATTTCAGAAATCATGGAAACTATTTTTTATCTCTCATTAAAGCTGCAGGAAACAAAAATCATGATGTACGATTGAAAGTCACTGGAATGTTCTTCCCAATCCTGGTACTAAATAGAGATCCAGGTACAAGGTGCTATGTATAAGAGACATTGAAAGATATGTAGATATCATTATTTTATTCATATTACATGTGCACAAAACAAAACAGTACTTATAACACTTGTGCTCTTTGTGCTAACAACCTTCAAAATAATCCTCCAAGGCATCCAGACGTCTTTGCGAATGATGAAGGCTGATGCTGCTGATGATGAAGGATACCTTCAGCTCTGTACGATGCATTTATGCTGCCACCTCTTGTCAATGCACTGTCAGTCACTGTCAATGTCCTCCTGTTGCAAACCACTTTCCATGCAGCAGCGTCTTCATTTGTGGAGTGAGATCAAAGTCGCACAGACTAAGATCAGGGGAGTATGGAGGAATGTTCCAAGATCTCCAACCCTCACTGCTGCACAAAGTTCTGGACACAGGCTGCAGTGTGGCTTGTTGCATTTGCATGGAAGAGTATACAATTGTTGAGAAGCCCTGGATGTTTTCTCAACAGTATATAATGCAGTATGTGCAGCAGGAATGATCTGCAGTATGTGTCAGTACCAGTTTGGCCCTCACAAACAGGATGATACACGATGATACCTTGGCTGTCATAAGCCAAAATAAGCATGACCATTGGGTGATGGATTCTGTCAAAACATATGTTTTTGTGGTGAACCACAGTGACGCCATTCATTTGATTACCTCTTCAGATCTGGTTCATACACCCTTGTCCTGTCAGATTGACAAGACATGTTTCACATCAAGACCGTCTTTGCACCTCAGTTAAAGCATGTGGCACCCACATTGCACAAATCTTTCACATCTTCAAGTTATTCCATAAAATGCGGAACACTGTCAATGCAGTCATACCAGTTTGTCCAGCTAATTCCACCACAGTCCAATGCCTTTCATATGTTAAACAGTGTTCAGTAACAGCCACTTGCATCTCTGTGTGAGCAGTTGTGGGAAATCCACTGCATGGCAGGTCAACATTTGCTACGCTTCCACATTTCAAGGCCTCCACCGATTGTGCAATAGTTTGATAGTGCAAGACCCTATCACCCAATGCTTCATGTAGCTCCACGTGACACTCTGCCACATAGAAATGCAATTTTTAAATATACTTACTGTTCAACTTTAATGAAATCAATCTTGGATCAGTCTCTAGAATACTAGCATTTGCACGTGTTGTGTATTAGACTCCGATGCACTTGGACGTCATCTGGTGGTCACATTCTGTGCTGTGAACACCATGTTTTCAAATGTATATAGTGCAATAACTACACTTGCAGTTCTTCAAAATATATAAAATAGTTACCATGACTTCTAAAATGACTCTTGTATTACATCAAACTATTGGAGTCAACTGCAGCCAGATGTAATCCTAAAAATAAAAAATAAAATAATGTACTGTTTGCTTAAAACAGAAGATCTCTGGTCTCTATAATACCAAAGGAAATCTTTGAAATTACAATTTTGAATTCTCTTTTCAATTTTTGCATGGCAAATTTCTTCATTCATTAGCAATAATTCATTAGCAACATTATGTTCTTTGTAAGGGAAACTGAAGTTATTTGTGTTTTTTCAGCCAACTTAGTAGATTAAGAAACATTAACTCATTCTTCATTCAGTACTTGATCTAGCTGGCTTACTTTTTACATATTAAGTTCTATTAATAAAATAGTTCTTTAGCTATTCAAGAATTCCTCATACTATACTTGAACAATTTTATTAATAATAGCCACTAATCCAAACACCATCTTAAAATCCAGAAAAATTGCACTGTTTAATATCCATCCTTCTCTTCCATTCTTCAACTACCAATTGTAAAGCACTTTCTGTGGAATGCCTCTCTCTATTTCCAGATTGATTTAAATACAAAATATTATTTTGTTTGAAATCCACTTTATACAGAATGGATTCAAGTATTTTCTCAACACATGGTAAAACATTGGTATGGCTGATACCTTGGCACATGATACTATTCGAAACATTTTGGATTGCTACTATACATGCCTTTTTCAACAAGTAGTGAACTTAAGCACTTTTGAAAGACATATTTACCCACTGGTTCACTCTGTAATCCCATTACCTTTTTAATAAACTAACTGATAATACACCTTCACAGCATGAGTTAATCAAACTCCTGTACCACTCACAATGCATCTTCCATCCTCATCTCATCCACCTCTTCTATACCCATACTTACTAACCATACTTGCTCATGGGATCAGTTTTATTATGTCCTTAGTGCTTAAGGCAATGAAATCATTCAACTTATTTGCCACCACCAAATTGTCCTCTTCCACCCCATCACCAATTATCATTGCACTGTTTTACACCTTCCCATTATCAGTGTTTATTGTCATTATCAATGTCATTGTCAGTGTGTTCCATGTTCTAGACAGATCCCTTTTATCATCAATTTTCTTTTCATAGTATTTCTGGTTTTCCTCTTTAAATACTTCTAGAACCATACTTCCTTTTGCCATGTAGATCTCTCATACATTATTCCTTCTCTAGGACACACTGAATCAAGTACCGTAATCTAAATCTTTTGTTTGGCTTGTCTCTGTAAATCAACCTGAGACTTCCTAATTGGAACCACATACCTTATCCAACTTTTTTGCATTTTCAACAGCTTTTTCGACAATGCCTAGAAACTTCTTGTACTTTTCTTTCACTGCTCCAGACTCCATTTCATTCTGATCAATCAAATTCATTGTTTCTTTTAGAAAATCCACATTGATCTTTTCTTTCAACACAATTTTGTCTTCCTTACTTTTCTCCATCTTCTTCTTAATACAAATCCATCCATGATCAGAAATTTTTTGTTTGTTCACTACCTCACACTTAGTTCTGGAACTTTCATTTGAGAAAACCAAATCAATAATATTTCAACAACTTGTTGAACTCTACCTGTCTGTTACTCCAGTTGGTTCATTTAGCATTTGCTTCTTTCGTCATGACATGGCTATCCTATTCAAGATATTTGTATATCCTTTGTTAAATATATTCCAGTCAAAATTAAAATCACCTTTCACATTTGTTGCATAGCCTTTCTCTATACAACCCCCTCCACTCAAAAAACTTACTTAAAAGTAACCTTCTATTTGTTATGTTATCTAGTAATTCTTGGGCTTTCTTTTCAAATAATTATTATTGTAAGAGTCTGCTTTATGCTTTTTCCCTTACTGTAAAATATTTTTGGCCATGTACATTACTAGATATGTTACATTGTATTATCTCTGAATGCTCTATTTAGTTTGGGAAATGGACATATCAACCCTATAAAAACTTCCCTCATTTTTGCCCTTTACAATTTATTTGCCACCATCCATTATGGATATCTCATAATTATTGTTCATTATTTCTTACATTTTTATCTAATTCTAATTTAGTTCTGACATTTATTTTGTTTAAATGGTACAATTCTGAGCAAAAACATTATTTAATATGTTTTGGAATATGATCAAATCCAAATAACACTTAATAATAAATATAATTTAATGTTGTTTTTTGCCATGTTGCAGAAAGACGTCCAAGTATATTATCAAATTCTGCAAGTTCAGTTGCCACACCTGAACCTATTACGAGTGTTGAAGAGTTTGTACCTGATGGTGGTATGCTTGATCGCTCATTTCTGGAAGATATGAATGCAGACCACATGTCACCTGCCCATCAGTCCAATCATGATGCTGAATCTGACAGGTATTGTTGTTTCATATTTTATGTAGAGGCAAAGAACACTTAAGCTACTTACTCTAAATATTTATGATTTCAGTGAACCTGAAGGTGGAAATCCTTTAGTAGCTGGTTTCCAAGATGATTTAGATCCAGATGATCTGATACCTGTGAAGGGAACAGTGGAAAATTCTAGTAGTCCTCATGTAGAAAATGATGTTATCCTTCCTGCAGGACTTAGTAAGAAAGAATCCTTGTCCAGCTTAAATGAAAATGAGGTGAGCACAAAATGAATTGACAGAAAGAAAATATTGAATTAGGTATAAATTCTAGGGTATCAAATTCTAATTTTACAAGGTGTTCTGAATTTTTATAGAAGAAAGATAATTTCACACATTCGTACATTGATAAATCTGATAACAGCAGCAGCTAATGTTAATGAACATCTATGATACCCGTAGATTCTTTTAGTTGAACTTAAAAGAAGAAACAAGAATTGTTAGCAAGTTAGGTTTTTTGTATATTAACAAAAAAAGTAATTAAGATGAGGAATTGTGTCCACATTATATTTAAAAAAAATTAAATCAAAAACGACCATCTGAAAATTAAGTTCGGAAACTTCGACTGACTATTTTCGTTTTTCATTCTGTTATCTAATACTAATGTACTAACGACTTTGGTGAAGTTGCAATACAGAGCCATGCATATCAATTTCATCATAGACATGTATATTTTATACACTTTAGTAACAAGTTTTTATAATACAGTAAAACTTGCTCAATGCAGGACATGTATAATGTATCTGTCTAATGTTAACATAAATTGCAGTCCAGCCAAACATAAATTCTTCAGTATTACATTGCATAATATGAAATCTTGTGAAATGTGGAAAACAAATGTTGGTCCTTTTGAGATTCCACATTGAGCAAGTTTTACTGTGTATAATAAATATGTAATAATTTTTCATCAAGAATTTTTTTAATAATTATAACCCATTAAGATTACTAGGGGATAGTTTTATTGGGAGTTTGCAAAATTAGAAATGAGTGAAAGTACTAAAAGCCTTCTAGGCTTTTTGCCTGCCCAGGCAATTACTGTATTGCTTCAAATACTATTCAAAATCATTCTATGAGATTAATTAGTTATAAAAATTAAGAAATTTTATTGAGAATTTCTTGGATTTTGCTACATAGAATTTTTAGCGTGAAACCCATGAGCAGGACTACTTTTTCTTGAGCAGTGTATATTGATTCTAGATCATTACACAGTTTTTAAAGCAACCAAGGGAACTTCATTTAATCATTTGGGAAAGAGAGATTTGCATCATTTGAGTACTTTGTACATTTTTTCTTGTTTTGCTGTCTCTAAATTGCATGATCAAGATTTTGTAAATAATTTGGACACCAAATGTTCATGAGAGTCTGTTTTTGAAGTGTGGAATAAATTATTTTAACCTTCAGAGTTAATAATAAAAAATTTAACTAAACCTCCTCTTCTAAAGTGCTGAGTAGCCAGGTATTTGTAATCCGTTGCTTGAAATTGTGAACTCTATTTCAGCAAGTGGAAGAAAAGGAAGATAGAGCCGATCCAGAGATCACCATTACTGCAGATGCACTGGACAACTGGCTGGGGGGAGGGATGGGGGCACGCTGGGGAAGATGCTCTCCAGAGGGGGGCAGTGAGAATGAAGACAACAAGCATGTCCACTTGGAACTCACAGCTTCCTCTGCTACCAGGTCAGGTGGATCTAGTCCCACTCCATCTACCAACACCAAAGAAAAGAAGAAGAAGGATAAAAATAAGGAGAAGGTGAAATTAAATATTTATTGATAACATATGATAACTAATATTTCTTTTCCTTCATTTCTCTCTTTACTTTATTGAATACGTATGTATATATGGAGCAATGTACATAGTGATGTGAAATAGAAAGTGATGCTGTGGAAAATCGATTTCAAAGTTTCAATTGAAATACACATTTTGTGGTCCCCTGATACTGAAAGTGTTTTTGTGTGGACAATACTAGTGCCTAAAATATTCATAGGAGTGTTTTCCAAAAGATATTCCCTGGCATGACTCTCAAGCTCTGCAATTTTCAATAAATTTCATCAATTTTTGGGGGTACTTTACTTGAAGCCCCAAGGATTTTTTCAAAATTTTCTCAAAAATGGCTCCAAATTTTTTCTGTAAGTTTCGTCTAAGAATAGAGTGAAATACATTTACAAAGGTGGAATAAGTCCGATTTTCACTGTTAATTGTGAACTTTTGAAAATTGGAAATGTATGAAATTTTTTCACACATATAATGTGAAACATATACAACGTTTCACACACATAATGGTTAATAGAAATACACGTGTTGGGGTCTCCTGATATGAGAAAAGTTTTTAATCCTTCAAGGTATCCATCCATCCATCCATGTGTGGACAACATTAGCGCCTAAAATATTCATAAAATTTTTTTTCCAAAAGATATTCCCTGGCCAATCTGGTATGACTCCAAGCTGTGTGATTTTCACTAGGTTTCTTTCATTGTGGGGGTACTTTAAATGACGGTAATAAATGAGTCAGTTTTGCTGAAGTGTTTCATGGAACAGCTAAAGAATTAGTGCGATAAGATTTGCATTATTCTAGTATTACATATCTACCACAAATACAAGGAGAAAGTATATGCTGTTGAAGAACCACTAGTTTTTATTTCTTGAAAATTTATATGTGTGGAAATCAGAGAGCTTATGTAGAATGTATCTATAAGTTGTGTAAAGTTTTTCTGATTCATGGAAAATGAAGTATCAGCTGTACCTTGAAAATCATTGAAGCTACTTGTTTAAAATTCCATTTGTAAGACTTTTCTGTATTAACACATTCGCCTCAGATTTTTTCCTCCATTGCACAAGTCTTCCCGTCAGATTTTAATGCCTCATTCTACCTTCTCTGCAGTACTTCAGTTTAAAAATTATGGAAAGACTGGGAATGAGATCTCCAAATTTTAGTACAATGTCAGAATACACACTAAATTAAACCATAAATAGAAATATGCTTCATGTATTCTGCGTAGGACTCCATTTTTCAGTGACTCAAGTATTGTGTGTGGACCCAACACATTCGTGTTTCCAAGATGTCAAAAAACACTAAGGCCATTCTCTGTCGTGACATCTGGTAGATGTCAAAAGATGCAAATGGGTTAAATATTTTTGCTATATTTTCTTGTAATAGAAAAAAAATATTTTAATATCTTGTTTTAAAAAATGCTAGTGTTAAATTTTTCTCTCAGATATCCTTATTTAATGTGTAAAAATTTATGAAGAAAATATTTTTTGGCTAGGGTGAAGAAAAGAAAAAACACAAAAAGAAAAGTAAGGAAAAAGGGTCAGGAGATGGAATTGAAGAAGGAAAGAAAATTAAGAAGAAGTCATCTAGCTCAGGACATAGACGATCTCGAGATGAAACATCAAAGCATAATGAATTAGAAGAGTTTCTCAACCGGCCATCAAACTTTGGAGATGAATATGGTGGAGTAGATCCAGCTTATGAGGCCATTTAGCATCTACTGGCTAGTATTGTAGGTAGGTACAAAAATACACATTTTATGTGCTTATGATGTAGGAGTACTTTGATTCTCTTTTGTACATATTGAACGTCATTTTACTATCATCACCATTTCCTGAGTAAAAACTTCATTTCCATGTACCGTAAAATTGAATATTAAAAATTAAATCTGAATACATGAAATTAGTTATTGAATGCATCTTTTAATTTTTTTGTTTTTTGAAGGCCATCGCTGGAATTGCAAGTTTAGGGATGCAACAAATGGTTAGGAGAAAGTTAAACATCATTGAGAATTGCTTATCTCAGACATTTCCTAGAGTGATGTGCTAGGTGTATTGAATTGTGAATCTACTTGTTCATGTACAAACTGGCATTTTCAGTTTTTTATATATGTATACACAAATGTATTTTTTTTATTATTTTACTTTCTTTAGGTTTAAAAACATGAACAAATTGGTATTAGACCAAGAATGATCTGCAATGTTATTACATTGTGA
The DNA here is from genome assembly GCA_031308135.1 of Acheta domesticus. Classification (NCBI taxonomy): domain Eukaryota; kingdom Metazoa; phylum Arthropoda; class Insecta; order Orthoptera; family Gryllidae; genus Acheta; species Acheta domesticus. The sequence continues at coordinate 152,267,660 of JAHLJT010004567.1, forward strand.
GTCACATCAAGAATATATTTTTAATTCTTACTCTTTATTCTGTTTCACATTTTGTGAAATTTTTCTGTACTTCTGACTATCGTTATTGAGAAGTCAGGTACAACAGTGTCTCTGAACAATGGTCATTTGATGAAATGTGAAAATATGGCCTTAGTAGTTTTGTTACAGTTAATTCTTACTCTGTGATGTAACTATTGTATATTTCCAATAATATTTGTGATCTTAAATTTTTATATCGTAGACTGACTTAAATATTAGTATTGAAATCTTCTCAGCTATAACTTCACTCTTGTTCTGCATATTTTTGTGTATTGAAATAGTATATTTATAGACATGTGATATACCGAAAAATTGTTAGTTGTTGAATGTTACTGTGTATAATCCTGTGGAATATTTTTCCATACATTGTTTTCATGCTAATGATGTATAAATGTTAAAGTACAACAAAATTGCCTGTTGCTGTTATAGAGAATATCAGAGAAAAGCTTTTACTGTTATGAATGTGTATGTGGTAATTGTATTACTTCAAGCATATTTATGTTTCATCAATTTAATCTTGTTCATTCAGGAGAATGAAATCTCCTATATGACTGCCAATTTCAAACATCCACCAATGTCTAATTTCTTTGGATGTGTCTTGGGAAAATGGCAATATACTATTCATCTATTTCTGTCCTTGTTCAACTTGCCATGTTCTGCCCTACCAAAATTTCATATAATTCAAAAAAGTAAATACGTATAATTCAAGAAAGTATGTTAAGCAATTAAAATTCATGCAGGAGTAGTGTTATTTCAAAGTGTGTAATTTATATTTGATTTTTCCATAGAGGGATAAATATCTCTTTTTCTTCACAAGCTTAACATTCAGTGAATGAATTTTTTTATTGTGCCAGTGAAGTCAAAATACGATTAAATGTAACATTTCCCCCTTGTTCATAAATATATTTTTTCTAATCTTTTGAATGAGTTGGATGGTTCAGAAATTTTTTTTGTGTTTCTGTATTTCGTTGAGAAGTTGTATATTTTTTTAAAGATTGTGATTTGATTGAGTAATGTTTTTGAAAAAAATATTAAATTAATCAGTTTTATCTTTGTGCATATTATGAAAATTGTTATTATTTTTTGCTCAAAACTGTTAAAATACCTAAATAATCAGATGGTAGAGTCTTGTGTTTCAAAGTAATTCTCTAGATATCTTATTATTTGAAGACGATTTCAGAATAAAAAATCAAAACAAAATACAGTAAAACCCCTCTTTTACACTTTTCACGGGACTCTAGGGAAAATGGTGGAAATAAGGGTAATTCCCCCCCCCCCCCTTCAAAACTATGAGGTCAGTAAAATGTATTTAGATACATACATTCAATAAGGATAAGGATCCATGGTGGCTCAGTGGCAGGGCACTGGCTTCCTGACTTGAAGGACCCAGGTTCGAATCCTGGTGTAGGCTGGAATTGTTATCTGGTGCTCCTTCAGGGCGGATCTGGGGTCGACTCAGCCTCCTTTCCAAGTGAGCACTAGGATTTTTCCTGGGGGTCAAGGTGACCGGAGTGTTGTGTTTGCCACACAACTTCCTCCTCGTGCCAACGGCGACAAAAAGGGGGAGCCTTGCCTTTACCTCCCCTTAGGGCCACATCAGCCTGTGTGCAATGCACAGGGGATACCTTCACTGTTTTACCAATCAATAAGGTTTTTAATATGCAGTATTAGATTCATAATAAACAATAATACAAGGTCAAATAGAAATTAACAATATCAAGATCGAAGGCATATTAACTGAATTTATTGAATTTTAAATGTTGCAATTACTCTTCCATGAGTCCCTGCCATCCACTGATGGTAGCCTTTGGCGATGCAACAACATTTCCCTCCATCCAACAAAAAGTATATGACAATGTACTCTTTGTTGGATGGTATTTCTACTATAAGAAAAAAAATGCAAGTTAGCATTTTCCCCAACTCAATAAAATGTTTGTTTTCAGCAGTTCATAATGATTTCAGCTAGTAATTTTTCATATTTATTTATTTATAAAATAATAGAAATAGGGTTCATGAAACAAATTTACGGTTCAAAATGTACGGAGAATTCCATACTTTGATGGATGAAATATTAATGGATGGGAAAAAATTACATTTTTACAGGTCGTCGGCTGTTACAATGTCATCCAATGAGGAGCTTGAACTTCACTACAGTGGCATTCAAGCTCCCGTTTGGATATCACTGTATTAGCTGATTTTCGTCAAAGGACTCTATGTATAAATCGAATTATAGGCTGTGTCACATGAGCATTGTGTTGACGCACGTCACCTAATGCTGAGGACATCAGCTGTGTTGATGCCTGTGCACACATTACATAATTTGCATCGTAGATTAACACTATCTTTTGCGAAAAGGCACACAAGTGCTCTTGGTGACGTGCATTGTGCCCACAGCTCTAGCAAAATCCCCAAGCTACAACGTAAGTCAGGAAAATTTAAATTATACTATCTTAAAAATTGGAATATTTATAACTTTATGAATATACAAAAACTGATGGGACCATGTTGTAAATTGCGGGAAAATAAAAGAGAGGTTTTACTGTACATCAAAGATAAGAACCATCATGAAATAATTATTTTTTCTTTCAAATGTAATGGACGAGGATGTGTAAAGAAATTCCTTCTATTAAAATCACTTTTTCATACTGTGAGCTAGGATTAGTGTATTTTTTTGTGACTGTGCTCCTGTCAAAAATATGTTATTGTATGTGCTCACTTCATGAGGCAAGAAGACCCTTCTTCTTGACCCCATTCTTGTGTATGAACAGAACAAAAAAGTTATTTCATTGATCAGAGGTAAAAACAAACTTGACACTTCCTTTTATTGTTCTTCCATGCCCTATGATTTTCAGTGCAAAAAAATCATTTATTTTCTCTCCCCCATGTATTCTCTACTATCTTCCAACATTATTTGTTTGTTGCAACTCCTATGCAGTGTTTTTTGCATTTCCTGGCCTAATGTTTTAAGAACAGTAACTCAGCCAGGTTGTCACAAGTCTCATCAACTTGTAGGGTGGGAACTGCTTGAACATTTGCTTTCCTGGATTGAAGGATCTTAAACCTCTTGAATGTCTGGCTTCAGTGTTCATGTGAATTACATTTAATTTAATGTCAAAGTGAGTAAAGTTTACAACATAAAGGTCATGGTTGCCTAAAAACCTAAAATGGTTTTATCGGTACAATTTTCTGTATGTTCTAATTCAAACTTCATCATTTTTCTTTGCTTCAAAGTTATCAGCTTTACTGTTTGGCATAAATATTGTATGTCTGTAATGTAGATTTGCATATGTTTTAATTTTTACTTTCTGTTCAGACATTCATTTTGAATTTCACTCTTTTAATGCTTGAGCAGTTTCTGTGAAGCAATGTAAGTTTTCGGGAAATCAATTCTTTCATATGGATCTAAGAATGTCCTTTGTAGTGATTACCATTACAGTTACTACTCTTTGTCAATAAATTTCTTCTTTTATAATATCTTCACAAATTTAATTCTTGAAATTTTTTTCAAGTATGAAATTCTGTATTGTGTCATCAAATATAATTCACAAAATGGTTTAATAAAAATACATGAATTTGCAATGTCATTTTTATAATTTTAAAACATCTGCATTATTCAAATTGAAACTAATATTTCTTTGGCTGAAATTTTTCATTTTTATTTTAGATGAAATTAATGAACTAGGTATGTTTTTTAGTTGTTTTCTAAAATAGATATATTTCTCCTTAAAAACTGTTAAATAAAACGAAAAATGAATTATTTCAATTGAGTAGACATATGATGTGGAAGGGAATGCGAATTTGCTTTATGAAAATGAATCTTGGAATTCAACCAAATTCAGTGTGTATAATAAATGTGTGATTTGAATCTAACATGTTCAGTATATCAGTATTCTGGAAGCATTTAATGATTCAGATATCTTCATGGAGAAGTAATTTATTAGCTAGTATGCTTACTAATCCTTGAGAGAATTTACAAAGTTTAAGTTCCCCATCTTTTATAATACCTGCATCTGACTATCAAATGAATTGTTAATAAACATAAGAGTTTTCTTAAAACTTGTATTTTAACATTTTGCACAAATGGATAAATACATTCTCTTTTCTATGTATGTCATGAACTTAATTGCAAATATCATTGTAGCTTTAAATGATCATTTGGCACTGACATTTATCTTCAGAAAATGCTGGAAATTGACCTCCATATTTGCAGATGTATGTAAGATATCTCTTTTCTGGTCGCATTTTAAAAGAAATATTTAAGTATTATAGTAGATGCATTGAAGTTATAAGTTCTTTAGAACGTATTTATTCTTGATAAAAACATGACTACAAAGAAAAAAAATTTACAAAAATTACTGTATTTAAAATCCCACTTAAGAGTGTAAAATAGCATTTCTGTTTTCAGATGAAATGTCTCATTAATTTTGTATTAGTTGAAAACATATTGTTTAAATTAGAAAAATGTCATATTCTGAAGTTGCTATCAGAATTAATTTAGTATCTGACTAAGTTGCAATTCATGAAAGTTAACTTTTTCTCATGTTGACATTTTTTGCTTAACGAATCTCTGTACCTCAGAAATGAATGTCTTTGTTTCAGTAATCTCTTTTCTATTGTAAATAACATAAAGTGCAAAGCTATTGTTGTGTATATTACAATTTTGTATGTTATAAGTGCGTAGTAATATATATCATACTTAGAATATATTGTACCGTGAATCCAAAGACATACAATGTAAACTACTGGCAATATGTAAACCAGTGTTGTGATTATGAACAAAACACAAATAAACATTTATGGGGCAACTATAGAATAAATTAGAGAAGATATTGGTTATCCTATAAATTGGTAATATTTACCATTGTGTGCATGTGGTCTTGTATATATGTTGTAAAAATGTGAGGTATTCTTCTTTGTATGTTCTGGAATAACATTAAAGTTCCTTTTATATATATTTCTAATTTATGGTTAATACATGTATCTGGTTTCATTGAATTTTCAACTTCATGAAGGGCTGTTTTATTGTATCAGTTGCAAAAATTTTAAATGTTTTCAACATCCTCCTCCCAACTATATTCTTAAAGAAAGAGATTTTTTTTGTAATTCAATCTGTTTTTCAAAATTAGATCCTTAGATAATGTTGTGAATGATTTTTTTTTTAAATAAGAGTTGTTTTAGGGTCTTTTTGAGTGAAATTGTGACAATAAAAAAAATACATAGGATTTTCCCCAAAACTTTTTTCTTTAATTTTCTAGATCCAAGAGAGTGATGTGCATTTAAAAATGGGTTGCATTTAAAAAGTTGTGGATAGGTGTAATTTTAATTCAAACTTCTGCAACTGCCAAAACTGCAGAACTTTGAAATTGTTTTGACACCTTCCTACAGATATATTATTATAGTACATCTCAACTTAAATAATTCATAGTATTTCTAAGTATCCTTTATATATTTTGAGACAATCAACACACCTTATTTTCAGCAAAATATTTATCCACAAGAGACAAGCTATCAAATTATCCACAACTTTCGCATACTTTTTGCTTGCTTTGTTCACACTGTTTGTTTACTTCCTTCCAAAAAGATAAATACCTTTTTGCAAGTCTGTAGATTCAATAGTCTCAAATTCAAAAAGGATAATTTAAATTTGACAATTCCTATTGATCATAGGTTTGTTAGGGGGCTGGGGGTAGCCCTATTCCTATTGATCATAAATTAGGGGGTGAGGGACTAAGTTTCTGGGCTCCCTACACATTAAACTTGTTTATTTATGTATGACATTTTGACATTCAACAATTTTCAGTCTATTTTTAATTTCTTTAAAATAATTAGTAGTTTTTGCACAATTTTGATTGAACTATGGGCAATACATATTAAACACTAGATTTTCTCCAAAACCACTCCAAATTTTTTCTTTGAATGTTTTCCTCAAGAGTGCTAAATGCACTGAATAATGTGACAAACATAATTTTTATGCATTTATATTGTACTTTTGTTGTACTACACAATTGTAATTTTTTGAAATTAACTCAAAATTGCACATTTTTAAAAACACTCAAACACCATTTTCTCAAAAACTGCTCCAATTTTCTTTTTAAAGTAGGTTTGTGGATATATATAGGCTGTCTGGGGAGGAAATGTTGAAACTTGGAAAATAAGCTCTTAAGACAATTGTAAGCATATTTCTCTAATAAACTATGTGGATATTCCGAATGGTTGAACCACAATAAGCCCTCAAAAGTTGGTTTGAAAAATTCATTTCTTGGTAAAAATTTGCATTATAGAGGCATAGAAACACTCTAGAATCATGTAAATTGTTTATTATTTACAAGAAAATGAACATTTCTGAACATTTGTTCAGAAAGAAAAATTAACCGAGAAATAAAAAATGACCCAATTTACACAATTCTACTGCTTTTTTATTTCTCGCTTAATTTTTCTGAGTAAATATATTCATATCTTTTGTAAATAACAAACAATTTACACGATTCTGGAGTGTTTCTATGCTTCCATAATGCATATTTTTGCCCAAATATCATGTTATCAAACCAACTTTTGAGTGCTAATAGCAGCTCAACCATGCGGAATATCCACGTAGTTTATTAGACAAAATACGCTTAGAATTGTCTTAAGAGCTTATTTTTGAAATTTCGACGTTTCCTCCCCGGTCACCCAGTATATATACAAGTGTCCAGATGCTCCCGTTACAAAAAATACCCCAAATTCTGTGTTGCACGTCATGAAGAATGGCAGGTCCAGTTTTTCCGAAAAAAAATTTGTCTTTGAGAAAATTGAGTTTAAAAATAATTTCCGGGCCGCGAAATTCAAACCGGCCGCTACGAAACCTGACGGCGGTGTCTCCTGCGCGGAGCATTTTCTCGTTTCTCCGCGTAAACGGTGAAACAGTCGAGTAATATTCTCTAAGGAAAGCATCGCGTGGCTTACGCTAGAATACGTTAATACTATCAAATGTTTGTAGGTTCTGTTCGATAAATATTTTAAATGTACTTATTGAAAATCCAGTTTTCTTCAAAATGATAGTCACGGTACATGGCGGCGTAAGCATAAATGATGACAACATTTATAAAAAATATTGTATCTCCTGGAATGCTTGAATTGTTATTTTTCGCACATATTCATATGAACTAGTGTCTTGGGCTTAAGATTGACACATTCGTGAAAATTATCGTAAATGTCGTGATAAACTAAAACGCGTTTTGGAAATGAAATATTTGTTGAAAATACTAAGTTTATTGATTACCTCTGGAATTTGAATTGATTTCCCCGCGTTTCATTTTCTGAATTCTCAGACAATAGCCAGATTTAGACTTCGCGATAAATGACTGCACGATTTATCTCAGATGAAATTGATAAATATCAATATTACCCCCCTCAAAAAGATTGTATCTTTCCTAAATAAAACTATCTGTCGGTACAGTAAAAGATCCAAGAACTTCCTTAATACTCCCCGTCAAATTGTTCTCTCTTAATAAATGTGGTACAGAATGATACATTTTCCGCTGCCGCGAGGAATGCATTCCGAAATAACTGTTATTGCAAAATATGCTAAACTGTTCTACGTGGAACATCGAAGTTGCGACGAACGGCCCCGGTTCCCCATTTCTCTAAGTTGAATGAACATTCTATCCGTCGTTTTCCTTTTCCACATGAAAAATGAGAGCATGTCTCTGTCCCAAATCTTGGAGTTTGTTCGTGAAATCACTTCATGAGGCAGTTGACGGCTACACGGGAAACGCTTTATTTCTTTGAGTGTTTCGCTTGCAATGTAGTTAGCAAAAACGTACATAAATGAGTGACGGCAATTTCTTCGATTTAATAGTGTATCGATGCCTATGCCGAATTTCCTCTAATACCTGTTCCGTAGAACGATTTAATTCAGTTTTCTTTGCAAGCAAATGATTGGCTGCAGTACTAATTATTTATTTTCTTAGCGTTTTCTAATTTAAAGGAAAGACGAGTTCTCAAGGTTACTACATTGTACAGAATGTAAGGGAGTAGAAACAGTTTACTTCAGAGACATTGTAGTAATTTTCAATATTTTTCTTTGATATTTTCATAATGTACATCATCTAAAATAGGCACACAAGAAAAATACTTTTTTATGCAAGAGAATCAATTTTTAACCCCAAAGATGACTCCGTGTTTGAGGCAAAACAGACACGCGACTGATGAGCGAATCATTTGGCGTCGGTGGCAGGTCCACGGGCCTGTTTGCCAAACGATATAAACCACAATGTGACGCGACCGAGCAACTGACAAATGCAAGGACACCGACAAAAATATGGGCTGTGAATGGCACCGGTCCGGTACTCTCACGCCCGTATTCTCAATCATGGATTACTTCGAAAATAATCTGTGAATCGAGGAATTCGTGGATTAGGTTAACACTCGGATAACTCTCAATTCTTATTCACAAACCGCGGTCATCAGAGAATTGGCGGATTCGAGGGTTACCCTTGGCAAGAATGTTACAGGAAATATGATTGGCTCTGGAGTATTCGATGTGGTTCTGTTTGTAAACATTAGTAATAGCGCCACTTCAAACGCGATCTCCAATGTTATCATTTCGCGTACTAAGTAATGTATCCAGGGCCAACCAATCTAACATTTCTATTCAAGAAATTAATATTTTCACAATTGTCATTGACAAATACGCGAATACTGTTGTAAGCAAAGTTACAAAGCAAAAAAGAAGCATCACATAACCTGCAAACGAATTTCAACGCAGTAAGTATTGTTTAGCAGTTTAAGAACAACTATAAAGGCTTGAAAAGAATGGTTTAAAGCCAGGAGTGATAATAAAGTTCCTATTTACAATGACAGAAGCAGCTACAACACTGTGTACTTAGTTGGTTGGGAAAATTACTGCATTCATCCGCCTGAAGAACGTACTGCATGTGACTATGATTTGGGATATGAAAAGGCAGTTAATATGACTCGAAGTAAGTGTTTTTGGTTTTATCTACCTTGCAAGTTGTGTATTTAATTTTCAAAACAACAGTACTGGCTCTCTACCAAGAGTTTTACAAATATTTTTGATTGATACTTTGTGTTCTGGTGAAGAGCTACATGCAAAGTTATTTCAGTAGTTTTTAGTGCAACTAATAAAATAATTTCACCTCAAGACTATTTTCAAAGGAATCGTGCCACTCTAAACCATGGTTTTACCAAACAAAATCAAATCAAATATGATGTCATGAAACATTCAAATGCAAGTAATACTTGCACAATTTTTTAAAATGAAATGTATACAATAAAACATGATAAACCATGTCTTTTAATAAAACAAAAACAAATTCAGCATAATTGTCATAAAATTCAAAAATTGGAAATAATCCTGCCCAGATATCAAAGTTACTTTGTCTTCTTCAGAAGATACAAAATAAAATTTTATTTTTGTTTTGGTGTGACATACTGGAATAAATGTGAAATAGTATATAAAATATTCTTTGGTTTTCACATAGATTCCAAAACTATTATTTGCACATTTTCATGAACTCTTATTGTTAAATGTACTAATTCATATTTATGTTTTGTGCTTCTCTGAATCCATAGTAATATATACTTGTTTAATGAAAAATACCCTTCTATTTCTGGAATCTGAAGCAGATTATTGTTACTTCGTTGCTGAAAATGTAATGTAGGCTAAATATAAAAAATATTGAATTTTAAAAATCATTTACATTTTATAATATCATTGAATTTAAAGAAAGATTAATTAAATGTCAACAATCATTATTGATTATATATCTGTCTTATGATATCTGATACCACAACTTCTATAAATATATTGTGCATATTGTTAATGTGCATAGTCTATATTAGATTGGGATTCCAGTATCAAACATTCTTTTAGAATATTATTTATGTTTGGACTGATTGCAGGGTTGGATTTCTGAATTTAGGATTTAAAAAAATTAAGATATGTTGTATAAGGGAAGTAATTAAAACAAAATTGTTTTGGTTTTTCAATTTGTATATTGCTAGTAATTTTATTATCAATTTTTTTAACAAACGAACCATCTTTTAAAGCATTTGTAGATTGCTGAATTTATTTTTTCATTTATTCTCTTTTCAAAAATCTAATTCTACACTCTCAATTGTAAATGAATTGAAACACTTATATTTCCTGAAGTTCATCTTTGGTAATCTTTACTATAACGTTGATGGATTTGTGACATATTGTTGACATTGTAGATAAATGAAACAAGTTTCTTTATTATCAGCAAACTTTTGTTGGCAGTGATGAAACCAGTTATTTTACAATTTCTACAATCATATTCATGTCAATAATATTCGTATGTTTTTATTGTTTGTCTTTCTTCATTGCATAAAGAAAGGTTCCATTCATTATAGACAATCAGGTGATAATAAAAAATATTTCATACAAGGTTGAAGTTTGTACATAAAACAAAGTTGGAGTTTTTACAATGTTTCAGAGATCATTTGTCTCCATCATCAGGTACTTTTTGGCTTATATTGGATATAAGTTTTAAGTTTGTAAATCATAAGTTAAATAAGTTACTTAAGTAAGTGAATGGTAAGATGATTTGTCTCCATCATCAAGTAATTTTTGGCTTATATTGGATATAAGCCAAAAAGTACCTGACGATGGAGACAAATGATTTGTGATGGAGACTTGATTGTGATTGACATGTGATGGAGACAAATGATTTGTGATGATGGAGACAAATTATCTCTGAAACATTGTAAAAATTCCAACTTTGTTTTGTGTACAAATTTCAACCTTGTATGAAATATTTTTTATTATCACCTGATTGTCTACAATGAATGGAACCATTCTTTATGCAATAATATTCATATTTAGAAAAGGGACTCATAAAGATATCCTTTAAAAATGAATATTTTATTTCCAAATAGGATATGTCAGAGATAGATAACCAGTACCAGCAGCTGCGAAAGGGACCAGAAATTATGAGAATGGTATCTACTTCCCAGGAATGCAAACAGTACCTGAAGGATTCCTCATTCTTAAAGCATCAAGAAGAATTTGAGTTTATGAAAGAACATGAGTTGAGGATGCAATGTTTATCTACCTAAAATTTGAATATTATCAAGATATGAAGAACGAACAATTCATTCTTTAAAAAAAATTAAATTTTGTCTACACGTTAAATTAGTAATGGAATCAAATATGGACTACATCCTTTATTGTTTGTTTTTAGCAATTTGAGATTTTATATTTGTTCTACAAATGGTTAGCAAAGGAATAAAATATTCATTACATTGAAACCATTCAGCATATTTTGCTATGTCTCTTCTTTTTTATTTTTGTTTATTGTGTTTATAACTTAGGGTTCAGTAATATTCCTGTATTTGGGTATTAAATTTGTAAAAATTATCATTTATTTACCAGAAAAGTTTCTGTTTCAATATTGAACATTAATGAAATAAAAATATTTGTTAACTGCATTCAGTTTTTATTTATTTACTTCAAATGAAAAAACTTATAATTCAATTTAACCAAGGATCTACTTAGTAGCATTTTTGTCTAATTGTTATTGTATTCTTTCTTTAAACCTTTGTAATCCATTTCAATTTATTTGAATTTATGGTATATTCAAATATTTAACTTGAAATTCCTTGACCATTTATTTGCCTAATTATGTTAACAATATCTGCACTGTTTTTGGGTGTTGCAAGTATATATTTCTGATGATCTCCTATAGTGAATGTAAAAATTAAAAAAGACATTCTAATAGATGAAAGTAAGATAAACTATGACCATACCTTTAATTGAAAGCAAAAGTGATTTTATTAAAAAATAACCTGCACTGATAGAATGATAAGTCCAAATTATATAATATTAAATACGATAATTGCTGAACCCGTTACTAGAAACAATATTATTATTCAAAATTATTCAGCATTAACTGACTACTCAGATTTATATTACTGATGACGGAATGGAAGCAAATAGAGGAGTCTCTCTTTATTTCAAACGCATTCCATAAATTCAACAGCAAACAAATCGTACTTGGCGGAGTCGTCTGTATTGTTTAACAGGGTCGCCAATGGCAACAAGGGAAATTCGCGAATTATACGCCGAAATCGGATGTATAACCCACGGATCGAAATCGGGATGTCTAATCCTCGAATCGCAACCGATCCTGCCTTGTGAATAAGGATTTTTGCTTTGATTCGCGAATAATCTGGACTCGACGATAATTCTCGTATTACACGGTATTGAGAATATGGGCGTCAGTGAACCTCGGTCGAACTTTTGCGTGCGAGAATGTTTTTCTTTGAAATATTTGTACAACACCATACACCACGGAATGCAACATCACAGTCTTTCTCAGTTTTTTTACCCTTTCACGCCAGTAATATACTAGTTTTCTATTTTTTTATCATTGGCGCATGGCACATACGGCGACGTCATTTTATCTCTGTTAATATTGAACTATGGGATTGGTTAATTGCCCACGTGCCTCCTACAAAGATTCTTCGATGCACTGTTCGGTCTGCATCTCCACAAAATGATTGTCAGAAGCGTCAATTTAAATGTAATACCCCGGAGATAATCAATAAACTCGGTATTTTCATGAACGAATATTTCATTTCCAAAACGCTTTTTAGTTTATCACAACATTTAGAATAATCTTCACGAATGTGTCAATCTTCAGCCCAAGGCACTAGTTCATATGAATATGTGCGAAAAATAATAATTCAAGCATTCCAGGAGATTCAATATTTTTTATAAATGTTAGATGTGTTCATCATTTATGTTTACGTCGCCATGTACCGTGACTATCATTTTGAAGAAAACTGGATTTTCAATACGTACATTTAAAATATTTATTGAACAGAAACTATACAAACATTTGATACTATTAACATGGAGGAATACAGAATTGTGTATTCCTCCATGGTATTAACGTATTCTAGTGTAAGCCACGCGATGCTTTCCTTAGAGAATATTACTCGACTGTTTCACCCTTTACGCGGGAAAACGAGAAAATGCTCCGCGCAGGAGACACTCCCGTCTGGTTTCGTAGCGGCCAGTTTGAATTTCGCTCCCGGAAGTGATTTTTAAACTCAATTTTCTCAAAGACAACATTTTTTTTTCGGAAAAACTGGACCTGCCATTCTTCATGATGTGCAACACAGAATTTGGGGTATTTTTTTGTAACGGGAGCTTGTGGACACCTGTATATATTGTAACGCCAGGGGCGGATAGAGAGACGAATTTTGGGAGGGGATTTTTTTTATTCAAAATGTGTTGGTCAAATATGTCATATTACAAATAATGTAGAATGACGGAGGCTAAACTCAGCTCATGTTGCAATACAACTTTATTCGTTTTATTGTTCATATGAAGATATTTTTGCTTAAAAGCTTCGTGACCAGTTAAAATTATAGTTACTGATTTTATTTTTTTTGGGGGGGGGGGAGATTTTCCTCACCGTGGATCCGCGCCTGTGTAATGTCCCCGCCTCGGGATACGTACTGCCAGGGCTGGGCACCAGGCGTGCTCGGTAGGAAGTCGTGAAAAATGTCCACCAACTTACCTTTCACGCCATTGTTTGACAGCAGTCGAAGATTTCTACGGGATTGCTCCCGGTAGAGCTAGAGATACTGTCAGGGTCGGGATCTCTCCGGGTTAGATCTTCAGATAAAATGGGATCAGGTAAGATGCTCAACGTAAGTTACTGAAGAAAGTGCAGTAATTCGTTCATCGTGGTTTCTAAGGGGAGTCCACTTTTTGATTTCCTTAATGTTTGCTAAAAATGCTACTACAATTTCTTTCACTTTCTACCTAAATAAAACAAATTACAATTCCCATGCATTACAGTAACATTTTTCTTTCTTCTTGACAATTAAATAGTTCGTTTTATAGTCTTTAACATTTTTTTCAACTCACAAAATATTCCATTAGGAGCATCTCTTATTTACAATATAATTTCTTTACTTACAATTGATGAGGTCGTGAATCGGTTGTCGCCACGCAGGGAAGTCAGCGCCCTTTGACGCAATAAACGCCCCGTGAGTGAAGCTGGTACGCGCATGAATGATGCGTGAATGAAAATAAAGAAATTAAAAGAAAATTTTATCAAGACAGTGTCAAAGCGAAACTTTACGTATGGTTAGGAAAAATATAAAATAAAAAATTTACCAACAATTTGTAAACATTGTATTTGTGAGTGTAATTGCTTCGAATGACTTCAAATGATGTTTTTCGAAAACAAAAATGTTCTGTGAAAAAGAGCTTCAAATTTTTCATTTTTAGTAGCGCTTAGACGCTATTTTCTTAAAAACGGTAACAAATTTTCAAAGAAAATTACCATTTCGGACGAGGTTTTACTGTTCTTTAATACTCTTAAAATAATATTTCCGTTCTATTATTAGGCAATGATTTTTTTCTACCGAAAATTCGCCTTTTCTTCGCACAGTATTACATAACTTTCTCTATATTACGTATATTACTCCTACATATATTACTATATTAAGTAAAAATCGAAAATATAAAGAAGATGAAAATATAAAGAAATTCAAAATATGCTATCATTAACAATTTTGGCATAATGTATTGTACTGTGTATGCAATGCATTATTGTGAATACAAAAACGTCATAAACAAACACAAGACAATATTAATTATTGAAACATACGGAGTCAGAGAGTTAATGACTAAAGTACAACAAGTTTTGACTTTTAAAACTATGTAAGAGCTGAAATTTTTCGAATTTAATACCTTTAGACCTGGGATTCACAACATATTTGCTCTTCTCCGCCGTATAATACTGTGGTGAAATGCTCCTGTGCAAAATGTCGAAATGGGAGCCGTATCTGCAATGAACGCGCATTTAATAGTCTTAAATGTAATTGGTATACAGTAATAATATGGCTGGTGCAATGGAAAAAATAAGCATGGAGTACAATTTGTTTATTCTTTGCCCTGATCCTAAGGGTGAACAACGGATACGAAAGAAGACTAAGCGAATTTGTAAATTACATACTTTCTTGAGCTATAACAGAAGGAAATTAAGTTCATTTAATATTATTTGTAATCAATGGGATCTGGATTATACCGATCAATCGCCCTTTCATATTCGGCTACAGACCCCAGACTATCTGGGACGGCCAGTAGGCTTCTCCCTGGTGAAGGACTGGAAGGGGCTTTTTGAACAAGAAAGCATTGCTGGTAAGATAGCTGAGTCAGGGCTTTATGACTGGCAAAAGATCGACGCCCTGACTCAGTTCGTCTTGCCAGCGCTTACCTTCCCCCTTCGAATGGGAAGATACACGAGGAAGCAGCTGCTCACAATGGACAGCGCCCTGCGAGCGCATGTGAAAGACATTCTCTCCCTCCCAGAGCGCGCTTCCTCCTCCTTTCTCTATGGACACCGCGAGGACGGGGCGATCGGCCTCACGAAGGTGAGAGAGGAGGCCGATTTTTGGGCGATAGATTCTGCCTTCAAAATTTTAACGAGCCCAGACATTACCTCAGAAATGCCGCCATGGAAGACCTCGCCGCGGAAGCAAGCCACTGTGCCAGATCACAACCTGCTCCAAACGTGAGTGCGGATTACCTAACAACCGCCCCTTCCCCCGCAGATACGGCCTAGAGACTTTTTGGTCGCGCGCGCGTAACGCCACGGGCAGAGTGGGAGTACAATGGGAGATAGGAGAGAACAACGGCACCCTCGTCCCCTCCCTCACCCTCCCCTCCTCTTACTGCCTCCCACGGGACTATCCTGTCACCCGGCTGGAGCCAGCGCCCGCCGATGCAGAGGCCATGGGCGGCGAAGGCTGCGACCCCACTGACACCGAGGATGACACCCCAGTAGCCGCCGGGGGCAAAGCCCACGGAGCTGAACGTCGAACGGGCAGAGCGGAGGAGTAGGCGCCGCCGCGCCACCAACAGCCGGCCGTGCAGGACGGCGCGCGGGCCGATTGGACCGCCGCCCAGATCCAGCCACAGGACGCCGCTCCAAACGCCGACGCCGAGAGTGGTAGCCAGGACTTACACAGGGTAGAGCTGGCCGCCACTCAGCGAGTCGACGCCGACGGCATCCCAGTACTGGCCGCAATTAGCCCAACCAACGGCCTGAGAGCTTCGTCCGCGCAGCCAGCTTCCGTGCGCAGCGACGAGCCACGTGGCCCCGGCGTCGCCCTGGCGCCTCCTCCCTCAGTTGTGCCAGCGGCTAGAAGGAGCACCCCGGAGCAGAGATCGGGCCCTCTACGACCGGACCCGGGCGCCCAGCAGGAGCAGCCGCCGGACGCCCGGGACCCTGA
>JAHLJT010004567.1:152284076-152414460 GCA_031308135.1 Acheta domesticus
TAATAAATATTTATTTAAGATAAAACGTCAATATAATATTTTATTTTCTTATGATAGTTTTATCGTATTTGCGTTTGACTGTGCTCCCAAATGAATTCGAAATTCGAGGTCTGACTGTGGCAATTTGAATTCGATACAAGTAATCGAAGCGCCACAAACGACAACCTCGATCGATTATCTGAATCGAGTCTTCATCTTCTGACGATCTCGGTCTCCCGATAGTGGAGTGTGTCATAGACAAACTAAGATAGATGGAGCACTCATATAGGCCAGGGCGGACGAGTAAACGATACCCTTACCCACCAGGCGCGGTGCGAGCGTATTCGTCGTACACTCCGTGAAAGATAGGAAGTCTGTGGAGCAGTTTTCAAAGGGAAGAATTTCATGTTGTCCGTTACTTTCTATTCTTGCGCACGCGATTCTTTGTGTTCATCTGGTGATACAGGTGTTTTTGCTTCTCGTGCTACATTAACTCATTCAAAATATGGCTAATATTTCACGAAAGAAAATTAAATGTGCCCTATTGAATTGCGGTAATCATTTTAGTACGAGATATGGCTTTCCTCGAAGTGACTAAGAATTGTTCGCGAGTTGGATTAATGCTTCCGGTAATCCAGTGATTTCGAATATAACACCGCAAGAGTCGCAATCGAATGTATGTCTATGATCGGCATTTCTCTGAAGGAAGTAAATGCAGGAATTACTTCTGGGGCTAAAAAAAAAACGCTGTCCCTACACTTTTTTTGCCAGGTAAGAAATTTTTAATAATGAGCCGCTTCACATCATTGTTCACAATTATTGTGGAAGTTAATACATAACTACATTTTTAGCGCAACATATCCTTTATATGAACTCAAATGAGAAATTTTCATTTTTATGTTGTATGTAAATATTCTGTTGTTCCAGATAAAACCGTGCATGAAGGGGCTTCGATGGAGATGGAGAGAATTTTGAATGTAAGTTAAATAGTGGTGGTATTTTTATTAAGTGTTTCTTTCAACTCATTTTGAACACAATCTTTTATGAATTTTTCCTTAGTTCCAGAAATTCAAACCTCTTCTAAGGAAGATGCCCTGTGTGAGTCATCAATAAAAGAAAGTGGATAAGGCATTTGGAGGTATGTTGAAATTTTATTAGTTGCGCTTTATTTCTCTTTATTTTTGTTTAATAACTATTTTACTTATTTAGGTGATGTGTACCACTAAGAAAAGTGCAAGACGTCAGTTGTTGTCCTCAGGTGAGGTAGAATTTAATTGCTGGGTATGTTTGTTGGGAAATAAATACAGCAGATTACGGTAGTGTTTTCTTTTTGAAGGTTCCAATTCATGTGGATTTGGATTATGCTCTGTATGCATTACCAGAGACAAATTCCTTACACCACGCTGCAGAAAGTTTGCCAGACAACGCCTTTGCTGCAGAAGAGGTTTTGCAGGACGCAAGGGCGTGTACGTTCTTTTCGCAGAGACATGCAAGGTGCCATAACAGCATGAAACAGCAATGAATTTGCATGGCTGTCTAAAAATTTAAACTTCTTTCATTTCAGTTTGTTACGTGCTGCTCTGAAACCAAAGCGACAGAAATGTGAGTGTCTTCTATTAGTAGTTGTTGAAGTAAACTTCTTGTACTAGTTCAGAAGGTCTTCTGAATTTCAGTGGGAAATATAGTTATTCAAATTATCGTTTTCAATATTTTTCCGGCAAGAAGTATTATTCTTTCATGAAGAACGTGATGAGGGTTAAGGGCACAAATTTATAGCTAATTTACATTTGAAAATATATTTTACTGTAAAGGAGTGAATATTTTGTTGACAAAACTTGGAAAAAGGATGCTCTTTTTTCTGTATTCAAAATTCTACTTGAATATGGTTTAGGATTGAGATCACAGAATTATGAAAATGTACACAAATTTCACTTCTCCCTATAGCTCGTCACACAGAGGTTCAAACTGTTTTTGACGTAAATAAATATAAATAAAAAGTTGTAAAATTGCTGATTGTAAAAAAATCTTAATCTGATTATATAATATGTATTTCATTAATTTCTCTGTTCAGTAGTAATGATACAAATCAGGTTTTTGTATTATGTTCATTTGTAAAATTGTCAATTGTAACCAATGTGTAGTTTTCATTTAATTCATATTCTGTGACAGTAATTCAATAATTTGACTATATTCAGTACTATTTTCATGAAAGTAATTCTTTTTGTTTTATGTCAATTTCTAAAATTACCGATTGTGACTAATGTATAGATTTCATTTAATTTTTTTAATAAGTAATTCAATAATTTCATGCAATTCAGTTTGGGTATTAATTTAAAATTGTATTATTATTAATTAGGTTTGGCCACATTCATTCTCAACCTTTCATTTATATTTAAGTTTGAATTATTAATTGTTAATTGGTTTATCCTTGTTATTTCATTAGTTTTCAGAAGTGTACTTAAGACTTGCTTAGTATTTCATAGGAGAGTCTGCTTGTAATTGTCTAGTTATTGCTGCTGTCTTAAGTTTCTGTGTTGATGTTGCTAGTTCAGATCTGATGAAAATATTGTAAAAGTTGAACCAGTAATGTGTATAATCATGTGTGAAAACTCAAGTTAATTCTGATTGTGTGTTGATTGTTCATATGAAATTTAATTAGTTGTGTTCCTTTAATAACATTCATGTGTTCAGTTTATTGGATTGTTGTATGGTGAATAGTTTTATGTAATGGAAAGTAATTGTTTTATTTTTCTGGCTTTTGGAAATCAATTTTTTTCAACTTGGATGTCACCATTTGTTTGAAAATTCTTGTATAAGAAAAAGTTGCTGAAATTTTGCTTTTGTTAAATTCTTAATAGAATGGCATCCCTCAAAGAAGAAATAGCAAATAAGATAAAATTATCAGAAAAACACAAACATCAGAAACACCAACACGATTGAATAATTTTATAATCTGCTATGCACATCAAGATTTGTTGACCTTCTCAGCGTAGGCGAGTTACCAGATTTATTGCAGGGCAATCATTAGGCCATTCAACTTTACAAAATTGGTAGAATGTGTTATGAGTGAAGATAATTCAGTAATGCTTTTGCCCACACAGCAGAAACTTTAATCCGCCCTCGACGCGTTAGTTGATCACACTCCTTGCTTGAGACCTTGTAAACTGTATGCACCGACATGATCACTGGCCGTCCAGGGATGAATGTAAGTACGTTAAGTATGTTAGTATGTTATAATGTATGGATCGGCTGTAGTTCACGTGCCATTGTTGACTAATCAGTCTAGACTGTCACCAAAAGATATTTTATTTATTTTCTGTATTTTATTTTATTTTTAGAGTTGATTTCATACTGTCTTATTTGTATGTAATAAATATTTATTTTAAGTAAAACTTCAATATAATATTTTATTTTCTTCTGATAGTTTTATCGTATTTGCGTTCTGACTGTGCTCCCAAATTGAATTCGAATTCGAGTTCTGACTGTGCAATTTGAATTCGATAAAGTAATCGAATCGCCACAAACGACAACCTCGATCGATTATTCTGATCGAGTCTTCATCTTCTGACGATCTCGTCTCCCGATAGTGGAGTGTGTGTGTGTGGGTGTGTATGAAAAGTGGTTGGTTGAAGGCCTGAACGTTTGGAAGGTTATGGCATTGTTTTATTACGTTTGAACCTTAGCTGGAAAATTTGCAGCTGCCCCAGCATTCGAGTTCAGTTTATATTTGTGATGGCGAGTTGTCTCAGGACTGTGTCAAGTAAATTAAATCCTATCAATCAAGCCGTTTCTCGAAGAAAGCATGCTACCTTATCACGATTGGAAGGTCGAGTTCGCATGCATATGTTAAAGTCACAGTTTTTAGAAGAGGTAAGAATTATGTCAGTTAGTGAAGTTATTATCGACTTAAGCTACTAAATAATGGTGTGATGTAATGGACTGTCATCATTACGTATATCTATTTATTACGTTCAATTGTCGAACTTAACCTTTAACTTCCTTTTAGTTTCTGGATTCAAGAGTACGCCGAACCGATGTCAAACATTGTTCATTGGCAGTTTCTAATATTACACCTTGTGCGTGGGCAAGCCGTCATTGTTCCTCCGTGAATGTGGTTGAAGAATGCACCGGAATCGAAGAACAGAAACGCAGAGATTATTTTTTTAATGAAAATGCTGACAGTCCTTCTGCATTATATTGTAGGTTACTTGAGATATCGCCAAATGCCGGAAGAACTCTACATAGCTACAATCCTATTATGGTAGGAGTTAAACCGTTTGAAACAACATCAGATGATATAATTTTATGGAAGGAAGATAGAACCAGTAGAAATGTTGATAGTGAAGCCGTAGAAGAATTATATTCCATATATGCATCTGGGATTAGTATGAAAGAAGAACATATTGTTCTCTCTGATTATGAAAAACAGATGATTTTACTAGCAGAAGGTGGCAATGAGAAAAATCAAGAACCACATCAAAATAATCAAAGACCAACAGAAGAGCAACTGGCTAGAGTCTTTCAAATTTTGAGAGAGACTGTGAGTATATTTTAGGTTTACTTTTTCTCCATGTATTTGAATTGTGGAATTAAGGTAATTTAATGGCAATTACTTTTCAGCTTCCAAGCTTGTTCACTCAACCATTAGATTATTCAATCTACAATCCTAATCTTATTTTTGAGAATAATATACGTGGTACTCGGACAGTGTAAGTACTTATCACAAAAATTTAGTGGTTACCTTGTAAAATACGTATTTAAAACTAATTATTTTGCAGTGGATTGTACCACTACGTGAAGCAGATGGCTTTGCTGCGAACTGTTGGACATTTCAAATTTGCTTATGTGAAGTTTGAAATTCTTAAAATAACTATGCATCCAGAGGATGGAACAATTAGAGTGAGATGGCGAATTAGTGGTTTATCTGGACTGAAGGTAAAATGAAACATGACAACAATTAGAGTATTACAACTATAATTTTTATGTTTGCTACCGTTTGAGGAAAACAATTCTTGTTTGTGTAGGTTTTCATGAAATTTTGGAAGGTCAAGGTGTGGAAATTAAAGGAAACTATAGATAAAAAGGAATCGTGAGTATTTTTGTTTCTCTTGTTATTTCAGATCTGTTTTTTTGACACTTTAACAATAACACATTTCTTTTCAGGTGGTATGATGGGTTTTCAGTTTTTCATGTTGGAGGAGGAGACGGCTTGATTTATAAGCATGTGGCTGATAAAGTAAGTTGGATATTTTTATCTGTTCTGTGATTGGGAGAGTGAAAGAGGGGTTGAGGGAGTACAGGGAGATGGGAGTATTTGCCTCTGGTGTACTCAGGTTCCTTGGTATACTCAGGTTCTTTAAAGGTCAAACTTTACAAAAGGTGAAATTCTTTTTTAAATCTTAATTTCTTTCAGAGCACGTAATGTAATTTGAAGGAGGACTTGAGGAAACACCCCTCCACCTCTCCTCCCACTCCCTCCTTCACCCCTTGCACCACAACAGTTTTCTAAGGCCCTATCACAATCTATACTTTAACCCTTTAAATTACAAAAAAACACTCTCATGGAAATTAATGATACTTATATATTTTTCGCTAGAGTTTTTGAGATGCCTTCAATAAATTAACTTTTCTTTCCATACTGCACAATTTGAATAACATGAAAACAGCTTATAATTCACTTACTTCTATGCTATTTTTATACTAAATTACTTCTGTGGCCAAGTTGATGGTTTCCCTACACATTTCCACGATGAGGATGAGGTTTGGGCCTTCAGCCCTTGTGATTAAGATAAAACACACTTGTGTCTATGCAATTTATTTTTATACCATAATGCTTGTAGGAAAATTACCTCAAAAATTTGTTTTATGGTTAATATCTTTTACTAGTTTCTGGAAAGAACTTTTGTTGTCACTAGAAATCCAATTGCATCCGTTTTACTGTTTCATTGCATTTCACAGTGAATAACTCAGAACAGTGCACTTCCCTGGACTGAAAGTTCCCCTCAAAACTTTACTCCTCACCACAGATTTCACCCCTTTTTTGAGTGGGATGAACTGCCTGTTGAAACAACTCCATTGTATTGGCACTGTATTCTCTACTTCAAACCACAAGTCTTTGGTGGTGTTGAAATAAAACATTCCTACAATTTTGCCATTGGTAATGATAGTATTTGGTGCAAAGAAACTTGACTGCATTTCAAAAAATATTTTGGTTGTAATCTATAGAATTGAAGAATCTCACAGGTTAGTTGTGATATCTTTTAGTTAGTTCATGCCTAATTTTATGTGGTGAGACTCGGGCCATTAGAACTGCTCGTTTGTCCAACCACGCAAATTTTGCTACGCCCCTTTCACCATGTAGCAGAGAAAGAATCATCTCTGTTGACGAAACAGGTGATTTGAATTTAGCTCAGAGACTTCTTTTAGGCTTGAGAAGGAAGGCGTACAAAGGATTATTTTGTCTTAAAAATCCACACCTTCCATCAGGTTTAAAGCTGCAAACTTGGATACAATAGCCTGATACACTAACTGAACTTACATCTTTTAGTTCATGGGCTAAAAGTTGTCAGTTTATTTCCTTTTCTCTCTTCCCATTTCTCCTTCCTTTTTGCCTTTTCCATTCTCCTTTTCTTCTCAATTTGTAAATGTGCAGAATATTGAGTAAATCATGAGGAAAATAAAGGAGTCTTTAAAAGTGTAAATGAATTTCATTTTTAACATTGAAACAACTGTTAACATTTAAAGAATAATTAATGGAAGCAGTTGATAATGTTGGGCAAATGCAATTTGACATTAAAGAGAATGG
This sequence comes from Acheta domesticus, assembly GCA_031308135.1. Taxonomy (NCBI): domain Eukaryota; kingdom Metazoa; phylum Arthropoda; class Insecta; order Orthoptera; family Gryllidae; genus Acheta; species Acheta domesticus. Next base: position 152,290,861 of record JAHLJT010004567.1, read on the forward strand.
AATTGACTTTTTTTTCCTGTCGTGTATCAGACCATCATACTTGTATCTAATGTGCGGCTGACGTTTACTTGTGGGGAATCTATGTAGCATGTTTGGATGAAATCTTTTGCCTAATATTTGTAAGTTTTTGTAAGTTGTTTGGCTAACCATATACAATTGAGGTGTAGCACAACAATGGAAATGAACTGAGTGAGGTTACTGAATATTGTGAAAGACTAAAAGATGTTTAGGGTGGGGGAGTGGTGGGAGTTGAGAATTACTACCCCCAGTTCAGTATCCAATTCTGTATGTATAACTTCAGATAATGATATGTCCCAGGCCCTTATACTTGGACTTTTATAACCTGGAACTTGCTGTAAATCGGATTCATCCAATCAGGAGCTTAACCGTCACTACAGTGATGATGTTAAAGCTCTTGATTGGATGACACCACAACAAATGATTACATCAAGTGTCAGGTTATAAAAACCCAAGTATAAAACCAGGTTGTTGTGTTCCCAAAAGAGGAAGAGTTTTTATGGAGACAGTTTTGGGGGTCAGGTGAGGCTTGAGGTATGTCTTGAGAGATAATATACAAAAGGATACTTTTTTGAACCTACATTTTAGGTCTTCTGGAGACCCCAATTCAGCGTGGGTGATCAGATATGGAAAGTAACTCGAAATTTGTATAAAATTAAATTGCAGGAATAGAGAAGGAAATAATATTCCACAATAATTTAAGTAACCATTTGATTTTCTATAAAATGTAATCTGAATTCTTAGCTATATTTGAATGTTTAATTGTGCTCAATACTGGGTATATAATACAGTAATGTATGGAGCTGGCGGTTCAAAGTTAGAATCCAATATTAAGAAATTTTTCAGTGTTAAAACTTCGATTTCCAAAGTGCAGAATGTTTCAGCTTGTTTAGAAAAAATCCTCTTGTCCATTTTCAGAATTTGTAGAAATTTGTTTTTATGACTTGTTTATTTAAAATGCTGAGTTTAGAATTATGTTTTTGTTTAGAATTACAGGGAGTAATATAAAGTAAAATGCAATATTGTGTAGCTGTTGTTTATTTATCATTACATGTTTGAGTTTTTCAAATGCTTAAGTCTTGTGCTGGATTACAAAAAGAAAACGAGTGTTAATTGACAAAATCATAAAATTAATAAAAATGTATTATATGAAATGTGTAATAAAACATTGGTGGACTTGGAACAATTTGCAATTTATGGAAGATAGCCAAATTTGTTGTTTCTTTTCTTTTTCCTGAAACTGGAATAATGGAATAAGTTTCATTTGTATGATTTTCTTCTTTCAAGAAAAATTGCTAATGAACTGGAGAGTATCTTAAACTCCAAATAAACATAGATTTCACATGTATTTGGAGGGGGAAAAAACTTTATTAATTTCACAGATTAGCTTTTCTGTCTTGGGTATCAAAAAATGCCAACTACATATCTTACCAAAAAAAAATGTCCCATTCAATATGTCTTCAGTTTCAAAATGTATCTATTGTGGAATGCTCCTAACGGCCTTAATTTCAGTGTTGTTTTCAAAAAAAGAATTTCTTCAAATACTTTATTAGGGATGTGTGTATCTAAACTTTTTTAAATTTACATCTAATAAGCATGCTGGATGATTATTTTCAGATGATGCCAGATGATGACACAGTTCCAACACGTGTGAAAGACACACCATCACTTGCTACTAAGTTAGCAATGTGTCTCGGTGTCCTATCTCCTCCTGGGATTCCTGAATTTGAGCATTATTTGACATCATCTCAAAACTTTCTGTCTCTTTCTGATGTCATATTACCTTTAGAAAAAATAGCGTGATGGAATCGTGCTAATAGAAACTTAGATTGAAGTTGATATTTATTACAAGTAAGTAGAGCTTTTCTAAATCAAGAAATCTCTATCTTGTCACTGCCTGTGATTTGTCCTTTATTGGTAGCATTTCTTAAGCCTTGAACAGTATTTGTGAATGCCTTATGAAAGTTTTAGATTTTGTTAAAGTAATGTGTTATTTGTTCTTGCAATTATATAAAAAAATGACTCACATGGAAGACATATTATGGTTATACTTGTTAGAAAATGTGTTTAAGTGAAGTCGTAGGCTGTGCTTGTTCTTTGTTTTCATTATGTCATTAAAAGTGTCTACTAACATGGCAACTTGTTAATAATATGCTTCACAAAACAAATTCACAGTTATGTAAGTTTCAAAATTTTATTATGTTTAGGGCATATGTATCCTATTTTATACATCTAATGACTTCATAGAAATCTTAATTTAAAACTACTTCTGTAAAGTAAATTGTTGTTAGTAGCAAGACTTGGAATAATATTATTGGATGTGTCTTAATGTGTTTCATTCCTTGCAGCTTAATTGGTTACAAACAATTTGGTTGTGAAAGATCCTCAAGAAGTGAAGGAATTACATGATGTAATATATAGATGTATAATTGATGTACAGAAAGTTATAGTATTTTAGAGTGTTATAGATATGTATATTTTTTTTTATTTATATTAGTAGACCTGTTCTATAAATATATGTCATTGCCCTGAACATGAAACTGGATTCTAGTAGAAAATACACAATTTTGTGCAATTGAACACAGAATGAGATTGTAAATTGGTCCTAGATGCAACTTAACGATAAAGATTGTTGTTTTCATATGTCAACTAGCTATATATCTTGATATGAAAGACGTGAAAAATTTATTTTCTAAAATAAAAACGTTGTCTGCCAAAAGCCAAAACATTCTACTTTGTAATATTTTGCTGATCAATAATCTTTTAAAAATGGGCAGGATAACTATTTTATCATTCTAATAAGGTTGCATCAAGTACATGAATGAAAATGAACAGGATAATGACTATTCCTATTCACCATTCTGACCAGATTCCCAATTCAGTGTGTTCAATTTTGTATGTTGTATTTTGAGACTATGAATAAAATGTTACCAAAATTTCTTGGCTTCCTTTACTGTTGAAATTATAGATAGTAATGTGGATGTTGATTTGATATCTACAAAATATTGGTGGTAAAAGCCACATTTGGACCCATTGCCATAATGATGATCATATTTTACTTGGTTGTAGCAGGATTACAGAGATTTCAATATTACCCAGGGATATTGACAGCATGTCTTGCATTCTAAGAATTTGGTAAAACACTTGTTGCTTTTGTTCTGACATTTCCAAACATTTGTCGTAGTTAAAATATTTTCTCTTGAACTATGATCCTTGGTTTGTTTTTAAAACAAATTCTAAAAAGTTTCATAAAAATACATTAGAAGTTTTTCCAAGATCTTCATTGTTCACTTAAGTAACACTTGTTCCATTGCTCATATTCTCTTTATTTTCATAAAGCAACCATACAATTGATGGTGAATTTTCGAGGGAACTGTTACTGTATGCTGCCGTTTCCTTTTGTACTTCAGAAAAGTTCAACTTAAATTGCTAACAAGCCATCCCAGTTGTAACTGGGTTACAAAGAAGAATGTTAATAGAAGTTGGTACTACTATTAGGGCTGTGTCACACGAGTGTTGCGTTGATGCATGTCCTATAATGCTGATGATGTCAGCTCTGTCAATGCCGTGGCCTTCGAGAGAGTCTTGTTGGCTATGCATCGATGCCTGAGCACACGAGTCACTAAACGAGATTAACACTGGATCTTATGCGAAACTTTGCATGAGCGCTCTTGGCAATGTGCGTTGCCGAAATGCATTGAAAGCTAGAAAACGCACGTTATTTTGTTACATTAGAGGTTATTATGTTATTACATTGTAGTTTGAGCATCCTACTAGCACTCATGTTCCGTTTCGCTTAAGATAGTGTTAATCTACAACACACCTTAAATGACTTGTGTGTGCAGGCATTGACACAGCTGTCATCAGCGTTAGGTGATGTGCGTGAACGCAACGCTCGTGTGACACACTCCTAAAGCTTGAATATCATTATCTTTAAACAACAGCTCCTCAGTCACCGAGTCATCTCTGAAAATCAGGAATGTGTTCGAGAGATTTATACCAATCGCAGAAAATTTGACATGTCAATCTTTATACTAATGAGCATGATATCTATTAGAATGTGGAAATGAAGTAACATAGTAGTTAGATTTTAAAAAGAGTTATAAGTTAAATACTGTATTATAGAAGTTCATCTCAAGGGATAGAGATGCAACTGATGTCTTTTAAATTGCCAGAACACAATTAAATTGCAGGTTGTTGAGTTATTATCTAATGGTGCTACAACAGCTTTTAAATTGGACAACACCGTACTTTGTTCTATCTGACAAAAAAAATTGAGGTCACTTCGAGAAAATTTTGAAAATGTCCATCAGGCTTCATGTAAAGAACCCCCAAAACCAAAACATCAGTTTCAAATTCAAGGGACTGCAACATCAACTAGATCAATCTAGGAATATCAATTTTGGTGAAAAGCAATCCTACAGTTTAGCTGCAGTATCCAGGACCCACAGAATGTGGATTAATAAACAATACTATGTCAGAGGAAGTTATTTACTACAACAAGGAATATCCAGTTTTTTAATATCAGGAATCTGAAAAATGGCAAAAAAATCTGCTGCAACATTAAATTGTATCGAAAAGGCAGTGTAGAATAGTATTTTGAAGAACGCACAGGTATTATTGTTTAATTACTCCTGTGTGACTAATTTACAAAAATGCATTGAATAAAAGCCATTTTGGTTTTATCAACAGTTATTTTGTACTCAAGTTGTGTTCTGTGGGCTGTTGATGAAATTTGACAAATGGTATCACCAAAGCATAATTGATGTAATCTGATGATTTTCCTCTATTTGATAAGGGGATTACTTACTAATTTCTGTAAGCATTTTTTACTGTGAACCTGTCATCTTTAGTGAATTTGAAAATTCACTTTCAACACTGAGGAATACATGCCATCTCAAGAACTACTGAAGATAAAATAACTTGAAAGAATATCTGTTAATTAAGGGATCAAAACATTAAGTAATACATCCAAAACAATATTCATTAAAATAATGCAGTAATTCCTCATCTCCCGTCTAGAATTAAGATGAAGATCGTTCTGGATTCTCATGCTCAACCTTTTGTAAACCTTAAACTGCAAATCCTTGGGGCTTGGGAGGGCCTCGTAAGGAAATCTTAAAAATCTTCCATGAATAGTTACCTTCAAGGATAAAATTTTTAATTAGTTTTTAAGACGTCAGCATTGAGTGTTCGGGTCTGTTGCCTTACCAGTTATTTGTATGAATTTGATATGTTGAATGGCAAAGCAGAATCCATAATCTTCTGCTTTTACATGGTTCATTACGTGGTGCATCTTCCACTGAAGTTGTGCATGATAAATGCAGTAATGTTGCCAGCAAAGGGCAGTGTTGTGTGACATTTTCAATTGTAGGATGGTTACATACGATTTTTCACAATTTGATTCCATGATGTATGCTTGGGTAGCTCCTACAGTCACATCGTTGTGACGAGTGTGTGTGTCTAGGATCTCGTTTTCAATAGTAGGGATATTTCATTCACACATTCACACATCTTGCTCTAGAATTTTGGCTGCCTCTACTTTTGGTCATCCAGTCCCCAAATCTGTGTGTCTGACTTAGTAAAGCATCAGTAGTCAAAATTGAATAATTTCTTTCGCAGCTTCAGGTTGAATCCAGCAGGCTTGTAAGATTGTTTTCACATCCAAATTAATAGTAATAATAATAATAATAATAATAATAATAATAATAATTTAATAAAAGTCCTGATAAACTCTATTCATATAATTTCTCAAGCAGATATAGCTCTGTATTCAATGGCAGCTGTGAACAGAATCTATTGGTGACTGAAAAGGCATACTAGTTCTTCTTTACTTTATCTTGGCTGTTGAATCTTTTTAGTCCATATGGAATGAAATATCTATAACATAAATGGATGTTTCTCCTAACTCAGAATTTACACGGCAGTGATCCCAAACCGTAATGTAAAAGTTTGACACTAAAATTATAATTTGAAACTTCAAGGAGTTTCCTCATTATGCTAGAATTGCATAATTGAACAGGGTTTTTGTTGTTTTTTTTTTTGTGGTGGATGCATGCCACTTATCATGAAATGACATTTTCAAGCCCTCTGATGCTGGCTTTTGTTTATTGAATTGAATTTGCTTTGCTTCAGAAAATCCAAAGGTAACAACACAAGATAATGTTGAACTTTTTTAAAATCGGTGTTGCTCAAATCATCAAATAACAAAAGTTTTCAATAGAGTCTTTATTTGAGGAAAGTGTAAAATGATACTTGTTGAAAATTGAATAGGTTTATTTTTTTCCACATATCTACAGATGATGTCAGTAAGTAAACTGACAATTGGATGGATTATACAATAAATACAAAATATAACTTTCAACTCTTCTCTACTTCGTGAAATAGCCTATAAGTTATATGTTGTACTCTGAAAAACATTTATAACAAAGCGTTTAGAGGTACTGTGAGAGTCACAAATGAGAATTTTTCTATGACAACACTGGGACAAATAGCAATACGCTCAAAAACTGTAGGATTATAAAACTGCACATGAAAAGTTTTCCAATTCTTTAGGTTCACAGGTTGGGTATTACCATATATTGAGCTCTCTTCAAGTCCATTAAATGTAGAGGCAGGAAAATATTTTGGAAGAGGGCAGTGCCAAAAAGCAACAGCATGAATCAGATTCATCTAATGCTAGACGTTGACACATTTCTCAGTGAAATTCTCTAAGTACCATTAATATCTAGCAATGTCTTGCTAACATATGTATAGATGTACTCACAAATGATTTACAAAATATTTTAGTACAATCAAGGTTCTTAAATCTAAACTGTTCAGTATATCTTTTCTTTGGCAGTTCTCAGAAGCTTACAGCAGGAAAGGGTGAAGCAAAAACATTTTGGAGACAGCTTGAACAAGCATGGTATGAACAAACAGGAGAGAGTTTGCAGCTCTCTAACATCACAACAATAGAATAATTCTTTTAGACAACACTTTACATCACTGACTTTGGGGTTTAGTTTTGTATAGCTTGTGCTTTGTACATCAATGAAGTGGCAAACATTTTATTGATCAATTCTCAAATTGTACTTTAATAGCGATGAATCGAATGGGCACAATTAATGTAATGCCAGAACAACTAATATTTGCAGTACAAGTACAAAATGACTATGTTTAAGAGTTCACAGATTTAAAACTATAATCACAATTTCTTCAAAAATAGATATTAGATTTGCAGAATTTTTAAGATAGCACTTATTGCTGATTTACCAAAACTGCTAAATATAAACAAATACTTTGTTCACAACAATTACAGTTTTTCAGTTATTACTCTAGATTCAAAATTAGTACGAAAATTTTATGTAGGTATCTAAAACATCTGCAAATAATAGCAGCTGAAATCAATGCTCCCAATCAGTTTTATGGAAGACACAAAATACTTCTAGTTATTAATGGAAGAACTACAGTTAGGCCTAGGGCAAGAGAATTTTTTTTTCTAAATCAATTTATAACATTTTAGCGAACTGAAGAGAATAAACATTTTAGGGAAAACACACAAAATTCTGCAACTGTCATAAGTAAAAAGGTGGGGGGGACCTTGTATTTCACAACACATTTGGGTGAACTGTGTTCAATGTATCAACCCTGAGTCTCTGCATGAAGAGAAATCATCTTCGTTTTGCTGATCGACAATATGCATGACTAAAATTGTAGTGTGCGTGATTTTCATGAAAGATACTAATTTTTTATCCTTCAACACTACTTCATTCTTTATAGATAATCCTATCGTACTTAACTTGGATCTCAGTATTAAGCTACTTCTTGCTTATCAACATACGAAATTATAAATATTTGTGATATATGCCTTGTAACAAAGTATGTAAAATACAAAATATGAAGCCCTCATTATGAACACATGTGGACCAAACATTGTGAAAAAAATTTCACATGTGCTTAACACAGTATTCCTGACATGGTGTGTCAGTTTGTTACAATTGCAAGTTAATTTCTTGCAATAGTAACAGTACTTGAATGATTCAGAATAAAATATGATAAAATGCTATTTCTTGTAAAACAACTGTTTGCTGGAGTTTCATAAACCAGCGAGTTACAACAAATTTTCATTCCTTTCTTCTTGCTTTCCCACAGCAAAGCTTATTAAAAATTATTGCCAGAAAGAAATGAAACAAAGTATATTATCACACAGTAACCTGAACATTCTGTACCATATTACTCCAGTCAACCTTTGAAGGAACCAAGTAAAATGCAGGAGAGATTTTGGATCCACAAGGACACTGGCAACCTGGAAAAAGCCAAACAAAATTGTAATACTGCTTCAATAGTCCTTCGCAGAGGCAACTGTTTCTTGTATGACAGAAATAGGTAAAAATTATTAAATAATAATAGATTTACAAACCCATAATCCAACTAAAGGATCCCAATTTTGTATTGCACTTTGGACAGCTAATTTTTCCTTGGAGTGAAGTGGTAACTGATTGCATCCAAGCTAAAGGTTCCACAAAGTATGTGTCTCGACACAGTTCCAAATCGGTATAATCTGGTCGGCCCCATCTTTCATCAGTCCAAAGCGGTTTCTCTTTAGGCATATGTGGCAGCACATTTGACGCAGAAGCTAAGACTCTTCTGAATACAAAAGTACAAGGAAACAAGTTTTTCAAAAGTAGGTCCTCACTATAAGATTATTCACACATATTCAAACAAATAATTTTTCTTATTACACAAGTATGTGAAAAGTGTATACATAATCCTGATGAAAATAGGAATAGAAGAAACACCTCAAACTTATAAATAAGCATGTAAAGATGTGTGTAATAATACCACAAATCCTGGTAAATTATTTTTTATTATTAAATATTGAACTACAAGTCTATAGTGTTTTTAATTACTTTGATTGAATGGGGATTTTTGTGGTTTAAAAGTGAAGTTTTTTGTAAGAACTTGAAATATTTGAAATCTAGTTTCCATTTATAGTTGTAATTTTAAAGACATATTTTTGGACTTCGCATATCTGCAAAGGTGCATATAAGTTTGCTTTCAGCATCCAATGGTCGCGGTGTTGTACTGAACAATCAATGAGATTGTTGCTTTTGGACACTCTTTCGAGAAGATAACATCTTTCGTGCGATCATGCTATTCTTGCCTTATCTCTTTCACTGAAATCTGGAAGCATGGCTGCTTCCTTGTTGCCAACAATGTGCATTTTTGCCAGATGGTAAGTAAATGTTATACTGAGTACATTTTGTGCCAAGTAAACGATCGACAAGTTGTATTATATATCGAGCTGCGACAGCAGGGGTGTATTGAGAGATTATGTATTGTGTTCGAATTTATTTGAATTTACATTTCAAACACAAAACATTTTCATGTTTACAATTTTAACAGAATGAATAATTATATATTTGTCAAAGGATATTGAAGAACACACACACACAGATATATATATCTATATCTATATTTATTTATTTTGCCTAGAAATAACTTTTTCAAACCAAATTTTGAGTGCTCATTGCGGCCCAACCATTTGGAATATCCACATAGTTTATGAGACAAAACAGGCTTAGAATAATCTTAAGAATTTATTTTCAAAGTTTTGATGTTTCCTCCCCCGACACCCTGTGTGTGTGCGCGCGAGTGGTGTGTGAGTGCGCGCGAGTGCGTGTGTGAGTGCGCGCGAGTGCGTGTGTGATGTGTGCATATATCTATCTATATAAATAAAATAAATAACTGAATTGATAAAATATAATATTTCGATAATGTATAAAATTACTGATACTTATTATTATAAACTTTTATGCAAGCACTTTATTATACGTGTCATATTCTCTATCACAGAATATTGCTATATGCAAAGGCGAATTGCTTAACTTAACGGGCATCTTTGCATATATGCAAAGAAGCAAAAATGTTCAATATTACATCACTTATGGAAATTAGAATTTTTTTACTATTTTTCCCAACATCTGCATAATCCAAATTATTCCCCAAAAAAGTTTGACTTTAAAAGAAAAAATGCAGACTGGGAAAGTTGTCTTGAGAATATTAGTGCAAACAATAGTTATGTTTTGTTCTTTAAGAATGTAGCAAATGTGTTTTCACTTTCATGGCATTCCAATAACTCAAAACATCAATATAAAAGTCGAATCAAAATCGTCAATATAAAAGGCAGTGAACAAACACTTTATGATCTTAATTTTAGTTCAACTTTCATAAACAAAAAATTAAATAATTTTCCACTCGACTCGTATCATTTCTACACATGTAATAAAATTATTTGTGAAGAACCAATAGAAATACATTTTGAATTATCATCATGAACTATTAAGATTCAGGCGTAGAGGCGAGTTCCTTGGATCCAGCATTCCCTTAATCACTGCTGAAGTGTTCCTGATCCTCCCATCTTTTCTTGGCGTACTTGAATCTCTTTTTCCACTTGGTCTGTATTTCTGGATCTATTTTGGGAATCTGTCCAATTTCATTCTCACATGATCTTGTCATTTCCTTTGGTATCTTTTTTATTTCATTTACTATGTTTTTAATTTTCAGACTTTTTCTTATGTCTTCCTTTTTTATTCTTGACTCTCTTAATAGTGACCTCAGAAATTGGATATCTCATCTGGGCTGCTTTTTAATCTACTACTGTCTTCTTGTTTCAAAATCCACATTTCGCTTCCTTATAATAGAATTGATCCAATGTTATGGAGTTAATATTTGTTTCTTTGGCCATGTTTCGAAATTTACTTTTTATTGTTCCACTGATTCTGTTGTATCTTGCCAATTTTATCCCTATACCTTCTTCCTATGAAGGTATCTTATTTCCTAGGTAAGGGAAGGTTGGTTCTATTATTATTTTGCTTCTGCCGTGTTCTTTTCCGTTGAATCCCATTGTTTTGTTTTGCTATTAAAATTTTCTGGTCATATTCCTTGCTAATTGCATTCTGTTTGAAAACTGCTCTTTGTGTTTATTTCTTTGCATCTTGTAATTTGTATGCCTTTTTCCTTTTCTGTTTTCTGTCCATTTGGTTCACATAGATTTTGAACACTATTGGTGATAGCATATATCCTTGTTGGAGTCCAATGTTTATGGGAAATGATCATGTGATTCTTCCATCTGTGTTTCATATTTTGATTTCTGATTGCTTGTGTAGGCACTTGATATCTTCTATTAGGTAACTGCCAATAGCTTTTCCATAGTCAACAAAGAACAAAAACATAGTTAAAAGATGATGTGAACAAAACTTGCCTATTTTCTCTACAGTGTAATTGCATTTCTGGTACCTTGCCATTTCCAAAAGCCACATTGTTCTTCATCCTTTCTTTCTTCACTATGCTTAGTCATTCTATTTTGGAGAATATTTGCATAAATCTTGTAGGCTGTAGATTGTACTATTGTCTCTCAGTTTTCATATTTGTTTTTTGACCCCTTTTTGTATTAATTCATTACAATCACAGTTTGCCTTTCTTTTGGGATGATAAAATTTTTCCATATTTCATTCATGATGTGTAGCAGTTGTGCTTCTAATTTCAAACCACCATATTTCATCAGCTCCTGTCCGTTATTGAGCTATTCCTGTTTTTTGCTTTTCTTAGCATTTCGTTCAGTTCCTCTATTTTCTTATTTTCAGGGTTGGGCAGTATTTAAATACTTGCATTTGAAATACATATTTTAAATAAATTTTGTATTTGAAAAATTGTATTTTTTAGTTTTTGGGACATGTATTATGGAGATGTATTTAAGTATATAAAATAAGTGTATTTAGAAAACGAAATACTTAAAATGCAGATGAAGGAGATGAAAACAAGAATAGTTTCTTTTTGTTCGATTCTGCTAGTGAATGTCCCTCACTGATACAAAAGTAAAAACTTATAACTGTTGAATTTCAATTCTCTTCATTTTTAAATGATAAATTTAAATCAGGGGTGTCCAACCTGCAAGGCTTTGAGGGCCGCAACTAAAACCTTTCATATGGTTGTGGACCACATTTACATTATTTGGGCAATCTACACTTGACTTACCCATATTGTTGAATCTCAGCAGTTTGCCCAGCTTCTCGGGAACATGGGGAGAATGAAACCATGTGTGGTATCAGGCATACCATGCACAATGCATTGAAACACATTGAGATGATTTTGAATTTCCGAATTTACTAGAAAATTCTTAAATCTAAACTTAACAAATTTTTACATTAAGGGGGTGTTGACCTTGACAGGCCGTGTGCGCAAAGCGCAATTTTCTTGTTGGACATAGATGCAATGTATTTTCACTTTGACAAATACCCTTTTGTGGGCCACAATAAAGGGCACCATGGGCCGCATGCGGCGCCCACCAGTTGGACAACCCTCATCTAAATCATTAAAATGCTGAACAATAAAAAAAGTGTTTATTTGTTGTAACACTAGTTTATGTTCATCCGCACCAGTTGAACAACTGTTTTCCTTTGCGGGTTCTATACATTCACCAACTAGTTTATTGCCTGATGATTGGTTTGAAATATTAGTCATTTTGAAAGGAAATTCTGTTTATTTGTTTCAGATGTATTTTTTATATCATTTTATACTTGAAAGTGTTTATACATATATGTAGATTACATTTAGTTATTGTTCAGAAACTTAGTCAATTACTAATTTACTGTAATTTACAATTGCAATAAAAAGATAAAATATAGACGTATTATATTTACTCTATTTTAAATATTTGAAGTATTTAGCAAATCAAAACCTAATGTATGCTGGGTGTGTATTTAAATACTTATTTACATAGTATTTTTGTGAAGTATTTAAATACTAATTTTAAAGCATTTTGCTCACCCTTGCTTATTTTGATATTTGAAGATCTGTATCACAATCCTTGTATTGTTATCCTTTTTTCTTGTTTTTGCTTTATTTACTCTGTGTACCATTAATTAGTGTAGTGGTTGATCCATTGCACTTCTGATTTAAAGTTATGTCATGTGTATCTTTTTTCCAGAATCGATTTTCACAGGATTTTGAATCCTACTCTTTGTTATGTCCCTTTCTACAGTTTTCACAAACATTTTGCAGTCCTCCTTCTTGTCTTTCTTGTTACCTTAGGTCATGGTCTTTTGTATTTCACATTGTCTGGGATATTTCTTGACTGTAGGTATTTTCTACAAACATTTGTCTTCTCCTTTATTTTTGTACATAGCAGACCTCGTATATAGCCATTTCCTGTTCTTTTCTAACCTACTGTCTCTTCTACTACCTTTTCCATGATGTGTTTTAGTTATTTCCTTCAAGGTCTTATTATTCTATTTGATTTTCTATAGGTAGCTTATTTTGAGTATAAGTTTGGCATGGCATTCTGATATTGTTTTCCTCCAGTAGCTGTGCTTTGAATTTTCTTTCATCTGTTCTGTTGTTTTTAGGTTTTGTTTTAATTTGCATGTGTTTAATCACTATTTTACTCCCTACCAGGTGATGGTTGTAGTGGTATGTTTTAAATGATTTATTATTATTATTAATGATAATACTAGTTTTATGGAGATATACATATATTATTAACACTATTCACGTACCACTATTGTTTCAACTTATTTTTAACATCAATTTTTTAAAATTTATTAATGGATAACTTACTATTAAATTAAACATGCATCATATTATCAAGTAATAAATTAAGTAATTTCTGGCATGTTCCAGGAACTACATTTTTAGAAACCAAGCACAGCATATACTAAGTAGATAAGTAACAAATTATTATTTATTCAATATTTAATTCCTGAAAGTTTGAGAAATTAGCTAAGGCATCTGAAACATCTTTCACAAAAGATGTGTGTGTGAACGATTGCTATTTAAAACTTAGTACTAAATATTATGGTTAATGTAAGTATTATCAGTAAATTACAATTAGTGTTATATTGTTATGCTCTATTGGCAGAACAATATGAATACACAATTAAATGTTTTCGAATTGTAAACATGGATTTGACTGACATTAAAAGTAAGGATATCTTCCCATCTTAATAATGTCTGCTTGGGAAGAGTTTATTTTAATAGTTTTTGAAATGATTGCACAAGTTATATAACAAGTTAGCAAACTATCACAAAATGTTGAAAAGTGCTATCCAAAGCTACCACAGACTAAAACAATTCAAAAGAAAATTATCTTGAATATCTACTAATCCAAAGTACTTGACTATAAAAAATCTTCAAGGATATTTTTTCTATGCTTCCATTCCTTTCAAACAAAATCTAGCAGTCATTTCTTTGTCATTAGATAACAGAAATAAACAAACCTGCATCTGCGGCACCTATACACCAGTGGCTCAGGTCGAACTGTTATTAATCCTGGATCAGGCTTGATCACATCTACACAACTCTGGGGCAAGATTTTCACTGAACATAAATAACACATAATAAAGAGCATTTACAGAAAATTACGCATGAGAAGCTACATCCTGTTACTTCATTTTCAGTACCTTTCTTTACTTGGTCAGCAGCTATATGCAAGCGGAACATTCGGAACTGCAAATGATGTCTATCTACACACCATCCCATGTATTGATACAGTCGTAACTGATCCATAAAGCCTGGATTTGGTCTCACAAAGCGCCTCTGTGCATGGACTCTGGAGTGTTATTGTGCAAAGAAATTGTAACATAAATTACACATTAAGTTGAGAAAAAAATACACTGCAACCATATGAATGTCATATTCCAAGAAACATTTTCATGATGCAAGTCGGTCCCTTCTTAGGATAGAAAGGGAAAAGAAAAAAAAGAGGAATTTCGTAGGAAGTCAATGAAATAGCTCTTTCTTTCCGACTTGAAATTAATAACTGAATGCAATTTGCATTATTTATCTAATATTTTAAATCATTATATTATTTCATAATAAGTGTTGCGCTGGAATCTAATAGTACTAAATTATATTTGGAAACAAAATGATGAAGGTATTTTCCAATAACATTAGCATTAATATAATTAAGTGTTGAATATTTGGGTCTTTTAAATCACTAAAAAATACCATTGTAAGTGTCTTTCTGTCAGTGGCAAAAGAATCACGCTACATTTGTATGAAACGTGACGTTTCTGGTTTATTGTCGGTGATGGTTTTATACAATAGAACAAAACAATTGGCTACGGCATTATGCGAACGGATCGAAGTAAACAAGTTCGTTTGAAGGACGCGCGAGAGGTATTCACGAACTCGATAAAAGTAGGTAGGTCCTTCCAACAATTCGATACACGATACGCGATCTTATGGTTGGCTTCCGAAAGTTCGCGCGAATGTACAAACAGCCTTGTTACCGTCTGTTTGTGCTGTAACACAGGCGCTGGAAAATTGCAAGACATCACACGGCAAGGTAACAACATGATAACCAATAGTGCGAATTTGTTCGAAGGATACAGACACACGGTGATTTGAATTAGTAGTAGGCTACTGTATCTTCTATCAATTTCGGACACCTGTAGCAAATTTAATAACCTTTCTACAGCAGTAACTCAGGTAAGTCACTTCATTGTGAAATACATACATTTTCGAAGTAGAAGCGGGTCACTTCCCAAGTATGTTAGTGATATTTGTTGAAATAAGTCTTGGATAAAAAAGTGAAATGTACAGAGTAACCCCTAATGATTTATTTAAAACTTTTTCATCTTGATAGATACCCCTAATGATTTATTTAAAACTTTTTCATCTTGATAAATAATGTGTTTTTTCATTCAATTATTAAACACGAAAAAATACGGAAATTCTCACACACTCAAAAAGAAAAAAATTACAAAAAGAGACATGTTATATAAATGAAAGTCTATTACCTTTCAAATGCTTCATCTAATGAAATCTGATATTTTTTCATCATATATGCAATAACAATTGTAGCACTTCGTGACACACCGAAATAGCTGAAATGGTAACACGTCATTGATTGGTAGGAAGCAAACATTCAACACAAATTATTTCACATTTCAACACTTCACACACCAATGTATAAGAATTTGTCCTTCTTCTTGTGCATTCTTTATAAACTCTGAGGCTTCTTCAAAGTGACTTACTAAATCTTCTCTTGGTGTATCTGTGACTGTAATATGTAAAGGTTAAAATGTTACTCAGTTATACGTCAAATGAGATTTTGACAATTGAGAGTAAGGGGACAACAAAGAATTTCACAAACTCCATAATTAACTTGTGTTCTTACCTTGAATAAATTTAGTTTTTACACCTGGAAGCATTATTATCTTGGTAGGTAAGGGACATGAGTCGATTGTCAATATATGATTTATTTTATGTTTTGACAACACTTCCACATCTGTAGCTGCTGTGAGATTACCTGAAAAAAATTGGTTTATGATACCATCTCGAAAATATTTTGTGTTCATTCAACAAGCTTTGCATGCCACAGGTAGGATTATAAATCAGATAGCATTTTACCTAGCCAAATTCCTGGTTCGATGAGGTCGAGGTTAGTAGGTCCAGCATCGAAATCGTCTCTTTCCAGTTGAGAATTTTCTTTCCGTCGTAATGACGGCTTTCTTAGCGATCCCACTCGCTCAGTCATTCCAGAGAAACTATCCTTTACTTCAGTACAATGATAAGAATATCGTACAATTCTCTTTGAAATATCAAAATATATTGACACTACTGAGCGACTTTCGCGGTGGATCCACTACAGTAAATAATCGGCGTAAATGTAAAAATAACATTTGTACAGGTTAGGCCATTAGTATCAGCACTGGTACTGTTGTTGCCACACAGCGCATCGTTCACTGACTGTCACACATCGTGCCACGACGGTGTTTTTCAAAAAACCCTTGAAATAAAACCATGCGTATTCCTATCGATTTAAAGATGTAGATGCCGCGCAAGCGCCTGTGTCGCCGGCTCGGGCGGCGAATCGGAGCGACTGGTGAGTTTCGGGAGGCGACCACGAGGCGCTAGTGGCGGAAACACTGCTTTGGTGGGGTGGACCTGACGGACCCGACCTGGGCTCATTCTTATTGCCTCGCGTCGTTATCAGAAGTTTGTTATAACAATGGTTATAACGTGTGAGCGTCGTTTAGAGTTCAAATTCAGGCAGTCCGTACAGTTGATATGAAAAGCTTTGGAAACTTTTTTGATTCTTTAAACTTTATTTACGAAATTTTACTCGAACATTTTTCACTCAATTTTTTAATTTTTGAAATGTATTTTTGGGCGGTTGTAGGAGGAATTGACTCCGAATTGGCCACTTTTTCGGTGTAGTTTTGTACATTTTACATTTTCAGCTGTATATTTATTTATTTATTTGGTAAAAAAAATGAAAACTGTATATGACGTATGGGGGAAGAGATTATCTGCGCACATTTTCTTGAGGCCCAGAATTTAAAAAAAAAAAAAAAAGGCGAAATAAGCAACATTTGAAAAACTAGAAAAAGAATTTAGAAAAATTGAAATTAGACAAGTTTTTGTTCCCGAGTTATAGAAAATCAATTTCAACGGTAAATGGACTGCTGATTTGATTTTTCTGCATTGCTAACAAAATAGTAACGAACATCACAGGGCCGTAGCCAGGATTATTTCTCGGGAGGGGCTTCCAAAATTTAAAAAATGGATAATACTAGATTTATTATAATAATTTATTATAATTATTTAATATTTATTTATTAGATTTATTATAATATTAATTTATTATCGGGTTTGTTTAAAAGAGATGCTCTTAAAATGAAACACCAACATGATTTTAAACATATTAAAACATTATTTCCACATAACATTATTTCGAAAGTTTAAACACAACATTTAATTTATTATTTTCTATTTCAATAATCCAAACTAAAGGAGGCGTCATCCACAAAAGCAATTTTCTGATCTTCTTTCCAGCCATAATGTCAATCATTTTCTCCACAGTGATATCCCCATGACTTGAAATAATGGCTAGTGCACTGAATCTGTTATCACGCTTTTCACTACGTATAAACCGTTTGACTCTCTTCATTGTAGAAAATGACCTCTTCACACTAGCAGTTCTTACTGGCAAGGTAGCTAAGATAGTATCTAATAGTACGTATATACACTGGATTCCCGTTCTCTAAGACTTTCAGTACCTCGAGGTCAGCATCTATGGTGAAAGCTTTTTTACACCATAGTTCATACTCAGCTTTTACTGCAGAGAGTGATGTTCTGTTAACAAAGTATGGAGCTAAATTTTCCGACTTGTTCATTTCATGGATGGAAGCGAAGCGTGGAAGAAGCAGCTGGAAACTTGGAAGAATGTCTTCATTTGAAGTAAAGCTGTCAGACTGTACATCTCAATATATTTGGATAAATTTAAACTATTAAATAAATAATGAATGAATGAAAAAAATTAGAATTTCGGGGAGGGCTTCAGCCCCTCGAGCCCCTCCCCTGGCTACGTGCCTGGAACATCAGTTCTATTCCTATCACTACAAGCAAAAGGAGTGCCCAACAAAACGTGTGCACAGTGAAGCTACATTTACTTCCAGAAGCAACACAAGGGGCCATATCAGCATTTGCTCAATGGATCAGGGAAACTGGACAAAAACCTGATGGAGATGGGGGTCATTGACCCGGAAGCTGAAGTACAATACTTGTTACAGGCGTATTATATATTTTTTAAAAAATGTATACCATACAAATGTAAACTAATTCATTATATATAATTGTTTTGTTAAAAAAACATTATTTTTCTTTTTGATGATCAGTATAGTTTCTAATTGTATAGAAAAGTTATGCTGCAGAAAAGATTTTACTTTTAACTTAAATTTGGGTACCGACTTTATTTGTTTAATGTCATCTGGCAATTCGTTGTAAAGCAACGTACATGTATTGTATGTGGATTTCTTGTACCGAGTTGTTGATACTGTTTTCGGGCGATTTTGGACTTTTGAGTAATTTTTAGGAGATTCTATAGAGGGGCCGAGTCTAAAAAGCTTTTCGGGGGTAGATTCAAAAGTTTCTTCATGTTTTTTGCCTCAAATTAAGTTACTCAAGTCCGTAACATTGTAATAAGATACACAACGTCAATTTCCAGTTTACTTTCTCGTATACGTACGTATACTATAAGGAGTAGTGTACGTAGTATAGATAAAGTATAGACAAAGACGATGTAAAGCTGCATCGAAAAGCGTTTTTTTTTTGTTTTTGTGTGTGTGTGTTTTTTATAGAAAAACTCGTTTCTTGGGTACCTCATATAGTGAAAATGAGCTTTTCTTGCTCATAAATATAATATAATATAATAATAATAATAATAATAATAATAATAATAATAATAATAATAATAATAATAGTGCCTTTATTTATGTGGCGAGACTCGGGCCATCAGGCCCGCTCTTCCGCCTAACCACGTATAAATATAGTAAATTAGGCGCTAGTATTATTTTTACCTTCTTCCTACGGAGTAGATAGAAAATTTGTAATGCTGCGCAGAAAAACGGCGAATTTTCGGCAGAAAAATACTTATTACAAGCCCCTGGTAACGAAAAAGTTAATAAATCCAGTTGCTAAATTTAGAAAAAAATCCTATATCACTTGGGGTAGCTAGAATACATGTTTTGTGGCTCCTTGATACCGAAAAACCGAATGACGGCAAAACGTCTGTCCGTTTGTCTGTGAACAATGCTAGCTGCTTTCAGCCGATTTTTTCCAAAATTGATATTCCCCAACCGATCTGGCTGATGTCGCAGCCCTTTGAATTTGGAACAAATATTTATATTTTGGGGGTACTTCACATTTTCCAAATTGTCAAAAAACGGCAACACTGTTTCTGAGTTTATTGTTGGATAGTGGGAAGGACGTTTAAGAAAATAAAAAGTCTCATGTGTGTTAAAAACCGTAATTTTTCGAAATTAGCAAAAGTTCAGGATTTTTTCGGAGTTTTCCTTCAACTAAAATATTACACATATAATTTTTTTTCCTAAATGAAACCTGTTCCTTAAACATAAATTTTGAATTAAGGTCTGGTACAATTATTCGAAAATTTAAGTACTTTTAGCATACATTTGCTTGAATATACGGGTAAGAAACTATGTGCTGTTTTAGCTCCACTACTTTCTCATAGGCGTAAAGTAGTCAGAATCCCCATTTTGTGGTTCCTGAATAACGAAAATGTGTTTTTTTATTCCAGGATTTCACGACCTTTTCCGTTACAATTAAGAAATCGTTCATAAAATGACACTTCGTGGGATAGATTATGACGCATCTTCTCATTTATGACACTTATACTCGTAATTGCGTCATCACACATGTCTGAACTTGTGTTTAAATAAACCCGTGTATATTGCTTTCCAATCACTCTTTTTGCGAATTTCTAATTTTTAAACTGATAAAATTGGTTGTTTTTTTTTTCACTACCGTCCACATTGTTTAAAAATCTGAAAAAATATATGTTGTAGAATGTTATGAGGCACATTCTAAAAAAAACCTTAGAAATCCAACGTTGTCGCGTTGAAAATCTCTTTCAAAAATGTATTTATTTTTCCTATGAGAATTTGGTACCTTCAAATTCAACTATTTCCCCTGTCACTGCAATTTTTTCAGCTTGATGCTTGCAATAGAAGCTGAGAAAAAATAAAACGTGAAAAACATGTGTCTCGTAGTATCTCTGCATCAGATTGCCATAGGAGGCTGATTTTTTGGGAGTCTACGGCATTTTTTATTTTTTCACTTGAGTATCGCGCTTATCAATTTGGTTTGGGGGTCACTTTTCACCCCTTATTCGGTTATGTCCTTAAAAACAATTTTATACAAACAAATAACGTACGCAGTTCTATTTATAACATTCCTTAATTGCATTCCTACTAATTTAAAAACTCGCTCCTAACGTCGCTTGTTTTCAAAACATGTGCTCATACAATAAAGTTTACCATTATAAACTAGTTGCTTAATATACTACTATTTTTTTTTCAAAACGTCCGTTCGTCCGTCTGCAAACAATACACGCGCCTAAATTATTCGTAGGATTCGTAGGAGCCCATGATATATTTTTAATTTTTTCTTAAAAATGGCTTCAGATTTTCTATTTAAATTTCTTGTAAGGAGAGATACACTTATAAAGTTGGCGAAGGTCCGATTTTCACAGTTAACTCTGAACTCTGAAAAATTTCCAAAGTTTGAAATTTTTTGGACCTCCTCACACACAATCACTTTATTGAAGATTGAGATTTTCTCTTTTTATGATTTGTCCTCCCTAAATAGTTCTTTAATTTCTTAATATCATGTACTTTGTTGAAAATAGTAGTAGTTTTCGCGTAATTTTAGTGAAATTAATTTTAAAAACATGATTTTCTAAAAAAAACTCATTTTTTTTCTATACTTTGAACGAATAGTGTAGAAACGAATAGAATAGAATGTACTAAATTACACATGTAAAAATATTTTACTATTAAAGGCTATGGGGCCCTTTTCAAAATTTTCGGCAGACCTATGGCTCTGGTGGCGGAAGTCCGATTTTCATTAAAACATCTGAATGTTCCAAAAAGTGACTGTCAATATTTTTTCAAACTTGTTCCACGTCTTCATTATTGAAGCTAGAGATTTTTCTACTGCAATTATTTTTATACATTGGATCATTAAATCATAAATTATATTAAGATATTTTCAAAATAAACGTACTTTTGGTAATTTTGAGACAAAGAATGATAATAAATGTATTTAAAGAAGAATAGGCTTTAGAGGATCGTTACCATTGCAACAATTTAGCATAGTTCGGCAAGTCACGTTCTGGCGCATTCAAAGGAGATTTCATTTACCCGCCTAACACCTATGTATAAGGGATTGCCTAAAATGAGGGGCAAATGTTACATACTTATGTGCAATGTCACATGAAATTTTTCTCCGTCCTATGCAATTTCCCAGCGTATGTGCATTGGCTACATGCGATCATTTTTGACATTTTTTATGCTCTAGAAGTTTGTAACGTTTCTTCTGAGACATTCTGTTGACATACTCGATAGATTGTACATAGATTGTTGTACATAGATTAATCGTTATGAGACAAACGAGGTTTCTTTCGACACGTCTCAGTTTCTGATTAAGATAATAAACTTAATTTCAAGTCGATATTACGAAACACGTTTGCTATCAAAACTCCAGTAATCGCATGGGATATTTGAACATTCTTAGGAGTATGCCAGGCCTGCTAAACCCAGTGGCTCGCGGAGTGGCAACGCACGGTTCACTTCTCACGAGCCCGGACATTTCGCTCGCGAGCTGCCTTTTATCAAGGAGGGAATGGACGTCACTTTCAAGTTTCTGACCATTGCTGTTTTTCAAATTAACATCAATGTCTCATTGGTGCCAATTATTAAGCATGTTAAAATCGGAATACTTAATTTTTACTTTCTCGTACTTACTTTGTAAGAAGAGAAAGTATTGTAATCGTGTGCCGGAAAAAGGTGCATTTTCAACAGAAAAATCCTTACTGCCGGACCCTGGTGGATAAATCTTGTTTCTGTATACAGTCATTACTTCCTCTAACACGTTCTGTAGTCCAGGTTTTGAGGGTCATCGATTCCGAAAAATCGATTGACGGCAAAACGTTTCTCCGTCCGTCCAAAATTGATATTCCCCTATCGATTTAAATGAACTCCAGGATCTCTGAGATTGAAACAGGTATTTTAATTTTGGGGGATACTTTATATTGTAATGATATTTATATGATATTTAGGTGTTATACGTATTTCATCCATATTTGACCAGTCAATGCAGCTATAAAAACCTCCTACTTGAACTAGAAAATCACAGGTTGGCAATGTTTGATATGGAGACTGCCGACCAGAGAAGGCGGACGAAAATCAACCAGCTGAAAGAAAATATACGTTTTTGAGTGAGTTGTTTAGTAGAAAGTGAAAAGTTAGAAGAACATTCTAATCAGAGTGTTGTAATTAAGTGAAGTATTTGATGTAACAATGTCGTTTTGGTGGTGAATTGAAGACAATCTATGAAAATTTAAACGGACTTAAAAATATTTTGGAGAATGGAAACCGTGAATTATATCTGTGGAAATGGACCTACAGGTAGAACTTATGTTATTTGAAAGGCGAAGACATTCGTAGGTATCGTTATTAAAAATTGTGAAGTTACCTAATGTTTCATTATTTTCTTTTAAAAAACAATATTATGAGAGTTTTTATTATGAATAAATGTTATCTTATATTTTGAAATTGAAAGAGTTTTAAATTCATATTTTTAGTGTGTAAATTCAAATCTATGGTGTATACCATAGAATCATCAGTCCTAAACAAATATTGAATTGATATTTTATTTTCCCTCGTTAAGTAGATTTATTATATTTTTGATTAATAGAAAAAATAAAAACCGTCTGAATACGAAGCCTCAACATTTTCAAACTTATCTAAAAAATCAAAATTTTTGGATTAGACTGTCCTCTGAAAACGTAAACTACGCTTAAGAGAATGGTGCAGGCCTCATTTTCGTTGAAATCTCCAATTTTTCGATAATATCAAAAGTTAAATGTTTTTCGCGGTCTTCCTACAACTACAATGATAATTTTTTTCTTAATGAAAACAAAACCGTAATGAAATCTGTTCTTTAAAGACAAATCTTGAAATAAGATCGTATATGAATTTTGGAAAAAATGAGAATTTTTGACTAATTTTTTTTTCACGGATAGATCAAGTAACACTTAAAAGAATGGCACAGGTCTTATTTTCGGTGAACCCGCTGATTTTCCGAAAATTGCAAATTTAGAAATATTGAGAGAATGTAGCCTATGTGCTGTTGTAGGCAGTGGAGGCCGGTGGGATGCGAGTTAGAAGGGGCGGCATTTATGTCCGATCTATTCATACATTTTACCTCCTCAAAACATTCCTTGATCGAGGAAAACTATGGCATGTAGAGTACAACCGATTTGAAAGTTTCGGGATTTTAATCCTTGTCTATGACTTTACGTTGATAACACGGTGCAATTGTGCTCACACGAAAATGACAGATTTTTACTTTCCCGTATACACACGTATACACGGAGTAATATACTTAGTATAAGGAGAGTAATGCAATGCTTCGGAAAGTTGATTTCGAAATTTCAACGTTTTGGGGTTCCCTGACACCGAAAAAAGTGTTATTTTTTTTCAAAACTTCCGTTTGTCCGTTCATCTGTGAACACCACTGGCGACTAAACCATGTGTAGGATTTTGTCCAAGTTGAAGAAACCCATGTCCATCTGAATCGAGTCAAAGCTTTGAGATTTTGAAAAACATTCTTCAAAATTTGAGGGTACTCTTCATGAAGCCCCCGGACATTTTCAAATTTTCTCAAAAACGGATCCAAATTTTTTCTTTAAATTTTAAGTAAGAGTAGAGCAAAATACCCTTAAAAATGCGACATACGTTCGATTTTTACGGTTAACTCTCAAGATTTTTGCAATTTTCAAACCTTCAATTTTTTCGACGTCTTCCGACAACTACAAAATTGAAGTTAGAGATTTTTTACTTCAAATAAAATTTGTTCTCAATTGTGAGTTCTTTCATTAAGGTCATGAACATTTTTTTGAAAATTTTAGTAGTCTTCGCGCAATAATGCGTGCAATTTTAAAAAGAGACAAATATAGGATTTTTTTCAAAAATGTCTCCGAATTTTTTCTTTAAACTTTTGGTAGGGATAGTGCTAAATGTACTCTATGAAATGGCATAAATGCCCAATTGTTTTATTCTTTTGTTTTTTCAAAAATTACAAAATATAATTTTGGTGACTTGTCTCTCACGTCGTTAATATTTACATTAGCGGCGATGTGTTTACACTATTACAATGATGAGTACATGTGCTTTAGATAATACCAGATAAAGTTTTTCGAAAACCCAACAGTTTTCTGTGAAAACTAGCTCAAAATTCACTTTCAGAAACGCTCAAACGCCATTTTCTCATAAATGGCTCAAATTTTTACTTCAAACTTTTCCAAAGGGTTTTCAAAAATTACACGAATGTAATTTCCTTGAAAGATCTGTCACACTGTTAACATACACATTTCCAGCAATTTGTAAACACTATTGTATTTGTGAGTTAAAGTGCTGCAAATTACTTCTAATGAAGTTTATCGAAGACTCAAACATTTTGAGTTTCGAAATTTGAAATTTTAAGTGAAAAAGAGCTTCAAATTTCAAATTTACAGTAGCGCTTAAACGTCAATTTCTTAAAAATGTCAAAAATTGTCCTAAATTTGCTATTTAGGACCATTTAGAACAAGGTTTTACTGTTCTGTAATGTTTTTAAAATAATATTTCCTTTCTACTATTTGGAAACCGAAAAATTAAGAAAATGTCAAAAAAATATAGTTTATGCGGTGATAGTTTCTAGCAAGAGTATGTGGCAAGTCCGAATTCGTGTTCAATGTTTCTGAACATGGTTGTGGAAAGAAACCAGCTTTTTGGGAATTTTTTAAACCACTGACACCCTAGGAAGGTAAACGAATTATTTTTTTATGTAATTGCTTGGGATATGTTTAGTAACATGTCTTTAAAGGATAAGAACAACATTTATTCATCGAGAGTAGGAAAAACATACAATTTCATTGTAAAAGTAATAAACATGATAAATATAAAAATATTCTTGTTTCAACAACAGGAGGAAGTAATCAGTCATCGCATCTGCTCTTGCTGAAGATCTGAAAAATAAAAATATTGCACTTAATTAGTACAACAATCAGTATGGCACGGTCTAAAATTTTCATCCAAGTAGAAAATTTTCTCGAGGATAATAGTAAGTTTGCCTTTCCTACTTGCTTGAGAGGACTTCATTTGCTACCTGCATTTGTGTGTAATATTGAGTGAAGAAGATTACCTTTTGTATCTTTCAATCGTTACTATTCATTGATGTAGAGATTTAAATTTAAAAGGCAAAATATATTTGATGAAGATTAAAGTTACATGTTTAATCTACTAAGTATGCCTCATGAGAGGTTTGCATGTGACTATTAATGAGGTTTTCAATTATAAAAGTATAGTACAAAACGTTTTCACTTATTTGAAAGAAAGTAAAGCAATAAGAAACAGCGTATTTTCGACCCAGTTATCTGCTACGATTGACTACATAGTATCAATGGTAACTTAAGTGATGACCAATTGCTATTATTATACAAGTGAATTAAAGTAGAACTGTTCATGAGTGAATTGGTAAGCGCTCGTAACAAACTATGGAGTAAAGAAACTTGTTTTATCCTACAAGAATTCAGTTTATTTTCCTCCACATTTCTTTCTTGATTTGCAATGAGATATGTTTTTCTTTTCTCTTTTATGTAGAGTATTAGAAAAAGTGCTATTTAGATCTCGGGGGAAAGACAGTATTTTAAAAGCGCAAAATAAAAAATATTTTGGGACATATAAAGGCCCACCTCGTGTTACACGAGACTACCAATTAACTGGTATCCCCGGAGAAGCGTTGTTTCACGCCGGCAGAGTTCTCGTGCACCATGCGGTACAGATAGCCGCCCACTTTCTTCAGCAGCACCTGCGGGCTGTCGAACTCCACCGCGCGGCCCGCGTCCACCACCAAGATGCGGTCGTAGTCCATCACCGTCTCCAGGCGATGCGCCACCGTCAGGACGGTGCACGACCGGAACCTCTCGCGAATCGTCTTCTGGAGGAGGGCGTCAGTACTGGAAACGGAACGAAGTTATGATTAGGGGGCGAATTTTAATGACGTAAAACAACGCCAAAAAAAATGCTCTTAAAAAGTTTTAAACTTTACCAGTTAAAACAGCACGTACTTTCTCGCCCGTAATTTCACGCAAACTTAGGCCAAAAGGACTCAAATTTTCGAAAAATTGTACATGACATTATTTCAAAATATATTTTTAAGAAACAAATTCCATTGAGGGTAAAATCTCTTTATAATTGCAGTTTAAGGAATACGCGGAAATACATTTGAATTTTTGAAAAATCAGAGTTTTTTAACGAAAATGAGACCTGCACCATTCTCTTAAACTTAGTGAAATGTGCAAATCTAGGACAAGTTCTTCGAATGGTTGTCCGTGTTACCCTCACCAGGGACTATGTGTATCAACTTCGACGTTTGACTTGATCGACAGATAGTGTTAACCTCATTTCTGTATCCATTGTCGTTGTAGAAGTAAGGATTTGTTCCGTTCTCTATTTTGACTGCTAAGCTGCGTATCCATAATTGCAGTCTAATTGTAAAGTAAGCTTCTGGATCTTTAGAGAAATAGAAACTGTTGAATACAATTTAGCAGTGAGAATCTCGTGTTTTAGTTTACACAGGAATAGCGTTTGGAATAAAAAAAAAGAAAACCTGAAAAAGTTTCAAATAAAACAAGACTTCAGATTCGTTGTCAACATTCATTCTTACCGAATTAATCGTCGTAAATTCGTGTAGTGTTTGAAAATGCTCGTGCAATATAACGGCAATTATGTTCGGAAACGACAGTATATCTTTACAATTTAAATGTTTCATTTTTGAGTGAGGCAGTAACGAGACCTGATGAGTAAACGCAATGTCCACTACACCCACCGACTGCTCGGTTCAACCTCCTTTTGTTTACTACCGTGAGACTTGAGTTTATCGATCAACATTGACCACGAACTTAAAAATTCTTAAACGAGTTTTCCAGGGGGGCGCCCTCCTATTACCCCCACCCAATCAATGCCCGCCATTCGAGGCGGAGGGCGGGGCGGGAATGGGAGGGGCGGGTGGGGCGAGGCGGAACGGAGCGGAGCGTGGACTCACCCCTCGTCGACGTTGGCGGTGGCCTCGTCCATGACGAGGATCTTGTTGCGGCGCAGGATGGCGCGCGCCAGGCACACGAGCTGGCGCTGGCCCGCGCTCAGGTTGCGCCCGCCCTCCGCCACGGGCGCGTCCAGCCCCACGGCCGGCAGCAGCGCCACCTGCCACACGCGCGCGCGACACTCGTCACTGCCGCTGCTCGTAGAGCTGTACTATGTCGACACAGCATCAATCATGAATGAAAACACTGGTGGTTTAGGGATTCAATTGCTGTCCCTGCACTGCCTCTGACCGAAAATCGGCTGAACGGTTTAGCCGCTGGCGTTGTTCACAGACCGACGCACAGACTCTTTTGCCGTCGTTCGATTTTTCGGTATCAAGAACGCTCAAAACATGGATTATGGCATGTTAGACAAATTTTTTCTAAATTTAGCAATTGGATTTAACCATTTTCGCGTTACCAGGGCCCTGTAATGAATTTTTCTGCCGAAAATTCCTCGTTTTTTCACGCAGCATTATATAACTTTCTCTCTACTCCGTCGCATGAAAGTAAAAATGGATAAATTTTTAGTTATTTTGAAATTTTGAAAAGTTGTAATTTTTTGCTTAAAACTTGTTCCTGGGGTAAATTATTGGTAAACCTGATATTCGTGTTCAGCACCCCAAAAAAAACGTAGGAACCAAATTTCAAAACTTCACCAAAACGTTCCCTTATTTTCTACCGTTGGCTGTGCTCCTTGGAATTGCGCGAGACCTTACTCTAGGAAGAAGAAACGATAGAAGTGGGTGGAGTAACTCGCCTCGTTGAGCACGTGCAACAGCTCCGCGTCGGCGTGCTCCTGGAAGGGGTCGAGGTTGAGGCGCATGGTGCCGGCGAAGAGCAGCGGCTCCTGCGGGATGATGGCGATGCGGCTGCGCAGCGCGTGCAGCGGCACGTGGCGCGTGTCCACGCCGTCCACCACCACGCGCCCGTCCAGCGCCCAGCACAGGCGGAACAGCGCCGCCACCAGCGACGTCTTGCCCGCGCCCGTGCGCCCCACGATGGCCCACCTGCCGGCAAAACCCCTCTCGTCAACATCCCAATGAACTATGCTTGGAGTTTTATTTCGTGGCGCGTGGGGGCGTGTCTTCACGATGGAATATCTCACGGTATTTCGCGTCGTTCTTAGTCGTGCTGCTTGGAGTCGCATCATCGCGACTGTATCGAGCAGTGCTGGCGATCTTGCAACACCTAGCAAACGACGCGAAATACCGTGAGATATTCCATCCTGTAGACAAGTCCCCACGCGCCAAAAAATAAAAACCCAAGTATAATTAGCGATTAATATGACAAATATCCTCTAATCCGAATATCCTCTAATATTAAAGACATTCAAAATGAGAATTACGAAGTCTGTTCAGAAAATTACAGAATTTTAAAACAAACTATATTTTTAATTTTACATATAATTGGTCCTTGTCCTCTTCAAAGTACTCGCCCCCTCTATCCACAGTGAAATTTCCATTTCGCGAAGTAGTCCTGGATAGCTTCAATTGAAATGTCCTTTAATCCATTGTGATAACTGAACTTTTGTCTCAATGTCATCTCATATGGTTGTTTCACAAGCTGAAACGTTTCTGTGAAAATTCTCTCACCAATTACACGCAACTTTTACGTTGCATCGTTGTTGCAGAAAATCGCGCATTTCAAAAATTGGCACTAACACTCGCACACATTGCACTTAAACAATAATATCATGAAAACTAAACAAGATAACAATACAAGTATACATGTGGATAGAGAGGGGGTCATGAACAACTCAATGCTGCCAACCGCCAAGTCTAAATGTTAGCGCGAAATTAAAAAAAGTTCAGTAATTTTTTGAACAGACGTCGTATTTTAAAACAGAACTATTTTATTGGTATCAATTTAATGTTTAAGGTTGTTTTATTAACCTTGATTTTTAGATTAAAATTTAGATTATGTAAAAAAAATTGAAAAATTTAAGATTGGAAAACCGTCCTTTGATGAATAAATACCTCGTGGAAATATTAATCTGCATGGAATAATCTTTCGTACTTCTGAAACACTAGACGGTAACTTGTTATTAACTTTTTCGAACATTATGCATCAATTTTTTCTGATCGTGATCTGTATTACTAGAAATGTATAGTGTCTAACTATATCCACTCTACCTTTTGTCCTGGTTGAATCAAGATATTCAAGTTCCTGATTGCTGGTGGGTCGGTTTCGTTGTACCGGACGAACACGTTGTCGAACTTAATCATTCCGAGATCTGGCCATTCAGCATCTATGACGGCACCTATGAGGCAGTGCATCAGTAATACAGCATACATCTAAAGTAAATCAAGTTTAATTTGTGAAATTATTCTCAAGGAAGCATGTCAAATTTATTTGCTGTGAAATTATTCTAAACGCATTGGAAGTCGTCTCTATAAATTAAATCCACGAAAAATAATTTCCTGTAAAGGATTGATGTTGGAACAATTTAGAAAAATCATAATCTTGCGAAGAAGCCTCCGACAAGAAAAAAATGTTTGGTCGTTCAATTCAGATCAATTGTACAAAATGTATTTAAAAGTCCACGAGGGTCTCCTACCTTTGGTATCGGGTTCCGGCTCTGCCTCGAGACAACTGTACTCGACGATGCGCTCCACGCTCATCATGTTGTTGGCGACTTCGGCGGATTGGCGCACGCCCCACTGCAGCAGGCCGGAGAGCGCCATGCATTGCGTGATGGCCAGCCCCGGGTGGCCTCCGATCATCACCGTCATGTGGCCTGCGCAGGTGACGCGCCATTGCAGCGATTCCAGGATGAAAAGAAACGAGATGTGTCAAGGACTTGAGACAGTAACAATAAAAGTCACACCAGCTACAACAAGCCTCTGTGTCAATATGTCGGTTTTGGTGCCAGTATCTCTTTGTTCCTGCCCAATGCCTCCATAAATATAGTCATTTATAGTAAGAAAATATATTTTGATAAAAATAAAATCTTAATATCTATATAATATAAAATCTTAGTATCGGGAGGGGAGGATGTGGTTACTGTGGCTTATATTAATACTGACGTAAGCCCTTCATTTTGTTTAAAACCTTTAGAATAGTTTTCCTTACCAGACGGCCTGGATGGCCGAGGTGGCTAGAGCGTGTGCCGACTCAGCGCCTCGGTCGGAAGGGTCACGGGTTCGAGTCCCACCGTGGGCATGGTTGTTTGTCCCTTATCTTTCATGTATGTGTGTTAACGTGGAATGCGTTGAGGTGTGCTGACCAGACCGAGGAGCCCTCAAGTGTGTGAGTGACTAGTGTAAAGGTTAATATGTGTCCCCATGGAGGACATAGTGGGGTATCCAGCGCGGATAGTGGAAACCTGAAGCTGGAAAAAGCCCCAAGAAAAAAAAGTTTTCCTTACCGAACGTTGAGTGCGGAAGGAGATGATTCCAATTAACACGTTCCCTGTCCCGACTATAAAATCGAACTATGCCATTGACAGTAACTTGTTTAGTAGGCATAACGTCTTAACAAATTGCTCCTTAAAATAAACGTTTATTTTAATGTTTTTACTATTCAAAACATGTGCGTTACAAGAAATGGCCGTTACAATTTAAAATTCACATTTGCTTCTCCGTCTTATTTCAAGCGCAATCTTTTAATAGTAGGTTCAATAAAATGCGATGAGACGACATAGATAAACGAACGTGTCTGTTTATTTCAATGCAACAGAACAGTTTCAAAAGACAATGTGCAAAGGACCAAACACATTATTTTTATTCAGTTTTGTGTAATTTGCCTGTATTTTACACCCACGGTGCAGTTAATTTCAGATTTACGGCGTTACGTATCGCCAACTTTTCTTGCCTGCTCCCTACAGACAGACTAAATTATCATTTCTGAAGTGCCAAAGGTTCAGTCAGATCACAATTTACGCACCGATTTACAGAGCTAAACATTGTTCAACTTACGGTTGATTTAGATAGTCTGGTGAAAGTCGGGCACTTTGCAATACACGCTCGTCAAATGATTCTCTCTACCTATCACATAACTCCTTATCTTGACCAAAGAGGATCGTTACAATGGCATGTTAGTTCAGAAGAACACAATCAATATTTTTCATTTTAGAATTCAGACATTTACACGAATTTATTTGTCTTTTTCTAATAGACTCCGTTCTACAGCGTTTTTAGTACGCCAAATAAACTTGACTTTGTAGATTTTTTGGACCCCATCGACCCAAAATATGTGATGTGCTTCTTCCTGATATCCATTTATTTTCAGGGGTGCATCAGACCGATTAAGGAAAAAAATTTAAATTTGCCAGTAAGGAATATTAACCTGGAGTAGAGTTATTGTGCGTAGCTTTATGACTGAGCGTTGAAGGTTCTTAAAACCTTGTTTTCAGGCTCCTGGAGAGACGGGAATAAAATTGTTGTTCGTAATCTAAAAAATACTTTTTTGGACATTCTATTAAATTTTGGGAAGACTCAGCGCTTTTTGGAGTATACTTTTCGTAGGAAACGAGGTCAAAAACTTGGATTCTCTCTAAATCTATTAACAATGTAACACCTATTTTATTTTATGTGATATTTAATCTCACTGGTGAAAGTCTTTCACACCTCTACAGTACGGTAATGGTATTTAACGCACGATTTAGGGCCTGGTCATTAGAATTTGGGTTCCAGTGTGAAGCCATTTTCCACATTTAAAACTACAATTCACGAAGTTTGAAGTGATCACAGGAGTTCAACTATTGTATATATAAAATAGTTACAGCGTTAGCTGAAGTGGTTGTAATTGCTTATGTACTAGTAGTTGAAGTACCTGATGTATATGAAAATTGTTAGGTTCTGTATTAACAAGTGTAAAAAGCCATCGACATTTTAAAAATCTCTTCACGTTGGGAAGAAGATTTTGTGTTGGTGCTTTTTGCCTGGATGTCACTGGATTTTAAGAAAAAATATTTGACTATTTTCATGTTACTTACCTTCCAAAAAAAGTGATCCAAACGTGATAACGCCGATGAAGATGCACACCATCCAGTCCAGAAAGAAGCCAAATGACGTTGATGCCGCCATGAAAGTGTACCACGCAGAAGTATGCAAGTCCTAAACACAAGCATTACGTTTAGAGAGTGTACACAATTTGGAATTGTATATATTAAAGCAGACGTGACCACGTGTAGATCCGACAAGTAGAATTGCCTACGTTCGAAACACTTCTTATGGCATTTCACATTCTGATTAATTGAGAAAGAACACGGTTCGAATTTGTCCAGGATGAGAAACATTCAGACTGAAGATATAGGAAACAGAATTTTGAACGAGATATTTCGCTTGGCTTACCTGATGCTTGTCGAATTCTTCACACAGAACTCCTTGAGCATTATTGGCGCGAACTGTGGGCAATCCTCTCATGGTTGCATGGAAGTGAGTGAAGACTGGACTTTTTGCTGCAAAGATCGTTCATTAGTAACATGAAGCAAGATTGTTGCCAAATAACTCATAGAAACTTACTCATGCCTTCTATTCGTTTTAGGTTGTTTGATGTTTTGAGATAGACCGATGTACTGTACCAAAATATAATTCCCATAATCAGAACAGGAATTGGCAAGTAAAAATTTGCAGTCAAAGTGAGAGCAATGGATCCCATCATTTGCATAATTATCTGTAACAGTAAACATTCAATATAAAATATTGACTAAGATACTCTCATTTCCCATGTGTTCACACACTCACTTGCAATGCGTTCAGAATAGTCCTCGGGAGTACTTCGTCAACAGTGCCCATGTCTTTTGTAAACCTGTTGAGAATTCGCCCTGAAAGAAAAGAGTTAACTAAACGTAACATTTTTCGAGAAACGCCCTACCATATTTAAAGGTGAAAAATGATGCTTATGGAACACACGTCAACATATATACGGAAGTATGCGTAATTGAACGTGTTTCCGTTTTCCACTTGCTAGAAAAAGTTGTATTATTCACATTTTTAGGACTAATATTTGTACATTAATTTGTCAATTTCTTTGAAACGATGAGAAACGTAGCATGTGATATACGAAAAACTGTAAGGAAAGTTAAATTTAATTTTCAGTTCGTTAATTCCTTGATCTTAATTTATTCAAAACTATTGTAAACAGCCTATTCAAACTACAAAAAACATCATGCGTTTAAAGAAATGTGAGATTTAAAATTATGTTTTATGTTATATTAAATGATGAGATTACTAAATATTCATTTATATTGCTAGTAGTACGATTCATTATACACTAAGAATTAATACATATACAAGTGGTCGCTCTATGTGCTAATTTACGCCGTCCGACATAGCGCCATCTACTTAGAATCGTTTTATGGTCAATCATATGGGCGTAAATATCTCGCACTGAGCCTGTCTCTGATCCTTAGATTAACAAAATGTTGGCGCTTAAGAAGAGATTATAACCTAAGATTTATATTACAAAATGTATATGCTCAAGAACGGTTTCTTACAACTTTTACTAGTGCGCCTTCGTATTTCGTACATCCATACAATTCGCAGATAAATGCAAATCATAACAATTCATGAGATATGCCTATGCGTACCTGCGGGATTGGAGTCAAAGAATGAAATCCTGGTCTTTAATACGCTCAGAAACATCCTTTCGTGCAGTTTGCTGGAACAGCGCATGCACACCTTGAAGAAGGCAAAAGAGCGCACGAGGGTCACAACGAATAGAGACAGAATTAGCGAAGTGTAGATGATAATGCTCAGATCCAGACTGAGAAAAGGCTCCGGGAAGTTCTCCAATGGTTCTTTGTGATTACTGACATTGTACCAGAACTGCGTTTGAATTACGCTTTCGTTGAATATTTGCATAACAGTCTCTCGTCTTGCTCTAAGTTCATCTTGAGAAGACCTGAAAAACAAACATTGCATATGTTGAAATTTAGGCCTTAAATGAAAATATTACCGAGAAAATAGAGACAATGTCAATTTTTGGGAATGATTCCCAACCCCGGGTATCACTGAACTAAATGTCCCGGAAAAAGTTTTGAAACCACCATTTTTTCAGTTCCGTTGAAAAAAGAAAAGTAGAGTTAATGAGGGTAAATGTAAACAGGGTCAATTGTATTTCCTAAATCCATACATGAAACATTCGAGATTTTTAAACTTAAAAGCGAAACTGGCGTCAAGAATCAATGAAAACGGGCGCACTCGAGAAGGAGCGCCATTGAAGTATCATCATATTTTACCTTCTTTTTATTTTTATTTTTTTTCGCCTTTGGGTTTAGACCACTGCAATAAAAGAGAAAGTAGTCGCTTGTTCACATTTATCCAGCGAGACGGGTCGGATGTAGGAGAATTTTTAATTGATTTTATTCAAATTAGCTGGGATTTTATTTAAAATTCTCCAACTACCTTTTTGTAAGAGAGGTATGTATAAAAATTTGAACGTAGTAAAAACTTGTCTGAAACTAAAATTTCCAGAAGTGAAAAATCGCTTTTAGTTATCTTTATTAACCCCACTTTCCTCTCAACATTTTTGAGAACCGAAAT
Source organism: Acheta domesticus (assembly GCA_031308135.1). Classification (NCBI taxonomy): domain Eukaryota; kingdom Metazoa; phylum Arthropoda; class Insecta; order Orthoptera; family Gryllidae; genus Acheta; species Acheta domesticus. The sequence continues at coordinate 152,326,063 of JAHLJT010004567.1, forward strand.
TCGAAAGAAAAAAAAACTGATTCCGTTACTGTTTGCTAGTATTGCATATGAGTCTTTCTTAACTACCACTCTGTGATTGCTGGTTTAGTGTTTGTACTAGAAACTTTTGTCAAGGTTTCTATTTAGAGAAATACTACAATATTACACTACTAACCGGCCTATATTCTATATAATTTATTCCAGTTTTCTGGAGAATTAATTATAAACTAAAGAACTCTAAAAAGAAAATGCTTACTATGTATTATCGTAAGTTCTTACCAAAGTGAAACGAAGTAGTCTACGCCGCAGACTAGAATTTGAGTACTTAGAAAAAGAAAAGCCAATGTTAAATTTATGCATGTATTTGATCCACTGCGTACGTATTCTTTGTATACAGATTTTCCTTTTATTTGACCTTTGGAAGACTCCTCCATCGAGTCGAACAACGTCCAGCAGGACGCGTCCTCTTCCGGGGCGCCTCCTTTTGAAGAAAGTATCTGCATTAAAGATGAATCATGTTATTTTCAATTCTTTTTCCTGTGAATAACACAAATTGACGCAGCTCTTATGTTATATGTATATAAGTCAGTGTTAAGACTAACGGTGAAGATTATTTGATAACTAGGAATATTGATATTACGTGATTACAAAAGGAATTGGAAAGAGGGATTTGGCAGATAGGCCACCGATGTAGTGTGCAGTGTCGTACTCGAGACGGGCCACAACAATGAACAATATGACTCTTGCATTTAACTACACAAATCGCTGTCCGCGGGCATTTATCATCATAGTATTATTAGAAGTTTTTGCTAAGAGACTCAAATCGTTTGTTATTGCGTATATTAATAATGAAACTGATCTCATTGGTGTAGAAGAATAGCGACATCTGAAAAACCAATTTTTAGTCAAGTGTAAATGCAGCTTAGAATTTTTTTTTTATTTTAGTGGAAAGTTTAGATGCTTTATTTTGGTGAGTTCGCTCTTAGCTGCTTCTAGTCTTGGCTACAAACAATATTCTCCTCCCAGTATGAAAATGTACGAGTAAAAGTCAAGGAAACTTCTAAAATTACGCATTTTAAATCGAGTGATGTAAATTGATTGTCCCTAGCATAGAAACACGTTCAAACTAGTGATGTTACAGCTGCTCATTCTTTCTTTCTTACCCTTACATTTTATGCAAACAATTTAGAAGTTTTTGAGAAAATAATGCTTTTAAAACTACATAAGACGCAAAATTATGCGAAAAATATTAATATTTTCAAAAAATTACACGTGGTCTCGTTTAGGGATCTAATTTTGAAGAACAGATTTAACTTAAGAAAATAACTCTCCAATATTACAGTTGTAGGAAGACAAAGCAAATTTTAAAACGTGATGCAATTTTCGAAAAGTCAGAGTTCAATCGAAATTGGGTCTGCGCTATTTTTGTAAGGTTCGCTCTATTGAGAAAAAATACAGAAAAAAAGAGAAATTTGTGAGGAAATTTGAAAAGGTCTTCGAGGTTTGACGCAAGCACCCTCAAAAAGCAAAATATCCGTTTCAAATTCAAGGAGCCGCGACATTAGCCAGATCGATCACGAATGTCAATTTTGATGAAAATTCTGCTTACAGTTTAGCCGTTAGCATTTTTCACATACGGACAGACTTTCGTCGTCAAGAAGTTTAACGATATCAAGGATACACAAACCTTGGGCTTTGATAATACCATTTTCTATATGATACATGAATAGCAAACACTTCTTACTGAAAGTCGTGGTGGCTAAGTAATTCCTAAGCATTTTAGGATCCCTTGGGTTCCCTATACTTCCCCACGGGACCAAGAAGTGCCTTATCTGCATTCACTACCAGCAATGCTAAATTGCTGCATTGTAATTTACAAATTGTATGTAGAGCTCAATAGAGCTTCTGAGAGCAATTAACGAAATAGTCATTAGATCGCTTCGAGACGTGATCCCCAACATCTTGAAGGCACCGATTGTGGATAATGGTATAGTCCCAAAGGATCCATCACTGGCAGGTTTCTGGCGTTGGTCACTCCATGAAGTTGGGCTGCCAGGGGGATGACTGATTGGTATTTTACCACCTTTTCCTCCCCTGATTTCAAAAGGCTAGACCAATTCTCGTGGCAGTCACGTCGACCACGTGGACCCTTTCTCGGCATTTTATTACAAGGTCGGGTTTGAGTCTAACCCCTTCGGCTACGAAGAAAGTAGCCACCACGGTGTTCGATTTCCGGAGCGTCTTCCCCTCTTACAAAGTTCTTGATCTTGTCATGACGCTTTATTCTAAAGAGGAAGTTATTTATTACATGCAGGAACAAGAATTGTACACTTATTTCCGAGACCAGGAACCTACAATAAGAGTTGCTCTGCCGAAAAACCGCAGTTTTATGTTGCAGCATTACATTACTTTGTTTACGCTACGTAAGTAGTATAAAATAATATTCGAAAATGTAAAAGAACCTTCCGAAGACATCCAGTTAACAGGCAATTTCTTTGACAGAAAAATAAACTGCTCTGCTCAGGATAGAAAAATTCCCCTGCAAAACTACTTTTTAGACGTGTCATTTTTATTGACTATGTATGTTCGAAATTAACGGTCTTTTATTCAAACAAGACGTCCCTAAAGACAACTTTCAGGGTTTGAGGAATGCGTTGTTTTAGAATGACTGTTGTCATTGAAATAGAAGTCAAGGAGAGCAATACCTGTAAGTCTATATTTTCGTTGGAATCTCTGCTAGCTAGCTTCACACCAGATGAAGGACCTGGCCGAGAGAACGCCCTGAGGTCGCCCCGGCCGGCCAACGCGCAACCCTGCTAAAGAACACAAAATAGATTTGTCTATAGAATTTATTATTCTCCATCTTCATGATCTGTACATGCTGTATTTTAAATTTTCTCTCGTGTTTTTTTTAAAAATGATGGTTGTATAAACATTATTGACATTGATTTATAATGTGAAAGCATTTTAATTGTTAATTAAAAGTTAGACAAATTTAATTTGACGACCACCGAAAAAAATATTTCATCGTGTTTGCTTTCATCTAAGCACTAGAAAGTATTCATTAAGTTATATTAATAGCAGAAAAATGGAACGGAATGTCGGGAGATTTAGTCGGGAAGGAGTTACTTGTTGAACTGAAGAGCTCAGCAATGTGCAACCGAACGTCCTTGCAAGTTTGCATCGGAAAAAAGTAGAGACGTAACCAGGCAAAGTTAAGCTATGGACATCGACAACTTAATTCGCAAATTTTCCTGACGACTGTCAAATGGTTTCCATCCACTTCTCCCCTGAGAGAGTATCCCGATACAAGCTTGCATTGTAGAATGAACTATTAAAGAACGTGTCCTATTTATTGTTTTACCCGATCCATTGAGATGACGAGATCAGCGTGCTGGGCGTAGTGCAAGTGGTTGGTGACTAGCATCGTGGTCTTGTTGGCCAGGAACTTGCAGATGCACTTCTCGAAGAGTTCTTGCGCCACGCAGGTGTCGAGTGCCGCCAGAGGCTCGTCCAGCAGGTAGATGTCGGCGTCTCTGGAAATCACGTGGTAAAAATATTACGTGTTTTGGATAAAATATAGATGTACGCTTTTCCTTGACATCCAATGAGGCGAGTAAGGAAGCAAGATGGAATTTAATTGAGAGGTTAAACTATATAGGTTCTTAGTCTCTAACACGATTTATATGAACACCACTCGTCAAACGCCATTGCACCCTTCATTTTTCAAAATTAGTATCAAAACAGTGTTTATAGCATTACTGACGAAAACTGAAATTAAATAAAGCTTTTGCTCTAGAAGCTAAGGGGCCGTCCATAAATTACGTAATGCAAATTTCGAGTATTTTCAATACCCTCCTCCCCCTTGTGTGATAAAAATAATGAATAATTTAATTTACTAGCTCAGTTCTTTGGTTCTCATGCTCTCTATACAGAGAAGCCTGGAAGTCTGAAATTATTTATATTCCGAAGGAATTACATACAACGTGGCACAACAATAATTTTGTTTATTAAGAATGGAATTTGAGATTAACAATATAAAAATTCTCTTGCTTGATTTCATGCATTAGGTTCACGGTACCGAATTGTCTGGCGTTGTGAAACGATGGCCTCGCAGTTCGTAGCCCCTTGACTTCCGCGCCGAAAATCCGTCTTCGCGCCGGTCGTCGCCGAAGTCGTCTGCTTCTTTCTTGCTGCTCACTTCTTGCACTATTGTTCCACAATTTGTCCTCCCTATTCGCGTCGATGTCCAACTTAAACAATTCAGCTTACATACGCGCCGCTACCACCAGGATGCCAGTCAACCACCAACTCTCTCTATAGTCAAATACTATAGAGACAATACAGGACACTTCCCCGTTCTTCCACGCAACCGATGGAAACAAGTTCCCACTAGCGATCCTAGTGTCAGAACCTGGTAATGTATCGCCAAATAGAAATGTCAATATGATTCTTACTGAAGAAACAAATATTTTTTAATCCACCTAACGAAATAAGACTTATTTTTACCTAATCTCGCTGTGATTTTATTATATTGAAGGGCTCAAATTACGGAAAATTATAATGTACAATGTGATATAATGAACATGAGAACATTGAACATTGAACATTTAATGAACATATAATGAAAATTTTTTTCACGAATAAAGTTGTTACAAATGCAAGAATTTTCTTGCCTAAACACTTCCATTGATACATTTGGCTTTTTTTCCATTTGCTTCCTTTAAAAAGCACTGTATCAATACATTGATACCTCTGCTTTCATACAGATTATTACACCCCTTGCATAAAATATTCTGCAAGTGAATATTAATGATTTGCATTAATTGTTCTTTTACGTCAAGTTTACTTTGACGTAAATAATTTAAAAAGTATTTATTGAAAACATATTCAGTCTTAGAAAACGAATAGCGAATTCATTTGGGTAGAAAAGCGTGGCATTCACATATTGTTTAATCAGAATATGCGAGTTTCTTAATTTATACTTTTCATCCAAATTCTGTTAGGCATTTCAACAACCATCATATGGCACGGTACTACACAACCAGCCACATACATAGAACTCAGCATTTTCCTGTACGAAACTTGTAGGAATATCTTCAGTGTTATCCATTTCTGCAATGTTCGATACGCATGGCATTGGGAATGGCAATGTGCAAGTAGTCTCACAATTAAGTAATGTTATAGTTTTTAATGCATTTTATTACAAAGAGAAGTCAAATTGTATTAAACTAACTTCATTCATGTTCAAGATTCTTTCAATTTTTACCTGTTTTTATCATGAGGAAATGTGAAGAACGAACGCGAGTTCTGCTGTATTTTATAATAAAGCCAAAAACTACAGAATTGTTTCCTGCCATACGTAGAATGATATAAAGAACAGTATTGTAAAATATGTTTTCCAGAAATCGACCAGAAAGACAATCAAATGAAAAGAAATCAAGCAGACAACAAACACCAACAGAGCATTGAGGTTAGGGTGTATGAGTTATTACCAGGTTCTGCCCCCAGACGGATGTTTCTCGATATATCGCGAAGTGTCCTGTATTGTCTTTATAGTATTTGCTATAGTCCAGCGCCCCCTTCTCGCCCGTCAACAACCTTCGTTACCTAGTAACCGCGACGGTCCAGATTAAAGCGCGGCGTTTGTTTTGTAATATTTGTATATTACAGCTCCCCACTTCCAGAGCGTTATTTATCTAATTACCTATTAATAAATAACAAGACTAACTCCCACAACAACAAAATACTTTTCATTCTTCTTACCCTCTTGCACCCTCTTACACCTTCACACGACACAATTTCACAACACTAGGACTTGTGTCTTCAGGCCTTAAGCTAATTACAATTTTGGTTATATAAACTCTTTGCCAACATAAGCCCATTTCAAATGATCATTTGATATTCGCATAATAAAATCAGTGGTTCCATTCGACCACGTATCTAGATGACATAAAACTATTAAATACTCTCAACAATACAATAAAACATTACTATTTACAACTATTTACAAGATTTACATGCTCAATCATGAGTATCGTGCCGTAAATACGGCTTTATGTTGCGAAAATTATATGTTCCTACATGCTCCCCTTCTTCATTATGCAAAACAACTGCATTTTTGTCTAACACTTTCCTGATTCTGTATGGTCCTTTATATAGAGGAAAAAATTTATGAAATAATTTCTTGTCCACCGATGACGTTTGTGGCATCCTCACTAGGACTTCGTCCCCAGTATGGTACTTTTCCTCGAAATGTCCCTTTTGAGCCTTGCCCCTTTTCACAGCAGCTCTCTGTAAATTATCAAACACAATCTGCGTTTCGCTCCTATTTTCTACCCTGCCACTAACTTCTGATGGTATTTTGATACCCCCGAACGGATCTTTCCCATCAAATGAATTCAAATGCACCTCCGCTGGTGTCCTGCGCGTGCTGTCATATGGCACATTATTTAATACGTAATTCAGAATCGGTACCGCCTCCATCCATCTGTTATGGCGTTCCGATACATACACCCTAAACAATCTAGAGATCTCTTTCATCACCCGTTCACATGGATTCGCCTGCGGGTTGCGAACCGTCGTAAAACCAATTTGTACTCCCATTTCGTCCATTTCCTTCTTCCAAGCTTCGCTAGAAAATTGTGTCCCCAAATCGCTGAGTATTTTTCTCGGTCTGCCCGCCTTTTCGAAAACTTGCGACACTGTACGAGGCAGCTGCGGGTGTTGGCTTTTCGTATTGGATACATTTGTACCAGCTTAGAGAACACGTCGACAATCACAAATAAATATTTGTTACCGAACGTTGATGTCGGCATGGGCCCGTATAAGTCAACGGCATACACTTCCCTAGGCGCCGTCGGTATTATCGGCTCTAGCTGTCCTTCGTACTTTCTGTTAGGGTGCTTCGTCCTCTGACAGACATCACATCCACTAATTTGTTTGCGGATCTGTTTACCCATGCCTCTCCAATAACATTTTGATTTTAACATATTTTCAATTTTATTACATCCAAAGTGTCCGAAATGCTCATGCGTAGTTCGTATTAGTTCTCGTCTGCACACTTCTGGCATCCACAGTTGAAAATACGATCCTTTCCTATCAGTACAATACAATAACATCCCTTCATATAACTTCCATCGAGCCTGTTTCCCGTCACTAGATGCCTCATTCCCTTCCTCCGTAATCGTCGGTGTTTCGAGCTTCAAAGATCAATTTTCCCACAGGATCCTCCCGTTGCAATTTAATAATCTCCTCCTTGTTCCATCGAGGGCATATCTTGACCATTTCCATGATATTCATCTGCGTTACTACCGGTGATCCATCGTCGTACAATCTAATTCTCGATAATAAGTCCGGTAAAACATTGTCGCGCCCCTCGCAGTATTGTATGTCAAAATCGAACTGCTGTAGCCATAAAGACCACCGCAACAACCTGTCGTTGTTCAAGTGGCTCCTCATGAGGAAAATCAACGCTTTATGATCCGTTAACACTGTGAACGGCCGTCCAATTAACAAAGATCTCAGCTTTTGTGTTGCCCACACGATTACTAAATCTTCCCGTTCACTCGTAGACCAATGCCGCTCACTGGCAGAAAGTATTCGGCTCTCTAATGCCACTATTTGTTGTTCGTTTTTGTTGTTCAACTGGAAAAGCACGGCACCCATGGCAAACCCACTGCTGTCAACTTGTAGATACATTCTCCTCCCAAAATCTGGGTAGCTAACCACAAATGTTTTCTCAAAAATATTCTTTAGTTTGACAAAAGCCGCCTGGCATTCTTCGTTCCACTCCCACCATTTGCCCTTTCTCAACAACTCAACTATAGGGTGTATAACGTGTGAATATCCCTTGCAAAATCTCGAGTAATAATTACACACCCCAATAAGCCGTCGAACTTCCCTCACGTTCCTGGGTCGGGGAAAATTCTGTATTAACTCACGTTTGCGATTCTGCATAGCCATCCCATTTTCCGACAATACATGCCCCATGAGTTCAATCTCCCTTCGGGCGAATTGGCATTTTCCGATATTTAACTTCAAATTATATCGTCGGAATACTTCTAACATCTGTTTGAGGTCGTTAATATGTTCAGCCATATTGTTCGAAAACAAAACTATATCATCCACGTACATTACAATCGTTTTCTTTAACTTTTCAGGAATAACATCGTCAAGATAACTAATTAATGCCGCACCACTATTCTTTAAGCCGAAGGCCATTCTTTGAAAACTGTAAGTGTTTCCTTCAAAGGCAAAACTTATAAATTTTTGGGACTCCGGGTGCACCCCAATCTGCCAATATGACGCAGTAAAATCTAACCCGGTAAAGATCTTGGCTTCTTTTATTTTGTAAAGCATTTCATCGATTTTCGGCGGTTTTTCACGGCGAGCGACAGTCTTACTATTCAATTTACGGGCATCTAGGCAGAATCTTATGTTATTATTCTTTTTGCGGACTATAACAATGCGACTGACGTAGGGCGTCATTGACTTCTTAATGATCCCATCCTCGATCATCGTATTGATCTGCTTTCTAACTTCATTTCGGTAGATTTGGGGAATTGGATATTGTCTGCAATTGAAGGGCTCATCATCGGTGAGTTCTAATTGAAATTTGTATCCTAACACAGGAGTTTTAGATTTTTCAAACACGTCTTGATATTCTTTCACTATTTCCTCCATTTCTCGGCTCTTATCGATCCCACACTCGTCGACCGCATTCTTCACTGCAGCACTGACTAATCAGGGTTCTCCTCGATCGTTCCCGCCATGTCGCAAATACTCAGAGCTTCGACCCTTGGGCCCTTGACCCCTAAACAATGTTTTTGCCCCATGTCCCTTTGTAGCGTAACCTGTCTGTTACCCACGTCAACGGTGGCGTTATACATTTTTAGGCTATCCATTCCCAAAATTACTGGACGAATTAACCCCTTTATTATTACAGCCGGGAACTCTATCATCATTCCTTGCACCTGCACTTCTGCCCAAATTTGTCGACTCTGGGTCTCGATCCGTTTACCATTTGCTCCACGAATATCCAACTTCCTGGTAGGTAATTCTTCTATTCTGCCGCCCTCCTTCTTAAGTTTGTCATATAATTCCTGCGACACTGCGCTGACATTTGCTCCCGTGTCAATTAAGATGTCTACCGTTCTATTTTTTAACGTCCCCTGCAGAATTAAACACTTACTCGACGTTACACGATGATCAGGTTCTTCTCTTAATAAATCGTCCGCTGACACATAAGTAGATTCCATTGCCGTAATGTGCACTGTCCTGCCCGTTTCTGCGTCCGGTACATCCCGCCCATCTATCCCGGACGTCATTGGTTTTCCTGCTCAATGGCACTTACTCCCGCATAATCGCATTTTCTGTCATTTTTACCCTTCCAAGATGTGTTCTCGCCTCTGTGTTTACGTTCCGGATTTAGATCCTTCCCCTCCGGCGAATAAAATTTCTGGTTCCCGCCATTTTGCTTCACCATCCCTTCATTAACACTATTTAGATTATTGTTATTTGCTCTTCCATCCGCCATGGCATGATCTACATTTAATGTCTGATCGAAACGATCTAATCTCTCTATCAAGTCCTCTGTGTTTGTTGGCATTAAATTCCATAACAAATTCTGAATATTATTTGGTAATTGCCTAATTATAATGCGTATGATCTCTCCCATGTCAGCATTTTCATCACACACCTTAAAGGCAGCAATTTTCCTTGTAGCAAAATCGCACATGGTTTCATTCCCGCCCTTATGATATTTCTCACCCATCAGCTTGTACTTGAGCTCAAATTTGTGACTCTCGTTCCAATATCTCCACAAGAATTTGACCTTCCATTCCACATAATTCAGCGGTTCCGGGACTAAAGATTTTAACCAATTTTGGGCCTTGGATGACATCGCCTGTTCCACCAAGTTCAATTTTAAACGTTCCGGCACGTTATTCATCCTAAAATAACTTTCTAACTTATCAATAAATGACCATGGCTGCTCCCGAGTATCCCCATGAAATTTGATATGACTTGGCAATACTAATGCCGTAGCCGACGCAATAACGCTTCCGCTAAAACTAGTTGCGGCAATTTCTTTTTCTAACTCTTCGATCTTTCGTCTTAAATCAGCCGTTTCCGTTCCAATTCTGCTTTCTTCCGCCTCCGTCACGGATTTCACCTCCTGACGTATTCTATCCTGTATTATAGCATGCGTTTGTTCTATACTGGCCTCGACCTTCCCAACACGAACATTTTGTTGCTGAGATATCTCAAATACTTCCTCAACACGTGCTTCTACAACCGCCATTTTCCCGTGCTGTTGCATCACAACTTGATCTAAATTTTCAACATGTTCTTTCAAATGATTTACTTCTAATTTTACATTCTCTACCACTTCCTGCTGTTCCCGCTGACCACGTTGTATCTTAGCATCAAGATGTTCTAATTTACGATTACAATTACTAAATTCTAAGGCAGTATCAGCTCTAAGCTGAGCCATTTCGTCCCTCAGTTGCTCCCTGGTGTTACGCAATTCCCGCGTTAAATTTTCATAATTCGCGTCTTGACTGTCAAATCTGGAATTCATATCTGTCTTCATTTGCGCGAGCATCTGAAGTATAAGGCTATTAGTATCCACATTTCTACTGGTAGGTTCGGGACAACATCCTTCTGCACTAATTGTACTTCTTCCTCTAAATTTCGTTCGACTTCAACTTCGGATACAATATTCATACTTGCAGCCACCCCGTCCTGCCCTTCGCCGCCATTTTCCCCTTCCGCGACTCGAGCCCTTCTCCCACGAGTTTCCATACTGACACAATGTATTAACAATATCTTAATTCAACACCAATTACACTCACTAAATAATAATATGATATTTGAAATGGTTGGCATTTACTATTTTCTACTTTCAAATTATTGTTGTGCACATATTTCAGACTTCGTAATGTTTAATAAAATTTCGTGTTTTAATCGTCTCACACGATTTTATACGAAGTTTTATTACCTTCAGCCCCACGTTGGGAACGCCACTGTGATAAATATAATGAATAATTTAATTTACTAGCTCAGTTCTTTGGTTTTCATGCTCTCTATACAGAGAAGCCTGGAAGTCTGAAATTATTTATATTCCGAAGGAATTACATACAACGTGGCACAACAATAATTTTGTTTATTAAGAATGGAATTTGAGATTAACAATATAAAAATTCTCTTGCTTGATTTCATGCATTAGGTTCACGGTACCGAATTGTCTGGCGTTGTGAAACGATGGCCTCGCAGTTCGTAGCCCCTTGACTTCCGCGCCGAAAATCCGTCTTCGCGCCGGTCGTCGCTGAAGTCGTCTGCTTCTTTCTTGCTGCTCACTTCTTGCACTATTGTTCCACAATTTGTCCTCCCTATTCGCGTCGATATCCAACTTAAACAATTCAGCTTACATACGCGCCGCTACCACCAGGATGCCAGTCAACCACCAACTCTCTCTATAGTCCAGCGCCCCCTTCTCGCCCGTCAACAACCTTCGTTACCTAGTAACCGCGACCGTCCAGATTAAAGCGCGGCGTTTGTTTTGTAATATTTGTATATTACACTTGTAACGCACTTCCCTATCTTTATTAAACGCAGCGTAACGCTGCTCAGACCCCCCTCCCGCCCCTTTAGCGTTACTTAATTTATGGACGACCTCTAATAGCTCTTTTTTGGTCATTTTATCTCAATACCCACCCCTTTCCCTTTTTTGGTCATTTTATTGCCAGAGATAAAAGGGAATTCTTTGATAAAGCCTTTACAACTATATTCATTTCTACACTGATGCCTAAATATTTTGTTTAGTTTTCAAACATAAATTTGTAATTGAAAGTAATGCAATAATTCAAATCTGGAAGGGAGAGTTCTGATGGATTAATCAGGGTATCCCAAAAGATGTAAAAATTTTCATTAAAATGTTAATTTGACATATCGGACTGGTGTCCATGAAAATTATTTAAATGATTGTATTTGCTATTCACGTGTTGCGTTAAGGAACAGCATTTTTTTAAATTCTTGGAATGTAAAGAACTTTTACTGTGAATCCGTGTTAACTGTTCTAAAACAAGCACTAGCACTGGTGAGTCGAAGTGAGGAAAAGCCGTTTATCCGAATCATTGAGGGGGAGATATTTATCGAATAAATATTTCGGTCTACGTGACGGCTAGCGGCTGGCAGAGGAGAGGGGGTTCCGTTATCCAACCAGAGGCTTAAAATTGCTGACGTCACTACAGAGTTCCCGATTCTTATTACGAAAAAAATGAAATCTTACAGCGCGAAGCAACAGTAAATTGAAGAGGGCCATTACTTTTTTGGTTACACATTATTTGTGCGGTTCTGTGTCCTCTAGTGTTGTGTGCTCTTTTTGCGATTTGTTTCTTGCTACTGTTGTGATTTGATGCAAGAACGACTACACGAACCCGAGTAAGTCTGTCGCCCGAGTAAGTGGCAACATCACTACCCCCACCTCAGCGCTCAAGTAGACAAATTTCATTCGAGCAATAATAATGGGGTCATGGGGTAAAAGTTCCTAAGTCAATTTTTGGCGAAAGTGGGTTAAGTACTGACACTACAAGTTAAGTATCTCTTATTTTATTTTAGTAAAACGACCGAATTCAAATGTCCCCTTCTTTACGACAGAAAAGCGTTGGGAAATGGCGTTGAGGGTAAGAAAAAGCGTTGGCTCAATAACGTAACCCTTGTTTTCTCCAAACGAAGATTTTGCACTTCAGAACTTTTCCCCGGCGACCACAGAATTGTTGGGCGTTGGCACCTGTAGAGGGCGCGCGCGAGGTTGAGGCGGGCGCGCTGGCCGCCGGACAGCGCCACGCCCTGGTCGCCGACGAGCGTGAGGTCGCCGCGCGGCAGCTGCGCCAGGTCGCGGTGCAGCACGCAGGCGCGCAGCACGGCCTCGTAGCGCGCGCGCTCCAGCGGCCGCCCGAACAGGATGTTCTGGCGCACCGTCCCCGCGAACACCCAGGGCTCCTGGCTGGCGTACGACACGCGCCCGCGCAGCACCACGCCGCCCTCCAGCGGCGGCAGCTCGCCCAGGATGGCCTGCAGCAGCGACGACTGCCGCCACCCCGTGCCGTTAGACTCGCCTGTATTACTAATTGCGCGCACGTACAGTGTTCAGGGAGGAAACTTAGAAGCTAATTTTCAAAGACAATTGTAAGCATATTTTGTCTCAAACTCCTTGGATATTTCGAATGGGTCAGCCGAAGCTCTCAAAAGTTATTTTTTCAAACCACTTTCTAAGCAAAAATTTGCATTGTAAAAGCATATAAACACTCCAGAAACATGTAATTTTTTCAAAAGAAATGAATATATTTGTTCAGAAAGAAAAATTAACACAAAAATCAAAAAGCAATTGTGTAAATTGGGAGCTTCTTTTATTTCTGTGTTACTTTTTGTTCTGAACAAATATATTCATTTCTTTTGTTAATAATGAACAATTTACAAGTTTTCGGAGTGTTTATGTGCTTCTGCAATGCAAGTTTTTGCCTAGAAAGTATTTTTTCAAACCAACCTTTGAATGCTTATTGTGGCTCAGCAATTCGGAATATCTAAATAATTTATTAGACAAAATATGCTTAATATGCTTTGAAGTTTCGAGGTTTCTTCCTTGAAAAGCCTGTGTACTTAATCTGATGGGAAACTGCGCAGCCTCTGGCCACGTGAAAGGTGTATATATAGTTTCGTTAAATTCCCAGAAACTCAGGAAAAATGAAAAAAGAATGAAAGTTATTTGACTTTCATTACGCCTGTTTTTACACTAAGCACACAGAAACCCATTTTAGAAATGATGTCAAAAATAATTAGGTCCTTATAATTGAAGGGCTTTGTGCAAGAAGGTGTTAACTCAGAAAATGCCCAAAAGAGAGATTTGAAGTTTTGTAAACTTGCCTGGGACTTCTTTTATTATTATAAAAAATGATTTCTTTTTTGCATTTTTGTTTTTTTCCTTGATCTAAACTATTTGGTGTACCATCTGTGCTCTTACCTCTAATATATCTACAAAATATTCACACCTTTTTTGAAAGAAGGTGTTAACTCAGAGTTGACACCTTTTGCCAGTAAGGAGACGTAAAGAAACACACTGCAGAAAGGTGTTAACTCTACTCTGGGAATATTTTCTGATGGAAAGTAATCTGAAACCAGTGCTTATTTTAAAAATGAAGAGCTTAGTGCATGAAAATGTTAACTCAATTTTTATTTTTGCCACCAAAACTACCTTTTTAAGAGTTTCCTGTTAAGTTGCATTGCTACTTTTGAAGAAAATCACAGTATGTCATAAAAAAAGGAGTAATTTCCAGTAATATAAAAAAAACGTTCCATCCAATTTTAGCAAATCAAATATCCCCTGTGACCATTTTTTGTTTACACCTTCTTGCACTAAGCCCTTCAAATATTACAATATTTATTACTCATTGGAGTGAACAAGAAAATTTATTTTCTAATAAAATTATCATTAATGTTAAATATCATATAATAATATTAAGCTTATTTTTTCTCACTAATATTACAACTCCTCTCGCTTGAATTATTCTGTAGAAATAAAAGAACACATTCTATTCAAAACTTTATTCAAACTACTAAATTAACATAAAAATTAATCTCTCCTCTCCAGGGACTGGTATAATCCCCGGAAAACAGAAGGGACGAATTTAATTTGAAGATTTTTTTTTTGCGATCGCGTGCCAACTGTTGAGTTAACTCATCGTACGTAGGAAACGGTGTATGCAGAAAGGTGTTGACACCTTCTGCCCATCAAATATTTCGAAAAATATTGTGATTTTTATAAAAACTAGTACAGCAACTAATAGGGAACTTACAGAAAAGTTGTTCTGACGATAAAAGTATAAATCACAAAATTCTAAGTTAACACCTTCATGCACTAAGCCTTTCAATTATTGTATATTGAAATGGTTGTATAGGATGAATGATGGACGCAAACAAAAGCGAATAAACACAGCCGTATCAACGAATAATACCATATTGATGACATTATCATCTACTTATTTAAGACACTAAGGGCTTTCGTCGTGGTTGATCTTTGTACTGAACAAATCCGTGATCTTTTTAAAAGATAGTGGGTCGTATATACTATTACTCTTATTAACCGGTTTTATAATGTAAACACTACATATTAATAATGTCTAAAAATTAATAGACGATTGCTTATCCTATGTTCTTTCTCTCTTCGTTTTGTCGTGCGAGTTGCAATATATCGAAAGCAGTCGTCATTTCGTCGTCTCGCACAAGCAAGTGAGGTTATAGTTAGAGAAGTGAAGATATCGAGTTTCAAGCGCGATAATCAAATTTTGAAGGTTTCCGTCTTGTTGGAGGGAGGACGCGGTGGCAATGATAAAAAGTTGGTAGAAGCAACGTAGGTACCTTTCCGGAGCCAACGGGCCCGATGACGGCGGTGAGCGTGCCCTTCTTGACGAAGACGTTGACGTGGTCGAGCGTGAGTTTGGGGGCGCGCGGGTCCCACTTGGCCGAGACGCCGCTCATGGACACGGCGAAGTCCTCCTCGCCGTCGAACTGGTACTCGCAGCTGGTGGAGGGCTGCTCGTGCGAGAGCCGCCCGTTCTGCTCGGAGCACGTGCTCAGCACCGACCGCCGCCGGTAGCGGTCCTCCTCCGTCAGTTCTTGCAGCATCATGAATTTCTGCGGGAAGCGGGTTTCTCGCGTCAGTGCTCGATTGTACTCGTTTGCGTCCAGGGAAGTTAATGAACATAGTCGAAGAGAGTGAAAATGTGTTGTTTGCGGGCGCGTCAATATATTAAGTAATTGTCCCGTAAGTGCAATTCATGTTGTAACGCGGAATACGGCAGTGTTCCTCCCCCACAGAAACGTCAGATCCGGCCCTGGTTTACACGATGGCTTGTGGGGGGTCCAGGATGTCAGGCTGGGCATCGCTGTGTGTATATGTGTGTTTGGGGCGGAAGACAAGGATGAGGAAGGATAGTGCGTGATTCGATGTCTGTTTGGGTACCTTGGCAGTTGCCAAGTCTTCCTTAATTTGAGAAATCACTGAAAACGTCAGGGCAGTAAATCGAAACCCGATCGGGGTAGCCGGCAGTTAGAATTATCGTCCAAGCAGACGTAGAATTTGACAACTTTGTAGCTGCAGTTTAAAAACCACTACCATTAGACTTTAACCCTAGATCCTTCAGGTTTATTGCAGAGGCAACATATATGCCACCGAACCACCAAAACTGAAGTCAAAGAATGTCAGCAAATTTTATCTTAACTTGATAACAAAAATAAATTGTCCTGGCAGTAATACCACCGGAAATAAAATATAATCCGGATAGTCTGCTCAATGAGAAGAACGCTAACTCCTTTTTATGAATCGTCTAATTTTCAACCTCTTTTTCAGTATCTCAATATTTAATCACTTCAAAAAATATCCTTACCGAGGAATTTCACTGTATCGAAAATAATGTTTATATCAAAGTTGTATCTAGTAAAAGAATGACAAAGTATTGTGTTAGAAATGTAACATTTTCTTAGCTCAGTTTTAATTACTGTAACGTTGAATAACTGTATTCATCACTTCGCCAGGATTGCATGATAAATCCAACGGTTAAGCTCGTGTAATCAAATTTTATTTATTATTTCAATGCAATTGTTAACGTAATAAAACCTTTAGCTGCATTTGTCCATCTATTTGATTTGTGTGGTATCAATAAAAAGGTTTAATACCTTCCAGTATTTGATGAATAGGAACACACTTTTAGTTGGTATAAAAATGTTTTTCAAAAATTTATCGTGATATGATTTATGCTCACCTGTATTCTTTTGATAGAAACTCTTACTTCTGCTAATTCAGTCAAACCTCGTCCAAAATTCACCGATACTGCATGAGAGAGCACATTGAAATAAGACTGCAAGACGAATATCTGTTGGAAAAAAGACATTTCTTTTAATAATGTAGGTGCAACGGAAATAAAATGGTCGTCGGAACACACTTAATAAATTATAGTACGCTGTTGATTTGCTTAACAATAAAGTCCCAATTGTGATTTTCAGAGTAGGAGTGTACGACTATCCTTACCTTTCTGCTCGTGAGGTTCTCGTGGAACAGTGCCATTACAATCATCGTGCAGAAGAAAGCCGTTCGGGTGGTGCACAGATTGAGGGTCATGTAGAGGCCTCTCACGTACGAAGTGATTCTCAGGGAGCCAATTTCTCTCCTTTACAAAACACAAACAACTTTTGTTGAAAAGTATTATTTTAGGTCAGTTTAACAAAAATGCCGATAGTGATAATTAAGTCTTTTGTAGCTAAAATTGAAATGGCAGAACAGTAGTTTCTTTCCGTACAACAGTTATCAATCATCACCATCAAATAAAACAAGTCTAAATGTAAAGAAGTGCTCAAAAACCGCATCATCTCGCTCACAGTTCTAATCTGCAATATAATCCTGAAAACACACCACTTGATTTGTAAAAATAGAGTGATTTATAAAGATAATGGAATCAGAAACATCATATAACCTATATAAAATATATGATTATCAGTTTTTGAAAGCATATTGGAGTAGGAAAATACAGAATGCCCATTTTCTTTAAGTGATGCGGTTTCTTTGAGCACTGCTGTAGCGTCGTACCGTCTGGCGGCGTTGACTAGCCCGATAAAGGGCTTCTCCCAGGCGTACATCTTGATAGCGCGAATGCCCGACACGATGTTGTCGACCAGGCGCACTCTGTAGTCCGTGCGATAGGCCGTCTTGGAGCGGTACGTGGCCGAGAAGTGGCTCATGGACCCCTGCAGCGGCAGCGCGGCCAGCACCGTGAAGGCGCCCACGAAAGCGGGCCAGCCCACCTCCAGGTACATAAAGTACACGGCGGAGCTGGTGAGCAGCGGCGACAGCCAGAGGTAATGCAGGAAGATGGTGACCTTGTCGAAGCGGCTGACGTCGTTGGAGAGCAGGTTGACGACCTGGCCGACGGGGATGCCGCCCAGGGCGGTCTGGCTGAGGCGCAGCGCCTTGCGGTAGAGCATGGCGCAGCATGCCGTGCGCATGCGCATGCCCAGCTGCCACGAGCCCAGCGCGTAGTGGCTGTAGAGCAGCGTGTTGAGCGCGGTGGACGCCACGATGCCGCCCGCGTGCAAGAAGGCGAACATCTTGCTCTCCACGGCCGGCGACGCGAAGTAGTCCAGCAGCAGGCCCAGCAGGAGCGGCTGCACCACCCTGCTCGGGGCGCAACCAGCGTGGACTGAAACCTTGGAATCTTGAACAGTTCCAGTTTGTGGAAGGACCTCACTCTTAAAAGAATTGTTTCGTGAAGCGAAATCATCATTATCTTTGGTGCGACAACTCGTGAAGAGTAAAGGCAGATCGAGTGAGTTACTCTTTCTGTTTACCAGGGGGGCTTCCATAGGTGATGACACATCGGCACAGGCACATCGACTCCCGTTAACCCGTACCTCTAATCACTAGACCAATGATAGATGACGATCGGGAAGTGAAATAACGAAAGATGCGAGATTCGTAATTCTTATTCTCCGTGGTGCTAAAACTCGATTGTAACATTGACCTAATGTCCACTACTTTTAATACTTCTAAATCCCAAGAAAAAGGTCAGATGACGTATTGACACTTCGTCCAGCTCGAAGGTTAGAAGAATTATTCTGAGGAAGAGAGGATTGTGTGCTTTTTATAGCCCTTCGTGTAAAAATTCTGCCTCAGAATTGATGGAAACGACTGAGCAGAAAGGCGATCAATTGGATTTCATTCAAACCGCAGCATTGGCCAACACAGTATCTAGAAGTGTCGAAAATTCGCTATTTTTCCAAGCCTAGGAATAAGAAGATTCAGTTGACTACTACACACGGTAACATCATTTCACAATCTAATACTTTGAATTCTATTTATTCACATTTTTCTCATAGCTGTCGGAAATTATTTATTTTGTTCTTTATAAGTTTGTCGATTCTTTTTTCTCTTTTTACTTTGTCAATAAAATGTGCATGAAGGAAAAAAGATGTTGGAAGTGTTTTCCTCTTCCGAGAATTTCCTTACCCTAGGAGAATGCCATGCGTTAAAACCAGGAGGCCCAGCATGAAATACTCCAGAGCGAAGACCTTGACGATGGCCCATAGAAGGCTGGGAGAACGCTTTCCTTCCAGTCCCCCACAGGCATCCACTTGACGTCGCCATTCCCTATAAAGATTTCATGTTATTACTCAGACACCTGAACAGAAAAATGATTCTTTGCTTGTGACATGTGGAACGTCGTTATGTTGGAGTGTATGGTCGTGTATAAGGAACATTTGTTGCAACATCATGTAACCAGTTCTTCGTCCCATCAAAAAGAGTAAATTCACATTTAAAGTTATTTTTCTGAAATATGATACATTGTGAACAGTGAGGGATACAATTTCAATTTCTTTATCGATCTATTGTCATAATTATGTCGATGTTGCAGTTACGTTTCTTAAATTGTATCGTCCATCCTTCTTGCAACTAGTTTTTTTGTGAAGTATAACTTCTATGAAGGTACTTCCTATGAATAAGAATTTCTTCATAGGCTTTGAACAAAAGTATAAACACTTTATTACCTTTGCACAAAAACTTCCGAGTAATATATTTTTCTTTGTTTCGATACTTTGATGGAGGAACATATCAAATCGTTATGACTAGCGGCCTTTTTATGCCATGGCCTTCAGAAAAAACACCACTTCATAGAATCATGGGCAAGAATTCTTACCGTATGTACCACGCATACCATCTTTTTACAGGGTGAGAGCTCAGAGGCTCGGTCAGCGAATATGACGTGCTCTGCCAGGCGAGGGCGAACTCTCATCTGGCGTATTACTTCTCTTACCTTGTGGTAGCGAAAGTCATTTCCACTTCACTTGGCGCCGTTAGCAGCGAGCTCTTGCACTAAGCTCGCTCAATCGTGCGTTTGACTTTGCGTATGTTCCCTGCTTCAGTCACAGAGGGGGAAATATCTGCACATCTTGTGCGCTTGTAAAGGATGGGTGTAATAGAGAGAGAGGCTGTAAGAGTGTGCGTGAGGGTGTGGGAGACAGTGTGCGTGAGGGCGTGGGAGACAGTGTGCGTGAGGGCGTGGGAGACAGTGTGCGTGAGGGCGTGGGAGACAGTGTGCGTGAGGGCGTGGGAGACAGTGTGCGTGAGGGCGTGGGAGACAGTGTGCGTGAGGGCGTGGGAGACAGTGTGCGTGAGGGCGTGGGAGACAGTGTGCGTGAGGGCGTGGGAGACAGTGTGCGTGAGGGCGTGGGAGACAGTGTGCGTGAGGGTGCCAGAGAGAGTGTGCGTGAGGGTGCCAGAGAGAGTGTGCGTGAGGGTGCCAGAGAGAGTGTGCGTGAGGGTGGGAGAGATATGATACCACAATTTGATCAGTCGACGAGTATCACAGAAAGATGTCCAGATCTTACAAAATTTTGTCAGTTTCGTAGAACTAATATTCATTCTTGGAGAAATTCAAAACTAGCGTTGTGATAATGCTGATGAAGTCGTTCAGTGCTAAGGAATAAAAGAATGTTCTTGCTGGAGGAGATTGTTGAACTGTCTTAGAAAATGCCCACTTACTTCTCAAGTCGATCTGCCAGCTGCTGCGATTGGTCCTCGCTCAGCGGGTCGTCGAGGTCCTTGGCGGTGAAGTCGCGCTTCAGGCCATCGCGGAAAATGCTCCATGTCCACCTGCGATCACAAGTAGACGAGATTAGACGTCGATGTTCTTTGCTAAAACAAGCAAAGTTATCAGATGTTCTCTTCCGTCTATTGAAGAATAAATTTACAAGCAATGAACAATGCCTTTTGTAGGCAGAAGTACATCACTGGTTTCCTTACGTCTCGCTCTCGAGCATTTCAACTTTTACTATAATTAAATTCACCTTCGAGGAAACACTCGTGTTGATGCGTCTTAGATCGGAAACCTTGACACATAATAAGTATCATTAGATGAAATATAACAGTGAATGGGCAATCCATATCACCTCGCTTAGATAGTGTTTTTTCCAGAAGGCATATTTTGAAGATACGTATACACACACACACACACACACACACACACACACACACAAAAAAAAACACATACACACAAGGATTCCAACACATAGTAATAAATAATTAATATAAAGGTTTCGCATTTGTCAGCATTTTATGTTCTTGAGTTTCTTTCTATTGGATTTATTTTTTATTTGGATTATATTTAATCTAAGTTATTGACAAATTTTAAGTTTTATCCATCCAACATGAAAATCAAATAGTCAAGGATTCTGTAGTGAAATTATTATTTTGTATAGTGCACGAAGGGATGTTTTGGGGTAAAAAATTAAGAGCTTTCTGCCGGATAGTATATCCAGACACAAAGGTTAGTGTCAACCACGAAAAAAAGTGTTTTCTATAAAATATAAACGCTAACTTTACTACTACCGTATTCAAATTAGAATATTAGAATTCATTTTGTAATTTTGTATTGGTACAAGGCGATTGACATCTCGGAAGAGCAATGTACTGCGCAGGGTTTTGTCTGAGGAGTGTGTAGGGGGATATATAAATTCCTACCATTATTTCCTCGAGAAGTGGGCGATTTCCCTTCAAATTATATTTATTTTTGGACAGCGAGTATAATTGTGATACTATAGGGTTAGTGAAGCGTGCTATTTCATACACGCATTTCTTTTTATCATGTTCTTAATACTTGATGTCATGTTTAGCTGTACCCACGCTCCCTAATTATCCTTAAAATAGAAAAAAATATGGGGATTCCAATGCAGTGCGGAAAATTTAATCTTTTCTTTGTTCACCTGTTTATAAGAGACCGTGGGTGGAGCTGTAAAGATTTGCGTATCTGAAGAAGCGAAATACGTGACCTATCAGATACTGTTTAGTTTTGCTCTTTTAGCACGTCTGAGCGGCTTTTACGCAATCATCCTTTACCGCAATATTGAAACACCTCCTTCGCCATCACCGTAATTCCTATTAGGAATACCGTCATCAAATATATGAAATGAATGTAACTATTACATGAACATATTATTAATTCAAACTTAAAAGTTCCACGAATCAGATTTTCCTATTCTGAATCCAACAGAATTTTGAAATGGTTTGAATCTTCTTTCAAATTATGTTTTCCATTAATAATAATAATAATAATAATAATAATAATAATAATAATATAACTTAATAGGCATCAGCTTAAGAGACAAAATATTTGATGAAAAAAATGGTGAATGAAATAATTTCGGAATAAGTATTAATGCCATTTAAATAAAGCAAGTATTTTACGTTCAGACATGTGGGTGAAACGTTACGTTACATCACGTCATTATTTTAAATTAATAGAACTTTTATGGTCTTAAAATATACTTTAAACAGAATAAAGAACCCATAAATCTTATCTTTCGAAATATTTGAAAAATGAACCCAACGCAACTTCCAAACTAATTTTCCAGGTATTGAAGGTCCAGTATCTCTCCTCAATCCCAAAGTTAATTCCGGAGTAACATAGTGCATGGCATATAAACGTAGATGCACAAGGTGATAATGAAACAGGAAATTTCCTTGTTTAGAATTCATCGCAATTCTAAACAATATTTCAGTGAATGTACGGTTATAATGGCGATCCAGGGCCTTTAGTGAAAAGTACTCCTATTGTACAATGTACTTTCAAGAACATGGAAATCTAATTCCATTGAAATGCCAACTTCAGGCCGTGGCTATGGCTCTGATAATAACAAACGAATAAGGCCACGTTCAATTTTTTTCAATTACATGATGCCGCTTGAAATATTTAACGAGTAAAGATGTAATTCGAAATTATGTATCATCCGTGCACAATGAAATAACACGCCAAAAATTGTCATTTTGCAGAAGAACAGTTTTTTTCGGGATGCGCACTTAGATGGTCGAGTAGTTACCTAACAGACCTCTCAACCTTTAGAACGCGGATCCGATCTGGCCAAGTGAGTATTTTCGAAGGCAGAAAATCAACAGAAGCCCTGACGTATTCACAGTAAGTTCATGAACTCTGTCTTAAGTGATCGACAAAATTAAATTGCCTGACAATTCCCATTCAAATCTATGATGGTCCCGTCCAAATCTATGATCTTATTTTTCCATTTAATGAATTCGATTCAAGAAGGCTCATTATTCTACGGCATAAACCGTAGACTTGCAACTTATTTGTGTATTAAATTTAAAACACTTTCAATTTCAAAATCAAAAATAAACATTTACAATAATAAAAACGATAACAGAAACTTTACACAACAATCTGAAACTAAAGATAAAAACGACCCTAAAATTCCTTTCAATATATCAACATTCCGTTTATACACGACTTAACTTGTCGCTAATACTCCAAGACGTCACACATTTGTCTATACTCAGAGACTTAACAGTCTTTTGTAAATTCCCTCGTCTGTACTCCGAGACATTTAATTTTCATCTATATTCCAACACTTAGTCTATCTTCGTTCAGTCGACTTTCATCTATCTTTCGAGACGTGCTACTCTATTCGGGTTGTTGATTTTGTTCTTCAGTATATCTCGTCCGTCTCCACAGTATCCAACCTACGCCTTCGTCCCAAGTGGGCCGTGTCTGTAAACGCCTTGTCAATGCCAGATACATTGAATCTTGACTAGTTACAAAATCAGAATCCATATCCGATTAGACGGGGAACGTTTGGAGAAATGAATAAATACTACAGAGACTATTAAAGGGGGATTTCCTGGAGGGTAAAATCGAAGTCAAATTCACTGGAAACTGTGGTTGCCTTTAGAGTACAAATTAAAAACTTAGCATCATTTTCGCCCAAGCCGTAGATGGTTCGTGGATCAGTCTCCAAGAACACGAGCATTTCAAACGAACGAACAAAACAAAATGTCATGCCGAGCACAAGAGGTTTTTCGCAGGACAACGTTTTTTCTCCAACTTGAGAACTATCTTAATGAAATGTTTACTAATAATAAAGCTATTCTCTAAAGCCATTTCTTATCTTGGCTCAAACAGTATTTTTGAGTCGTCACTTTTCTGTTAGTTTGATGATTAGGATTGTCTTTCGTCGAATTTTAAAAAGTTTATTTCAGTACAATATTTGAATAAAAAGCGCACTTAAACGAGTTGAAAAGGTGTGACCTATGGCCTGAAAATAAACTATGGTATAAGCTGGTATACGACCTCCAAAATAATCTAGAACGTGTCCAAGCGACATTCTACAGCAAACAAAAATGTCTTCTCGTGCTCACAAAACGTTTTTGGTTCACTCGTAGCTAGCGACCGATCACTATCTGTATGAATGAGTATTTCGAGGTTCAGAAATGGAAATGGTAATGGTAATGGTTCAGGTATTTAACGCATGAACACGTGAGAAGCGGCGGCTCCATGTTAAGCAATGGCAATTACAACTTGCTAAGTTACGCTTCATTACTGTTAATGATTCTAAGTTGTAGCGATCTCCGATGCATCGGTTTGCACTCGGCGAGCTCAGTGTTAACGCTGCCCTCAAGATTCAAGGTACTATGTGAAAGATCCAGGGTGCAGATACAACTGTGAACGGTGGTGCGAAACAGGGCCCATTTGCGAGGCTTGCTACTCACCCGAAGAACACGGCTGACACCGGGTTGGCCCGCTCACGGGCGCAGGGCCGCGCACCCGCGCGGCGCGATCCGTCCATGAGAAGTTGGCGCTGCCGCTGCCGCTGCCGACGCGATCACCGGGAACGTTCGACGTCTCACGTCCGTTGCCCACTGTTCGGAGACCCCCGCTGCAGTCGCCTGCGACACCGCCGACGCACCGGCTTCAGGTGACGTAACGAGTTCGTCTCACGGAGATTGCACGGTGCTGGGCTCGCCGGACGCCGCGTGTTGCTGGACGCTCCTTGAGGTCGAAGGTGCTGACCCTTCACGCGCCACGCTTATATAGCTTTCGGCAGGCGCCTTGAGGGCGGGGCCCGGTTATGAAATGTGCTAACGATGCAGTACATTTGTTCCCGTTCGTCGACAATTTATTCTTCTTTTTGTGCGTAAGTACTAATTTTTCATTAAGATGACTCAGTAATCCTTTCAAATTGCATTCTAATTTTAGTTCTGTCGTAGTTTTGAATGATAAACAAAGGAAACCGTTTTCCACTAGCTTGAGTCATGGTTCGATCCCCACGCTTTTACTCGAAAAAAAAGCCAATGTTTGTCAGAGTTCTTGCTTGGTGTTCGGTTACTAGAAATAATTGTTTGTAGAACATCGAAACCCTAACACTAATGTACCGAAATCTCTTCTCGATTGAGCGTCCCTAAGCGGATTCGAAGCAGATCTACATCTTGCCCATGGAGAATGCCCGTAGTGAATTTTGTGAATAGTGATGTAGACGCTGTGTATTACCGTTGTAAATATATCTTCGATTACAGACCTCGTGGAGGTGGAAAGTCGACTGTCTTAGATTATTTTGTAACTTCGTCGATGCAGATTTGACGATGACGGTTAACTTCCAAGCTGATCATCAAATGCATTATAAAACTTTTGATGAAGACCTGTACAAGCTTGGTTATTTTCACCGAAAAATAATGTAAAGATTTTTAAAAAATGACCTTTTCATTTCATTTCAAAAATGGTTTGGGATTGACATGTCTCCTAATCATGACAAAACATAATTTTCTCTCTGAAAGAAAAATATATTGATACTATTATTATTAATAATAGTAATGTTATTATTAATGATAATGTAAAAATGTGTTACTTGAGACATCCTTGGTAGGGATTATTATAACTGTATTGAAGGCATACTTTCTTCTATGGTAAAACCTTGTCGAGTCGTCAGTTCTATTCGATCTTCAAGCCATCAACTTGTTCCACGAATGGTTCTGTTTTTTTTTTTGTTTTTCATTTACGATAAAGCAATGCAGCAGAGCCTGTTACCATACAACGATTATAAAATTGTCGTTATCAGACGAGGGTCAGGTCTTTCATCACTATTAAGTTTCTTATTTATTAGAATGTATTTATATTTAATAAAAAAACTCATATTACTCCTCGACGTTTTACATCTGTACTACCGGCAAAGGGAATTAACTGATATCACTACAATGTTTCTGACTGGGCGGTCCGAGGGTTTGAGAACCGACGGTAGCAGGGTTTTCGACACTAGCGAGACTGACGTCGAATTCACCCTCTCTATGGAGGAGAATTCTAGCGGCCGCCTGCTCTGATCGGTAGTTTTTCATGGTTTCTCATATCAACACCAGGCGAATGCCGGAGCAGTGCCCTAACAAACGGACCACGGACCATGCGCGATCTTTCCTTCCTTTTCCTTGCCTTTTCTCATCCCATACACTTTTCTCATCCCTACAACACACTATCATTCTTGTTGGGAGCTTAGAGCTTGTCCCGGCTAGGATGGTGACTCGCTGGTGGGAGATACCTGGTTGAGGAAAATCTCCGGGAACTGACGTAGGTCGGCGCCCGATCTCGCCAGGCAGCGGAAAATCATCACCACAGCGCACGTGGAAACATGCACTACACAGGACTAATAACTGTAGCGTTGACTCTCCAATCAATCAATTCAGATTACTCTAATCTGATTACGTGTCATCAGTCGTAATCATCAATTAGGCTGATGTGAATACGTGACTCTGTCCCCCAAACACATATTACTTGAGACTGTTGAGCTTTTTCTTGCCCTATTAAAATACTAAATTTGCAAAAATTGTTTGCTGTTTTGAGAACTTCCACGCGGATTTCGTAATTAAAATGCATTCTTCATCTGAACAAGTAGAATAAAATGAATGAGCCTTTTTTCGTAGATACTCCTGAAAAGATCTAATAATTTTCAATATATAAAGTTATTCTTTCCCATTGTATTCTGTAAGTGATTTCATTTGTTACAATGATCATCATGTAACTTCGGACATGAGATTCTTCTTAACATGAGATTCTTCATGTTAGACAGAATAAATTCACACGCTTCGCAACAGTATAGCCATAAGATTGAGTGAGTAGTCTATTCATTTTTACTTTCCCGTATACGTACGTATACACGGAGAGATAAACGTAGTATAGGGAAAGTTATGTAATGCTGCGCGAAAAAATGGCCAATTTTCGGCGGAAAATAATTAATTGCCGGGCCGTGAAAACGAATAAGTGGATAAAACCAGTTGCTAAATTAAGAAAAAAAATCCTCTATCTCGTGGTGTGGTCAAAATCCATGATTTGTTGCTTCTTTATACTTAAAAATCGATTGACGGCATTCCGTCCGTCTGTCCGTCTGTCCGTCTGTGATCAACGCTAGCGCCTAAACCGTTCGGTCGATTTTCTTCAAAATTGATATTCCCCAGTCGATCTGATTCTAGTCGAAGCTTTGTGATTTTGAAAAAGATTATTTAAAATTTGGGGGTACTTTATATGAAGCCCCCCCGGGGATTTTCAACATTTTCTCAAAAACGGCTCCAAATTTTTTCTTTAAATTTCTTGTATGAATAGAGGAAAACTACACTTTTTAACATGGCATAGGTCCGATTTTCACGTACAGCTCTGAATTTTCGAAAATTGTGAAAGTTTGAATTTTTTTCGGCGTCTTTCTCCAACTACAAAATTGAAGATAGAGATTTTTTCTTCAAATAAAATTTGTTCTGCATATTGAGTTATTTCATAAAGGTCATGTAAATTGTTTTCAAAATTTTGGTAGTTTCGTGCAATATTCGTGCAATATTGCGTGCAATATGTACAATTTTAAAAAATTACAAAAACCAGATGTTCTCAGAAACGGCTCCAAATTTTTTCTTTAAACTTTTGGTAGGGATAGTGGTAAATGTACTGTATCAATGGCATAAAAGCCATTTTGGTCTATCGGTTGGTTTTTTTCAAAAATTACAAAAATGTAAATTTTTTTACTTGTCTCTCACGTCGTTAATATTTACATTATCTGCGATTTTTTCACATTGTTATATTTACGAGTATATATGCTTTAAATAATGTCAAGTAAAGTTTCTCGAAAACACTACCGTTTTCTGTGAAAAGTAGCTCAAATTTCGGCATTTTCAGAAATGCTCAAACGCCATTTTCTCGTATATGGCTGCAATTTTTTTCTTGAAAGTTTTGTAACGGATAGTGCTAATTACACTCTTTAATATAGCGTAAAGTTTATTTTGAGTTTTTTTTTCAAAAATTATATAAATGTAAATTTTTTGAAAGATCTCACACATCTTTAATGTGCACATTATCCGCAATTTGTAAAGATTATTATATTTGTGAGTGTAAGTGCTTCAAATAACTTAAAATAAAGTATTTTGAAAACTCAAAAATTTTCTGTGAAAATGAGCTTCAAATTACGCATTTTTAGTAGTGCTAAAACGCCATTTTCTCTTAAACGGCACATAGTTTTTAAAAGAAAATTGCCATTTAGGGCTAGGTTTTTGTGTTCTTTAATATTCTAAAATTAATGTTTCTGTTCTACCAATAGGAAACCGAAAAATTAAGAAAATGACTAAAAAAAATGTACTTTTGGCGATGATAGATGGTAGCTGGCAAGAAAGAGTATGTGGCAATTCCGAATAGCTAGCGAAGACCCAGGAAAATAGAAAACTAATACGGGAAAGTCTGTGCCATTCTGGAGCACCACTAGTTTAAGCTGCTGTGAGAATTTGCGTTGTAGTTTAAAAGAGTTGATAGTATTCATATCATGACATCAATATTTTATCTTTTGTTCTTCGCTGTTGTTCTTGTGGAAATTCCTATGCTTTATTTTATTGAAATATTATTTCATTTAACTAGTACCTTTAATGTATTTTGAGCATATAGTACATAACAACTTCATGACAGCTGCACATCCAGAACCTAATTTGAGCCCCCGAAATCTCTATTTTTACTTTCTCGTCTTACTTCATACTTTCGTAGTAAAGAGAAACTTTAGAAATGTTGCGGCGTTAAACGGAAATTTTCGGAAAGAAACTCTTATTGTCGGGCCATGGTAACGATAATGTCTTGTTCTTGTTCAAAGATACATCTGGTTCTTGTATGTAGTAAATTACTTCATCTAATACGTTGTGTAGTCAGAATACATGTTTTGTGGGTCCTTGATACTGAAAACTCGATTGACGGCAAAACCACAGTCCATCTGTTGCTCCACATTGCAAATATTAAACGAAGTTCCCGACATGTGTGAGTTGTCTGGGTACCAGGACCATTCTGATAGTGGCTGACATGATCCTTAAAGTGGCCAATCTATATAGTAAAACTGATTTAATTGTTGTGACTTCTTTGTTAACCTTCTTCTTTGGCGAAATCTTTGAAAAACTGAAGGAAGAGGCATTTGCATGAGCTATTAGATTCACTCGAAAAGGTATATTCCTAAAGGAAGTGGAAACACCCCAAACAATTTCAAATAAGACAAAAAAATGTGCAAATTCATCGAACACGTGTTGAGGCTAACAATAAAATTGTGGATTCGCTGAACTCAGCTCATCTCTTGTTTCACTCCGGTTGCTGATATAGCTTAGTCATTTTGCATTTGTGCTGACGGATAATGAAACGGATTTCTATGAGGAAAAAAGAAACTCAGCCGAAGGGAATTCTAAATATTTTCATAATTTAGTTTCTAACCATTCCATCTAGGCACGGGCTAAAGATTTCAACGCTTGCGAAAACACTTAAATACTTTGATTAAATGTATCCTTCGAACATGTATGTGGTATGTTTTCCACTAATTGATGGCATATTTAAAACTAAAAAAATTGAATGGTTTTGGTAACATTTCGTGTATATCCTTAATTTTCTTCTTTTGTTTACAGACGGAGGAGAAAATGCTTTTGGACTCCGCCCCTGTATCAACACCGATGTACTATTTATTGGCGAGAGAAAAACCAGGACCCGGTACAAAGGTTTGTTAAAATCTATGCATAATTATGAAGAATAAATTCTACAAAATGTTCTACATGTTAATATTAAGAGTATTTCTAATAGTAGGTTGCAGTAATTCATTTAGATAAGTAACGGTATCATTCCGCTGGAATCATCGAATTTATTGATTTACGAATACAATACAAATTTAAAAAATGAACAAATGTTCAATTTTTATAAAAAATATGGAATATTTTAGATTAAATTGACTCCTTTGAACGTCATAGGCCCTGAAGCGAAGTACCGTGTACATCCCTTCTTCTCCGGTATTCTATATACTACTAGCGGTATTTTCGCAATATTTGACTGAGTATCTTAATACAATATTTAGGTCACATAATTGCAGCCAGAGCTCAGCATTCGCGTAAAACTATAATTACAGACTTTCACAGAAGATTTGTGTTTAAAAGCTATAAAGTTCTTGCAAATGGGGCGGGGATTGTCCAATTCCTGTTTTTTCACATGTGATTTGGTTAGGCAGCGCAAAACTTCTACACTGGAGTTTTCTTCTGAAACACAAATTTCACTTTTCGGGGAATAATATTCTCCCAATCAACAAAAAGTAGCTCATATTGTTTATCACATTTTGAGTGCCCACAATGATATCAATTTTTAATTTAAACATTTTTGAATTTTTTAAAAAAAATTTAGTGTTCTCTCAATTCAAAACTTCTTGAAATTCTTACTGGAAAATCTGTTGACCTGCCACATATTCAGTGATTTATAAAGATATCCTCCGAAATGCATGGTATTTTTTCAATAATATTTATAATGGACTAGCGTACCCGTGCGAGAACTCTCGCATGTTAAATCCCACCCTTTCCCTATCCATTTGTCTATCCATCCCATAAAGGAGAGGAACCTACTATTGTACTTACAGAATATCAAACAAAATAACAATGCAATTGATGTTTGAAACAAATTTTCAATTAAAGTTTATTCAACATTACAGTGAGATGTTCTTGAAACAATTCATGCTTCTTTAAAAACATTTGAAGAAATGTTTCAATCTTCCTTGAGAGTTAGCTTTTCGCTTTCCTTGATAGTCAAATAATTGATAAGGTTTTTACTCTCGAGAAAGCCAAGTAAAGTAGTGCGAAAATACCGGATCAGGCAAGAACAGACCTACTCATTGCAATATTAATTTAACTTTCTTGATTTGTTATGAAGAACCGAGTGGGTTTTGGAGAGTCAGGATGCCAGCTTGCTGGGGTGACAAAATTGAAAAATTATTTGTATACTAAAAAGAATTGAATTATTTTCTGCGTTCTTACGTATCTCAAGAAAAGCAATTCCGAGCCAAAAAATAATCAAACTAATGTTTTCACCTTTGAGTACTAAATACCATTTGTTAGCATTAGAAACAATTTAGTAGGCATTAGTAAGCCCACTTCATGTACATGGGAATGTTGCTCAAACGATGTTTGCATTTTTAGTATCTTAACGAACCGACACCTTGAGTTTAATATCAAACGGTGTTTTATTTACAATATGAGTTTGCAGCTGGGCGTTGGTGTACATACTTCCAGATACCGCCAACATTTAAATCGTGCGTTTGGACTGCGATCGTTGGCAGTTGTCGGGTGACTTGCACTATTCTTTCTATAGTTTTAAATTTAGTTGTTTTTTAATTGATTCACGTAGTATTGTAGGCTAGAGCGTTTTGATTTTTGTTTTCCATTTATTTCAAGCTATTTTACTTTAGCTACTTTAAAACGTTTGTTCTTCGTGTTGTGCCATAACACAAGTTTTCCCCCACTACCTCTGCGTATCCGTGCGAGAAATCTCGCATGTTAGACACCACACTCATCCCTATCCTTCTATTTTCATTCTAAGAGGGAATGTAGTTAACGAAACGTGTTTATTTGTTTAAAATATATAAAAGTAACTTGCAATGTACTAACACAATTACAAATAAAAATAAAAAACAATGCAGTGAATGTGTAAAAGAAATTTTCAATAAATATTTATTCATTATCATGGAGAATTTGCTTGGAACAATTCTCAAAACTTACTTAAAGACATTTGACGTAATTATTCAATATTCTTTGTCAGTTAGGGTTTAGTTTTTCGTGATAGTCACAAAAATATTAGCTTTTTACTTTTGAGAAAGCTACGTGTCTGAATCTGTTGACTTGAAAATTTCATCGAATGGTAACGAAAATATTGGTACAGGTAAAACACAAACACAGTCTTCACTCTTCACTGAACACCCACATCTCTCCACAATTAAGTACGCACTTACAGACCATGAAAAAACGTTAATTGAATAGTTTCACTACACGCATAAGAAACAATCTTCATAGGTATAGGTATCAAGCAACTATAATAGTACTTCTAGTTATTGCTGAAGAGCAAATCTTGAATTAATGATTATACAATAAACCTCGTCAGACTGCACAAACTACGATGTTAACAGAAAGCGTAAATAAAGATTGTCGAATCTAAGCCTTCTAAGCGTGTCGCCTCAAAAATTGCTACCAGTATATACTCTTTGGCTACCAGCAGGAAGGGCTGAAATATTGAGATGGCCTTGATAGTATTGAAGCGTGGAACCGAAAAGTTATTGAATGGATCGGAGAATGTCTCGTCTTGTAGATTATGGTGTGAAAAACGTTTCTTTGAGGCCTGTGGCCTCAAAATTTCACTTTTTAAGGCTCTAAAATGCTTTGTTCATGAGTTATTTGCCAATATACGTTGACATGTGATGCGGATTGCATTTTACATGAATATTTCGATGCGTTTTTTTTAAAGAAATCATCCATATTTTTAAAGTCAAAGTGGAATTCGTCAAGTCTCCGTGAAATTCTCTTTCTTTAGAGCCCTCATTTATAAAGATTGGTTGCGTGTGAGAGCCGGAACCCAAAGGTATACTACTGAAATAATACAGGAGACGATATTCCAAAATTAACTGCAGTTTAAGAATACAGAACACAAAAACAGGTCCATAATTGTACATAAATAATGTGAAATTGTATAGGGAAATTACAGCTAACAAATCAGTCTGGTTGAAGCAATGAAATATGAAACCAGTGTGTTCGGCTGACGACTGAATTATTCTGACCATTAATTGCGGCATAGTGGAATCTTCAACTTTCTGCACTTCCACTTAAAAGATGAATCTGCATGTAATCCTATTCACTTCGTGTCGTTTACAAGGGAAGAAAAAGAAATATTTCAAATATTAGGCATTGGTTATTGTCAAGATAACTCGTAATATTTCAAAACTTTTACAATGGTTTTCGAGCCTAGCAATTTTTGATTCAAGTAGGTATATACTTCTTTGTGAAATGTGGTAAAATGAAAATAGGTGAGTGAGCAGAGGCATTGAAGTGTAGAGATATCATAAGCAAAAACACTGTACAAAATCAACTGTAATAATAGTGCAAACTAATTTACACTCATGTTCAAATTTCCACGAAAAACTTTGGTGGAAGTGTTTCTGTCAGTTTATGTTTATGGTGCTGTATAAAGTAGAATTAATTTTTAGTATTGCGTAATAGACGATTACTCGTACATTAAAAAGTGGATGCTGTTTCTATGATATTCCCAAAATTGAAAATATGAATTTGTAGCATTTCAAAATATTTAATTCAATGCCTGTATGTTGTATCCAAACCTGATTAAAGATTAATCACATAGTCTAATTTCAATGAGAACATACATTTATGTTTGTTACGATGATGACAAATTGCTCAATTTTAGGGTTAACGGAGTGTTATTAGTATTTCTTGAACAAATATGTGAGTCATCAGGCACATATCTTTGGAAGAGAAAAATGAAACTAGTGGTGCTACAGAATGGCACAGACTTTCCCGTATCAGTTTTCTATTATCTTTGGCCTCGAATAGCTATTCGGACTTGCCACATACTCTTGCCAGCTGCCATCTATCGCCGACTGAAGTGCTTTTTTTTAAAGTTCCCAATTTTTGAATTTCCTGATGTAGAAGCGAGATATTACTTTGATAATAGTAAGGAAGAGTAAAACCTCGTTCTATATAGAAATTTTCGCTGAAAAATGTTGAGCGGTTTTTAAGAAAATGTCTTACAAGCTTTCCTGTAAATATGAAATTGGAAGCTCTTTTACGCAGAAAACTTTCGAGTTTTCGAAAAAACTTTAATAAAGTAAGAGTAAGTTTTGAAACGAGAAACTTTATTAAAACGGGAAAATTTATTAAGCATCATTTAAAGCACATATACTCATAAATGCAATGTAGATTAATGCAGATTATAACGTGTGTGACAAGTAAAAAAATTAAATGTCAAATTGAACTATAGACTGTCTCTTTTGAATTGTTGAGTTTATAAAAGTTCCAAATGATTATAGACAGTCTTAATTATAACATATTTATTATCTTGGCTTAAATTGAACTATAGACTGTCTCTTTTGAATTGTTGAGTATATAAAAGTTCCAAATGATTATAGACAGTCTTAATGATAACATATTTATTATCTTGGCATATTTATTATCTTATAAAAAGCCAAGATAATAAATATGTTATCATTAAGACTGTCTATAATCGCGCAACAGTAACTGCTATCTGAGGCCTGAGCAAAAGTGGCCTAACTACCAAGAGTAGAGGATGGCAGTTACGCCACTTTTGCTAGAATGCAGTTAGGGCGCTGTTGCCCTTGTTTCTTTAATTATTGTACACTTCAAATATTGTGTGTCAACACATGAACACTTCTATTGCTTGCATTACACATCAAGTTGTTTTGCACCAGAATTTCTCTGACTCCAAAGTTCGCTGCCCTCCCCCTCCCCGTAATTTGACCCGCTGGGTTCCATATTTAACACTAGCGTGCGTATACAGGGCCTCCGAGACCCTAACGTTTTATATTTCGCTTTTCATTCTAAACAGCTGTAATGGTCAGAGCTCGCCCTAACTGTAATCTTTCTTCTATTTCGCTACTTTCATTTTAGTCCGTGGCAAAGAAAAAATTCTCAGAAGTTATATAGGAAGGTCCTGAAATTTGATTCTCTTATCTCAATCACATGTACAGCTAGTGTGTATATTGTTAAATCGAACTCTTGTTACATGTAATTGTGTAAATAAATAATTTTAAAAAGTATGCAGAGCTTTTAAGGTCTACTTAATATTTATTTAAAGAAAAAATTTGTTTAACTTTAATAGTTGACTTTTATTGAAATTATTCCGAAATGAAATTATTAAGAATAAAAACGTGATTTTTTTGTGCATATTTATCCGCACCTGCGTATGCATTCTTGTAGTTTCTCGAGCCCATGCATTCTAAGGTTGAATGTGTGCCTGCCTGCATGGCGTCATTCTAAGACAGAAGGATATGAAACGGGGTGAATGCAGGTGGAATGAAACACGTGGAGTGCGTTTGCTTAAATAGTTTATTGGAGGGAAGAGCGTTGAGAGGCTGCGCCCGAGGGCTAGAGCTGGCCGCAACCCGCGCTGTACTCGTGCGCGCGGAAGCGCAGGCTGGCGATGGACGAGGTCACGTGGTGGCCGTAGGGCGGAGGGTGCTGCGCGCCGCCGTAGTGCGCCCCCAGGCCTGCCAACACACAAACACACACATCAGAACAGCGATGCCCAAGCATGACCGCTCATCAACGATTAACCCCTCAGGCAGTTGTTCGTGTTCGTTCATTTCGTAAAATGTAGACAAGCTCAGGTAGAAGCTCTGAACTACAGGCAGCTTCCGACTTCCTTTATATGATAATGGTGGCATGCGAAATTAAATATGAAGAAAATTGTTGAACGTGCAAGATGTTTGTGATGCTCATGATGTGAATTGTTGTTCATGAGGGATTGGGTGGAAACTATCCGAAAATTGGAAATCGTTTCTAGAATATGATAAAACCATACTTATACCAGCAAAATGGAAAATCAAAATTTTTGTGTAAACGACGGAAACTACATTATTAATATTCATTTTATATTAATTCAATTGTTATATTAATTTAGGGAAAAGAGAAAAATCTGCTTACATGTGTGCGATGGGTACCTCAGATTCTAAGCCCTTGGGTAGGATCAGAATCCGGAGGAATATCATCCATTCAATAACAATAATAATATTAATAATAATGATTATGATAAAAATCTAATAATAACAGTAATTCATTGCTGCAGTAAGTACAGAAGTGAAATATTTTACAAGACTTTGATTGAGAACATCCTTCATCGTTTCCCATCGAATACTTTGATTCGGTCATCTCCCACATCTATGGTATAAGAATGAAATCGAACCGAGTGTACAGTGTCACAATTGAGTGAATGGCAAACAATTCTCTCACAAATGCGAGATTAAGCACGCAAACCAACAACTAAAACTGCAACTGAGAGAAACAGATGTAACACTTTTTGAAATGAATTTCCTCTCAGTAAAACACTTCACCCGGCACGGTCTCCACATGAACCTTGCTGGAAAACATGCAGTCGGCGAAAAGCTTGCACAATACATCATCAACTCCAGTCCTACGCAGCCTCCTGCCAAAAATCCATCCCTTTCACCTTCCTTACGTTCCCCAACCCCCACCCTTATTCTGAACCCTCTTACCCCCTCCTGTGAACCTACTCCCGTTTCTTCCATTCCCACTACCAATGACGCCTCTATTTCCTCACAACCTGTGACTGCTGGGACACATTACAACCTTCGACCACGCACTCGAGGTAAAAATGGATAAATATATAGCAACTACAGTCAGATGCTAGCAGAAAAACATTCGTGTAGGTACTTGCAAAAAATAAAGATATTGCACCATAATGTTCAATCCCTTTCAAATAAAACTGAGTTTATCGAGGCAGCTCTACAGAGAGATTTAAATCAAATGGATGTTCTTTGCTCTACAGAACATTGGTTATCTCCTAATGAACTTGGCATTTTCCAAATTCCAAACTTTTACCTCGCAGGCTATTATTGTAGAAAAAGAGAATCTCATAAAAGTCCGGCATATGGAGGTTCTTGTATTTACGTTAAAAATATTATTGATTCTATCTCCTTGACGGAATTCAATGAGTATGCCGTTGAAAATGTTTTTGAAATTTCTGTTGTACATCTTCCTGTGCTAAAAATGATATTGCTTTGCATCTACAGGCCTCCAACAAAGAGAGCTGCATATTACATTTTGTTCTTAGAAAAACTAGAGATAACACTAATCAAAGTCATCAATCGCTCTTTTGAATCCATTGTTGTATGTGGAGATTTTAACATTGATTTTCTGGTCGAATCTTGCGAGAAAGAGCAGTTTCTTAACTTAATTAATTCCTTCAATTTAGATATAACAATAAAAGTACCTACACGGATCACAGTAAATTCAAAGAAGGCAATCGATCAAATTATAATTAACAAACCACTACTCGACATGAAATTGAAACAAAAGATTTAGGATACAGTGACCACGATGCACAAATTCATACCATTATACGAAATGCGAACAATGACACAATAATTAATACACGTATGAGTAGAGTGTTTTCTAAAAGTAAAATAAAATTATTCATTGATTACTTGCTGCAGGAGTCATGGGACGCGGTTTATAATACTATTGATACAAACGATAAATATTATTCTTTTTTTCAACGCTTTCATTTCATTTTAACACTTGCTTTCCTCTTCAGAAAAGAAAATGAAATATTTCACGCAAAAACAATTCTTGGATAACACAAGGGATTAGAACATCATGTAAAAACAAACGAGTTCTTTCTTTCATTTCTAAGCATCATAACGTATCTCAAGATTTCCTCCTGTACTTTAAAAAATACAAATCATTGTTAAGAAAAGTCATAAGGCAGGCTAAAATCATGTAACACGATCAGGATATTTTGAACTCAAATAACAAAACAAAATCAATGTGGGATATAGTAAAAAATGCGACCAAACCAACTAGAAACCTTGTAGAGAATGTTGTTTTAAAAGATAACGATAGAGATGTGAACGATCCGGCAACAGTGGCTAGTCTCTTTAACCAATACTTTTCGAGAATTGCTGTCGATCTCACTAAGGGTTTTCAACCACAAAATTCAACATCTGACGTTTCCCTAAAAGTCTTAGACACTATGTTCGTTTCCGAAACCTCTTCCTATGAAATTCTCAAAATAATCGGTAAATTAAAAAATAAATATTCGGCCGGTTTAGATGAATTTCTGGATTGTTTGTTAAAGACGTGCCCGCCAGCCATTATACACCCGTTAACTCACATATTTAATGCATCCTTATGCACCGGAACTTTTCCAGATATTTTTAAAACAGCTAAGATTAAGCCGCTCTTCAAAAAAGGCAACAAAAATGAAGTTCAAAATTATCGGTCAATTTCTCTTTTGTCGGTTTTTTCAAAAATATTAGAGAGACTTTTTTGATGTGCGAATGGAAACCTTTCTCAATAAACACGACGCGTTTTCAAATTGCCAACATGGATTCCGGAAATCAAAATCTACGGAAACAGCCATTTTTTCTTTTCTTAAGGATGTTGCCTCATCATTGGATCAAAACGAAGCAACTATTGGAATATTTTTAGATCTTTCAAAAGCTTTTGACGTCATTGATCATAACATTTTACTTTCAAAATTACCTTCGTATGGAATCCGTGGTATTGCTCTAGATTGGCTATGTTCGTACCTTAAACAACGATCTCAGAGAGTAGAAATACCTTACTGGAATGATGGAACCTTATGTACACACCTTTCCGGTTCTTTGCCAATTGCACGTGGAGTCCCGCAAGGATCGATTTTAGGCCCTATTCTCTTCCTATTATACGTAAATGACATGCCCTTAGCGATTCGAAACGGAGGAACAGTTCTCTTTGCGGATGATACAAATATTCTTTGCAACAAAGAAACCGTAAATAGTACAATATCAGACGTTTCAAATTGGTTCCGTAATAACAAATTAATAGTAAATGAAAATAAAACAGTTTCAATGCAGTTTTCCATATCAAATAAAAAATTCTGTATTCCATTGAAAATGAACGGTGTGCCATTGACTGATGTTAATGTAACAAAATTTTTAGGTCTATCAATTCAGTCAAACCTCAAATGGAATGCCCACTTAAATGAATAGAACACAAAATTAAGCTCATTATGCTAAGCGTTCAGAATTCTTTCAAATTCCGTCAGCCTTCATACAGCTCGTTGTGTATATTTTGCCAATGTTCACTCCCGCCTGAGATATGGCATAATATTTTGGGGAAACACATCTTATAGTTCACAGACTTTCAGATTACAAAAAAGAATTGTACGAATAATAAGCAAATCCAACCCACGTGATTCTTGTAAGTCACTCTTTATTAATCTAGGAATTTTACCATTGCCTTGTCTCCTGATTTACGAATCAGTAGTTTTTGTCAAAAATGACTTACTTAAGGACGGGAATATATTTTCAGCAAACGCCGATGTCTATAAGTATAACACACGACGTAGTAATCATATTCACCAGGTGGCAGTATCAACAGCTCACTACAAAAAATTCACATACAATTCATGTACATTACTCTACAACACTTTGCCAGAAGACATTAAACGATTAAATTCAATAAAAAAGTTTAAGTCCCAAGTAAAATCTTTTCTGCTGCATAACTGTTTCTATACAATTCGAGACCATACCGAGCATCAAAAAGGAAAGTAGAATTAATTTTAACAATGATAGTTAATGTATTATTTATCATTTGGACTGTATAATTCTAAAGAACCTGTAACAAGTATTGTACCACAGTTTCTGGGTTGATGGCCCCCATCTCGATCAGGTTTTTCGTCCAGTTTCCCTGATCCTTGAGCAAATGCTGAGATGGTCCCTTGTTTTGCTTCTGGACATAAATGTAACTTCATTATTTGTGCACGTCTTCTCAATTTCAGTGGGAAATATAGTTATTCAAATTATCGTTTTTCATATTATCGCGGCAAAAAGTATTATTCTTTCATGAAGAACATGAGGGTTCAGGGTAGGAATTTATAGCTAATTTACCTTTGAAAATATATTTTATTATATAGGAGCGAATATTTTTGTCAACAAAACTCGAAAAAAATCTCTCTTTTCTGTATTCAAAATTCGACTAGAATATGGTTTAGGATAGAGACCACAGAATTATGAAAACGTGCACAAAATTCACTTCTCCCCATAGCTCGTCATACGCAGTTTTTAACTGTTTTTGACGTAAATAAATAAATAAATAAAATTTCATTCTTCACAAATTTTTACAATTTTCCTTTACAATTTTCTCCTTTGCGTCTAATATTAAACAAAGTAAAAAAATGAAAGTAGTAGTATTTAATTTAACTTAGAATTGCTGCTGTAGCTATTTCAATATTTTTCCTTTTGTTGACGGAAGAACAAATCAGATGTTTTTATTTATGAAGTTGATACCAAACGATTCTGTAAATAGATCATGACAACTTCCGTTGATTATCCTTGGCGGCAGCACCAGTTAGTGATTCAATTTACTATCTCGTGTTACATAAGCTTGCATGCAACGTTATTGTTCTGTAGCATTAAACTCATAAATTAGTAACGTATGTAATTATATTACCTTTATACATTGCAAACAGCCTTACTCCGAAATTATGAACTTCAGCTACATTAAAGGGATTGTGCTCTACATTATGCAATCAATATATTTTCAGATTGGATTATAATTGAAACTTTTGAATATTTTTCTCTCTTTTGAAATATAATTGTTGAGATTCTGTTGTTAAAATTTATTCATCACTAGTTGATTTAAAGATCTTAATTGAACATTTTTACGCGTAAATGATTTTTTAACAAGGGCCGTCAAAATTAGGCGTCACGACATTATGGGAGAACGGCTAACGACGTTTTGAGTATCAACGTATAGCCTTGAAAAGGGTACATTTTTTCGTATACACCTCTGTACACACACATTCATACTTATTATTTACGTCTAAAAGGGTGCACCGTTGGAGTCAAAGGTAATCTCTCTTAATTCACATTCGCGCGTCTACTTATAGAAAATTTATTTCTATGAAAGCAAATCTAAGAGTGTCCTAGAAAACTTCAAGAGCTTAGGTGCACCTTTTCACATTATTTAATCCTTAAAAATTGAAATCCTATTTTTTAAATTTCAAATATAATGAGTGAGAGAAAATAAAAATATCCAGTGTTTTTTCAAAGTTTCTGAAGTTTTTGATCTTTTCTCGCTCATTATACATAAAATGCGCGTTAGAGTGGTTCTCGACCTTCTTACTTAAAGCATTTTATGTATTATGAAGAAGAAAAGATCGAAAACTTCAGCTGTTACTTTCTCGCCCTTACAAATGTAAGAAGAGAAAGTATTGTAATCGTGCGCCGAATTTTCGACAGAAAAACAACTCTTATTGCCGGGCCCTGGTAACGAAACGCTTTTTGGTGTGTGTGTTTGTGTTATTTAAGGTCGCATCAATATCTAGGTAATTAGCGACCAGTATTGGGTTTTAACGTTATGAAATCAATGAGGATGAAACGATATGGTGATGATAGGGGTGAAAGGACGAACA
Organism: Acheta domesticus; assembly: GCA_031308135.1. Classification (NCBI taxonomy): domain Eukaryota; kingdom Metazoa; phylum Arthropoda; class Insecta; order Orthoptera; family Gryllidae; genus Acheta; species Acheta domesticus. Next base: position 152,367,387 of record JAHLJT010004567.1, read on the forward strand.
CGTACAACCATGCCCGAGGCGAGACTCGAACCCGCGACCCATCGGCCCGAGGTTGCTACGGTACGACTGCTTTGGCGATCTCGGCCACCGGGCCGGCTGGATAAATCTTGTTTTCGAACTAGCGCCCAACCTGTAAATGAGACTGTGCTGTATGCTCACCCGAGGGGTGCGCCATGAAGGCGCAGGCGGCGGCCGCGGCGCCCAGCGCGGGCGACGACGGTGGCAGCAGCGCCGGCGGCAGCTGGGGCAGCTGCTGCAGCTGCTGTGGCGGCGACGCCACGGCGCACACGCCCTTCCACGCGGCCTCGGCGTGTGCGTGCGCGGCGTGGGCGTGTGCATGGGCGTGCGAGGGCGCGTGCGGCGGCGGGTAGCCCATGGCCATGGCACTCGGGTGGTACTCGCCTTGCACCGGTCCTGCAACAGACACGCGCCATCGATCAAGACTTGCAACCGATCAAGACTTGCAACCGATCAAGACTTGCAACCGATCAAGACTTGCATCCGATCAAGACTTGCAACCGATCAAGACTTGCAACCGATCAAGACTTGCAACCGATCAAGACTTGCAACCGATCAAGACTTGCAACCGATCAAGACTTGCAACCGATCAAGACTTGCAACCGATCAAGACTTGCAACCGATCAAGACTTGCAACCGATCAAGACATGCAACCGATCAAGACATGCAACCGATCAAGACATGCAACCGATCAAGACTTGCAACCGATCAAGACTTGCAACCGATCAAGACTTGCAACCGATCAAGACTTGCAACCGATCAAGACTTGCAACCGATCAAGACTTGCAACCGATCAAGACTTGCAACCGATCAAGACTTGCAACCGATCAAGACTTGCAACCGATCAAGACTTGCAACCGATCAAGACTTGCAACCGATCAAGACTTGCAACCGATCAAGACTTGCAAACCGATCAAGACTTGCAAACCGATCAAGACTTGCAAACCGATCAAGACTTGCAAACCGATCAAGACTTGCAAACCCATCAAGACTTGCAAACCGATCAAGACTTGCAAACCGATCAAGACTTGCAAACCGATCAAGACTTGCAAACCGATCAAGACTTGCAAACCGATCAAGACTTGCAAACCGATCAAGACTTGCAAACCGATCAAGACTTGCAAACCGATCAAGACTTGCAAACCGATCAAGACTTGCAAACCGATCAAGACTTGCAAACCGATCAAGACTTGCAAACCGATCAAGACTTGCAAACCGATCAAGACTTGCAAACCGATCAGACTTGCAAACCGATCAAGACTTGCAAACCGATCAAGACTTGCAAACCGATCAAGACTTGCAAACCGATCAAGACTTGCAAACCGATCAAGACTTGCAAACCGATCAAGACTTGCAACCGATCAAGACTTGCAAACCGATCAAGACTTGCAAACCGATCAAGACTTGCAAACCGATCAAGACTTGCAAACCGATCAAGACTTGCAAACCGATCAAGACTTGCAAACTCAAGATGCAAACGATCAAGACTTGCAAACCGATCAAGACTTGCAAACCGATCAAGACTTGCAAACCGATCAAGACTTGCAAACCGATCAAGACTTGCAAACCGATCAAGACTTGCAAACCGATCAAGACTTGCAAACCGATCAAGACTTGCAAACCGATCAAGACTTGCAAACCGATCAAGACTTGCAAACCGATCAAGACTTGCAAACCGATCAAGACTTGCAAACCGATCAAGACTTGCAAACCGATCAAGACTTGCAAACCGATCAAGACTTGCAAACCGATCAATACTTCGATGTGCAAGATCGAGGCCAATAACACATCAGATTTTCTATGTGATTTAATTTCAAATCGCGAGTATTGAAGTTTTGAATGGGCTTGAATGAGTAATGAAGTTTGGAAGGGTGGGACTCGTGAGGGAAGAGAGATGCAGGCAATGCATCTGCCAACTGCTGTAGTACGATTGACACTCTATGCAAATGGCACAAACGTACTCAAAGGGCGTAAACCGTCACAAATTCCGAACGCTTGGCGAAGCCACGTTGAGCGTCGGAAGGGAAAGTTGCCCTATGGCAGCCAATAATTACAATGCAGTCATAGCTGCCAATTAAACTTTTTGTGTGGGGAAGCCCAGTGGAACCTTTCGCTTTCTTCAGAGATCAACTGTAATAATTATGTGGAATCACCAAGACGAACATTGACATTGGTCACAACAAGACACAGGCGGTCGATTTCGAAATGTGCTTCTATTATGCTATGTTGACAATAATAGAATTGCTAATGTGTTCATTGCTCAAAGCTGTAATAAATACAATTTTGATTTGAAATGCCATATCACCGTGATGGTGAAAAATCACCCAAAATTTGGCTGAAACAAAATACTTTACTTCAATAGACACATTGTTAAGAAACTCCCTCCTAATAAATGGGGTGTCTACTAAAGACGCGGTCGACCGCCGTGCCTCGGACTCCCGGGAGATGGGATCCTCGGTGCCGCGGGGACTGCCCCTGCAAGTGGCGTGCTTCCAGTCAACTTCCCTCGCTGGTGATGTTGGAGATGCCCTCCGCCTGCGACCACAATTCAGGCTCATACAAAAAATATTAGACTCGTATATTAAAATCGTTTTATGTCGACATTTCTGTCAAAGGTTTCTAAACCGTCATTATTGTGCGTGCGTTTCTTTAAATACACGATGACTTTAACATATACCACCAAACAAATGACAGTCACACCACATCCGGAAATCTCGCCGCTTAGAGACTAATTACTATGCTTTCTTTAATCTCCAATATTTCACTAAACGGCATAAAAATTCTTTGTTTCGAAGTAATAGTAACTGCACAACGTGATGCACTTTTAAAGTCACGCAGTGCATCTGCACATTTGTGATATCAATCCGAACATATCTTTTTCTTGTATTGTTAACAAATGTGTGTGTGAGGGGGGGAGAGGAAATAGATAGTCAACATTAAAAGAAAACTGGGACGTTTCTGTGTCGGACGTGAACAAAATTCTCTCATGGGACGGCCCGCTTTGTCGTGTGAGGGGAACGCGCGGGGCCGCGCCCGGCTGGTTGACTGCTTTCTCACCTCGAAGCGAACAGTCCGAACTCCGCACAGTTGTTGAGTTTACGCACTGTAGAACTGCAGTCAAGAAAACACTAATCTCAGTGATTGATTAATTATTCCGGTCTCATCAACTGTTAAGGTTATTAGTACCGTAAGTATAGTGTATTTTCATCGCTGGCGGTAGAGATGATCCCCAGTAGATGATTCCCCGGTAGATGGCGAGATGAGGAGCCGACCTACGTCAGCTTGCGGGGAATTTTCGCCTGATATCTCCCATCAGCGTGGCACCGTCCCAGCCAGGACAAACTCTAAGCTCCCAACTCCTCTCCCGACAAGTGCGGTAATGCAATGCATGTGAGTATAAGTATGTGTAGGTAAGGGGTGAGAAAATTACAAGGAAAAGGGGAGGAAAGATCGCGACCGGTCCATGGCCCGTTGGTTAGGGCACTGTTGTGGCATTCGCCAGGTACCGATAGGAGAAACCAGGGGAAACTACCAATCTGAGCCCCCGGCCGCGGGTATGGATGAATTGGGTCCAGATGGAGGGTGAATTCGACCTAGCTATGAAGCTAGTGTACAAAATCTTGCCACAGTGTGGCGTCATACGGGTGTAATCAGAACACAGACGAGAGTGGGTTGTAAGAACAATAAGTTTATTCATAAACTAGACCGTAGTCACAAATAACAGATTCACTGCTTTCAATTAACTAACTAAATAGATCCCACTACTAGGAGAGATTTAATCGAACGGCCACCACACCGCTCTACATCTGAGACTTAATGCATGTCCTCGCTCGTTACGACAATGAATTGCCGTCCCCTTGCCCACGTGCGCCATTAGCACAACTTACGCGCAACCACTCGCCGCTGCTAAGAATCAAGAAGAAGGAGGCATTGTTCTCATGCCTTTATATAGGCCCTTCGGCGCTACCCGCCGCCCCCTTTGCCTCCATCGTACCACGCCGTATCCCGCGCTGGGCAGAATTTCCTCATGCGTCATCTTCTGCGCCCTTTGTTTAACACCGGACATCTATCGCGTGTTGTCACAGTTTTAGCGCGCCACGACGCTACACACCGTCGGGACTCGAACCCTTGGACCTCCCGGTCAGAGACCGTGCAGAGACATCACTTGATTCCCTGAGCCACCTTTGCCGGTAAATCACAACGCGGAGGTTCCTGCGCGCGCTCACCTGGCGAGGAGACGGCCGGCAGGTGCAGCGCGGGCGGCGGGGGCGCGGCGCCGGGGGCGGAGGGCGCGGGGCGCGGCGCGAGCGGCTGCTCGGCGCCGGGCGTCGCCCCCGCGCCCACGGCCCCGGCGCTCGCCAGCCCCGCCGCGTCGGGCGCCGCCGCCGCCGCCGCCGACGCCACCGCCGCCACGGCGGCCGCCGCCCGCCTGCGCGTGGTACAGCCCGCGCTGCGCCAGCAGGCTGCGCTCGTTGCGCCGGAACTTGGCGCGCCGGTTCTGGAACCACACCTGCAACCACAACCACTCGCTTAGAATTTTCCAACTAATGGGATGTTGTCATTGATGTTATTGGTCAATTTCGGATAATTTGGTATCGTTATCTAAGTGTAGGGAAAGTTATGTTATGTTGTGCGAAAAACGGCGGAATTTAGTTTATTTGAAAGATGGCCGCGATAACCTCTCCGCTTTATTAGCGACCCTATTCACACTTAAAGAGAAATTACAAAATGTTTTGGCTATTTAATTATAATGCACATTATAGTACTTACAAGCATTGGAAATGAAACTGGCTATCCGATTGAGGCCGCGTCGAAGGCTGGGGTGCCAACAGACAACAGATTGTAACCACAGCCTTCGATATTACGTGGTCAAATGAAGAGGACATTCAAAAGCAGAATTAAAAAAAGCACCGTTTAAATGACTTTCTTGTTCATTTCCGTGTAACTTATTATAACAGTCTTTAAATCGCGAGCGGAAGTGTGTACGTCCATAGGTTTGTATTGCCGTACGTAAACTTCGTTAATTCCAAATTACTATCACAAAGTTGGGTGTATTCGAAGTTCTTAAAACGGCTTAAGAAAATTAAAGATAATGTAACTCATAGTGTTAGCTGTAAGGACGATTTTTCACTTGATACACGTCAAACTTCCACTGCAAATTTTGCAGGATGGATGATATTTTGCTGATAGATCAGTAGTCGCCTACCCCGATGGTCTTGTTTGAGCATCCGCAACTTTGTCTGCACATTGGAACATGGTATCATCAAAAACTCTCAGAGGAGCATCTCCATACAAACGTAACAGATAATTTCGTTTATATCAATACTGTACAACGTAGAAGCATGGAGATAAAAGATTATGCAGGATGACTTACAAAGAGTTGAATATTCGAATCCAAATAAAACAATTTAAGACCTCAGGTCGAAATGCTCTGAAATCCAAATAAGACAATTTAACTTCTCGGCATTTATTTGGCTCATATTTGTATTGTAGTTGGCTGTTGTATAATATTCATTATTAAATATTGCTCCCTGTTATCTCCATCATAACTGATAATGTTGAGACAATAGAATTACCTTCATATTTATAATGTTATTTTATTTGTGTAAGCAAGAGTAATAACTAATTTGTAAATTAAAGGAGACTGTAAATTTAGGGAGATATCCATTTGGATGCACATTTTTACCTGCTTTTCTGTACACATTCTTTTCTGTTTGCATTCCCTGCTTTCTGTACACATTCATTTCTGACATGCACAAGTTCCATAAATAAGTTTGTACTAAGTTGGGAAACATTGAATGTTTATGGACGAAATTCTAAGAACTATATTGGAGACTAACGCAAGAAATTTGGCGCTGCTCAGATATTTATTTATGCTCCGCCCAATCTTCCCCCTAATTGGCTCCCACCCACCCCACCTCCTAGTCAACACCTAGCAACTTCTGACAACCATGCTCGGCACTGCGTTTTTTCACTGACACCAAATTAGGGGTGTTTGGGATAACACCTTGGGGTCGCGATCCGTCATCCTGGCTGCTAAAGAAAGATCCTGTAAAGTTTGGTAGCAAAAGAGTCCGCTTCGAAAGTTTTTGTGCAGCGAACATCCACGCGAAGGAATTTACATAAACGCATACACAGGTGTTTTAGAAGATATCTTACACACTTCTATGGCACGTGGGTAATAGAATGTGATAACGTCTTCTCTGTGAATTTGTGGTGAAAATCCTAAATACCGAAGTTTCCAAATGTGACATTTGCTCCTGATTGGTACGTAATTTATCTTACAATGATGTGTGGCTATTGCTCATTCTAACACCAAACGATATCGTGTTCATACTAAACACCAGCAGTTACCTAACGACAAGGGGCCAATGTCCTGATGGGTTCCTCCATTATATAAGGCTTTACATCGCACGTTCTTTTGAGAAAACGTGATTTTCCATCCCCTAAATGCTCTAGTAGTTTGTGACGTTTATTCTGAGACACTTTATAAATATGAGTAAACAACACAAACATACACACACATATAAATGTGTATATACAGCTGTCCCACCAACTATGGACCACCCCCATAACTTTTAAACGGTTCAGGATATCGAAATGAAGTTTTCGCTGAATAATGCAGAATCATGGAGCTAGTAACATTCCGTAGAGAACTTGTCTATAATATGTTTGTTTTCGAGAAATTTAATCAGGCCTGACTTCTTCGAATTTTCACCTAAAAATTGTCATGGTATTTTTCTCTCTGGTGTTTGCTACAGTTCCACTCCCTCTATAATATCGTTTAGCAGAAGCTTTTTGAGGCGTCCGCCTCCGCGTGAGGGGAGGCGCCCGGGCGCAAGGTGCAGCGCCGTCGCGTTCAGACGGGGGCGGGCGCGCTCATCCGCATTCACAGCCCCAGCGCCGCGCGCCGCGCCGGCCTTTGCATCGGCGCCGCGTCCCGTGCGTCGCCCGTCGCACTCCGCCGCCTCCTTTGCCGCACCCCGATGCGCCGGTAGCCCCTCTGATTTCGCACATCAAAGGGTTACGATTCTACTGAGCGAAGCGGCCGCCCGCTCCGCCTCCCCCATCCTCCCTTCCCTTTCCCGCAGCACCCCCCCCCTGCCCCGCCCCCGGTCAACCACCATCCCACACCCCGTTCTGCCTCGTCTCACCTCGTCCCACCCCGTCCTCACCCCCTCCTACCCCCATCCCACCCCCACCCCACCCCTTCCCACTCCCCTCCCACCCCTTCCCACTCCCTCCCACCCCTTCCCACTCCCTCCCACCCCTTCCCACTCCCTCCCACCCCCTCCCACCCCTTCTCATCCCTCCCACCCTTCCACCCGTCCCACCCCTTCCCACCCCTCCCAACCCCCTCCCACCCTCCCCCTCTCCACTCCGTTCCACCGTCCCACCCCTCCCACCCCTCCCACCCCGTCCCATCCCCTCCCATCCCCTCCCATCCCGTCCCACCCCGTCCCACCCCGTCCCACCCCGTTCCACCCCGTCCTACCCCGTCCCACCCCGTCCTACCCGTCCCAACCTTGTCCCAACCTTGTCCCACCCTGTCCCACCCCGTTCCACCAGTTCCACTCCGTTTCGCCTCCTTCCGCTCACCCCGCCTATCCGCTCCCCCTCCCCGCAACTCCCTACCCCACTCCGCCCCGCCTTGCCATTCCACAATTTCATCCCGTCCAACCCACCCAGCCTCGCCTCGCCTCGCCTCGTCTCGTCTCGCCACGCACTGGGAGACGTGCACAGCGCGCACAGTGGGTAGAAGCAAAAGCAGATACTTAAAATTTAAAATGCACCTTAAAATAACACTATCTCTATAGTTTAGAAGATTATGTTTACTTTTGTAATGTAACTTGTATGTTGTTTGACCATGACAATTTTGAATAATCAAACCTATATATCAGTTGGTCCATCATTTACAAGACAGAAATGTTTTAAATAACAGCTTTATATATTAAAAAGAATACAAATTGCACACGTTTCGGAAACAGTTGGTTTACATCATCAGGTGACAATAATAATTACAAAATTACATATTGTGTATATTAATTTTTTGTAATTCTTCTGTTTTGTACTTTTCCATTGTTTTATATATTATAATTATTTTTTGTCACCTGATAATGGAAACCGTTTCCGAAACGTTGTGTGAAATTTGTATTTTTTTAAATATATCTGTGGTCACGGGGTAAAAGTTCTTAAGTCAAAAATCTCAGTGTGAAGAAAACAAGGGTTAGATTTTTGAGCCGCCGCTTGTTCCTATGCTAAACGCTATTTCTTAATAGGGAACAGGAACAGGAGGCAACATTTGAATTCGGGAGTTTTACTAAAATAAAATATAGATATCTAACTTGTAGTTTCAGTACTTAACCCAATTTTGCCAAAAATTGACTTAAGAACTTTTACCCCGTGACCACAGATATAAAACTGTTATTTAAAACATTTCTGTCTTATAAATGATAGGACCAACTGATTGATATATATTAAAAATATAGACAGAAACGAAAAATATTAATTTCAAACATTTATATCGTTTTTTTCGATTCATACTGGAGATCATATTCGAAAACTAAAACTGTGAAATGACTGAAATAAACCATGTACAGTTTAAAATCAATTAAAATTAATAGATGAATTAAAATTGGATCACTTAAAATCACACTACTGAAGTCTTCTGTTCCAAACATGTTCCCCACTTCCTGGAGGACTGGTTTCATGACTGAGGTTTTAGCCACTTTCAATTGAAGTTTTAATTGAAACTGATATTAAACTTTACATGGTCTTCCTACAAGGAAAGATATATTTGTAATCTTTCATGTCTTTCACAAATCCCCATGAGTGTGCTAACTGCTGGGTAGGGAATTACTCCCCAGGCCTACACGTGACAGATTTATGATGAAACAATAAGAAGTTAGTAGATTATAATCCAAGTATAGTGATGGTAGAATTTTAGCTGTTTAAATTTAAAATATTCGCATTTTGAAAACAAGACTACAACATTTTATAGTATTATAAAAATTAAGATTTAGCATTTTGTACCATTTGCTGAGAAAATTATTATTCAGGGGAGATATTATCGCTTTGAGATAAAAACTTATTTTGATGCTTTTTATATTTTTACATTAAAATCAGGAAATAAGGAAACTAATAAAAATTTCGCCACTTGTGAACATGAACAAATATAAAAGCGTGAATAGCCTAAGGAGTAAAGCGTGCGCCATAGGCGGGGAACCTTTCTTCTTCTTCTTCTCTTCTTCTCTTCATCTTGCAGCAGAGAGCCCTTGAGATAACCCTAAGCGCTCAGGCTTTAATTTGTTTTGTCAGTTAAATCTTAATTATAAATTAATAAACACGGCCATTTCCAAATTAAATGTTTTCAAACATTATTTTGTTGTTGTCGATCTCGCATTCCTAGTAAATGATGTGAACACGAAGGAAACCATAAAATGCTAATTTACCAATTATTTCGCAGATTCACGACTATTTCACACCTTGTACGTAATTTCACTTTTTGCAATTGATTTCGCAGACTGAAAACCTTCATATATATTCTGCTCAGCCCGTCAAACATATAATTACTGTGTTTTTCAGTGTTTGGTAACATTTCGCATTTTTAGCAATTGCTAAAATCTACCATCTCTGTACAAGGTCAACAGCAGGTACACATGCAACCCACAACAAACTTTATGCTGCAACACTCAGCATCTGCATAATTCGGAAACAATGCGACCTATCCTGTAATCTTTAGACTTTGTTTGGGGTCTTTCCTGACGTCAGGCACAAATAATGTTTTGTAACACTCTGCAATTATTTACAATAACGTATCCTTTTACATATGCTATTTATGTGCAGTTTTACATGTGTTATAAAATTGTAAGTTTTCTTGGTTTGAAGTAATTTGATTTTTATGAGGTTGGGGTCAGAAATGCTCCCAAATAGATTCCAGGTTACACGTCTAAATTATAGCAAAATTCTAAAAACGTGTCACATTTTCATTTTATAATGTTATATAGTTGTTTCTGAATGACAACCTGGCATATTTGTCTATTACGTGTTAGTAGCCCTGGATCAGACATTCTTAAGATAAATTAATTGATAATTTCAAATGGCATCCATGCATGAAATACTGGTAAACTATTCGATAAGCGTGTCGGTCAAATCTGACCCCAAACAGAGTCCACGTTGGTAATGGACAGAGTCGAAGGATTAAAAGTTCTCGTGTTATATTTCTTAGGCTGCAGTCTCTCAAAATGAGACCTTTTTGTAGGTTTCTGTAATACTATTTTTAAGAGTACTCCGCAGAATGCGTTGTCGGGTACGATTGAAGTCGGGCTTTCATATGAAGCTATTTTCACTTTTAAAACAATGATTTAAAATGGGCAGCATGATCGCAGGTGTCCAAGAAGTAATCGGCTATCATTTTATATTTTTATTGAGAGGCCCCGCCTAGAGATAGTAAAATTATTTGGAGAGGTAATTCAGGGCTCAATTGAAAAATCCGGTAACGGGCTGAACTTCAAATTGGTTCGCCAACCACCTACATTCTCTCAAGTTGGTGGTAGTTATGTTGGAGAGGGCTAAGAATGCTACAACATAGGCTCATCAGTCCTTTACAAAAATTGTGTAATTTCACTTCATGTCGAGTAGATATAGTTATTAAACCACTGTGAGAAAATGGGGTTAGTGTTAATCTTATTTTTCCCGTCACATAATGCTCCCTTGAGTGGTATTCATTCGTAGTTTTTCCGACTACAGTTTGCGAAAGGCATTTGAACTGGTTTACGGCGTGCGTTGCGTTAAAACATGACTTTTCATTAAAATGCAATTAACTTTTCTCCCAAACTTTTGATTGTTCAGTTCTCCCATCTCGTTCGATTGATCGTACGTTACTTGAAAACTGCGCTTCTTTTAAGCCTCTTTAAGTTCAGTTTTAATACGAAGTTATGTTTCTAAGGTCACAATCGATAACATCAGGCCTTTCTATTTTTTTTCTGGTATCTCCACACCGTAATATGGGATTCAGAAATGTGAATAATCTTAAATTCTTTGCAAAATAATCTATTCAACACTCTGTACGATTAAATTGAACGGATATGACCTTCTCAGTTTGCTATTAAACGTTTATCAATATTAGAATATTTCTCACTCACATTTATTGGCCTATGTGTTCAGTACCTGGTAGTTTGAAGACGGAGTCCAGTGTGAAAGTATTTTCAAGTTTAAAACAATGATTTGAATAGTGATAAATTTTTCACACGTACTCTGGTTAAAATACATTATACTTTCCCTTATTTTGATGCTTTAAAACTGTTGGTATACACACCTGGAAATGTAGACACTTTTACATTGAAACATGCGTGCATTATTTTTTTCAGTTTGAAGCACTCTAACCCGTGTCGACAGAGGCGCTGTCCGGCTGAATGCATTAAGTTAGACTGTAAACACGGGTTAGAGTGTTTTCAGTATCAAAGAAATTTAATGTACACGCGTTTCAAAATAAAATGAACTAAATTGTCGGGTGTACATACCACAAACATATTCAAAATTTGAAAATAAGGGACGATCTAAAAAGGCATATGGATAAAACAAATCAAAATTAAATAAATAGGTCTCAACTTCAATCGTTTTGTAATATTACCTATCACTTCCAATATTTTCATGAAAGGATGTATCCAATTTTGTAAATTTTCCTTTTTTAACTCTGAAAGAAGATATTAATGAATATTAATCTATTTTCACGATGTTCCTTTTCGTATTACTTTAAAGACTCGCAAGTTTCAGTTTGATTGTTTTTAAAAGAATTGAATATGATGATAATAACTCCACGTTGAAAATCGCATAGTTCTGTCACTTCTAGCAATTAACAGTTCCGTGTCGTGAAGCGTATGCATTTTCTATTAATTGTTTTATACCTAGGTGTGTATATCAATCCATGATGTGTATTTTTCATCTTTCGTTGCAGTCGATAAATTTTATGTGCTCAGTTAGCACAAAATGTCTTGCTATCTTGTAGATAAGCATTAAAATAAGTTTTGTTTTTTAATTTTTATCTGCAAGAAATTTTCATTTGTTGGTTGTTTCCCTTTACTTGAAATGCTTACTTGTAGAGTCATTTCAGATGTACAAAATCCAACAATATCATATTCCTCTATTATTAATCAATAATTCCTTTACGATTTCGGTCTCAGATGTGTGGATAATTTTAGAAAGTAAATATTAAAAAAAAATTGAAGCAGTACTTATCTCAGCATACCACCATCAGGTGGCGTGCCCATTGTTGTGGATGACTAGTCCTCGCGCAATCGCCCTGACATTGAGACGTTGCCTGACCTTCGGTGGTAAAAGAGAGCACTTAGTCGTGTTGTCGTTATTCGCGTCTCCAATTCTATTAATTCTCAAGATGTTTTACGTCGTTTTCTACAAGAAAATACCATCTTTTGTCAGCGATGATTCTAAGCAGTATGCTTACTTATTCGACTTTGTACTCACATAGAATAATGTTCTAGTTAAACGTTCGTTACGGAAAACAGAATTCCTCGACAAACTACTGCGCTCGGTGAAACGATATTAGACGTGTTTGTCCATCTCATTAAGCAAACTACTCTGTTTTTTCTTGTTTTTCCCCGAAACCATTCACTCTATATATATTCATGTTTATGCGTCGTTGCACCTTTTTATCACGTACATGAGCCGTACATCGCCCACCTGGTCGTACCTACGCTCACGAAAACTTACCGGGAAGGGAATTAAGGGAAGAATTCACTGTTAAAGATGGGAACAAAAGGGTGGGAACGAAAACCATGCCTCGACACAGAATGACCGTGACTTACTAACACACAGCTGTTGTTTCGCGTATTTGACACAAATGCTCCAATCCAAGTCTCAGCATTATTCAGGAATGGGAAAAGGTGAAAAGAAGTAGTTCATGGTGGTTGGGAGAGGACACACCCTGCACAACACTCAAGAAATCAGCCATGCTCGAGGGAAGATGCCATATCTAGCGGTACGATTGAGAAAGACGCAAAATATCGTGACATATTCCATCGTGAAGATAGGCCTTGAGAGGCAAAGTTATAAAAATCGCACTATAGCCCGTTTTGTCGAATGCGAAGAGGGTGCAGAGAGGGCAGAAGCGGAGGACGCGCCGGCCTGGGCGAAGTGGAGATGGCGAAGAATAGTGGGGCTGTTGGGTGGGGCGGGGCGGGGAGGGGCAAGGCGAGGCGGGGCAAGGCGAGGCCTAGCGTTGCGTTGGCGCGGAAGGGGTGGGAGAGAAACCAGGGAAGAGCGGACATAGCGATTTGGAGACCGAGCCGAGCGGGGTCATGTTTTCAGAAACCCTCTTCCTTTGGCCACGTCGCCGACGCCGCCGTGCCCAGCCTTCCCCTCTGCCCTGTCTCCGTGAACGCTGCTCTTGTCGCACGTCGGGACGAACGCGTTTCCGATGGCAGCCCCACGGCTCGGCAGGAAACGAAACCTCCTCCTCCACCCCGTCCCGCCCCTACACACGGACAGGTTGCGGAGACAGGGTGCCAGCGGCGCGGAGGCTGCGACGGAAGTACGTGACGGTGATTCGGGTGGACCACCGCACGCGTGGCTTGGATCGGGTTGGGCGAGAATTTTGGGCCGACTTTTGAAAAGATATTGAAACCAATTGCAAAAAAGTTTGGACACCTGGAGAAAATACGCTAATAAAAATATCCACATTATAGTTTTCACCATCCAAGATCGTGTTTTGTTGCAAGTTGTAGTGTGGTGCTGAAATTTCTAAATGTTTGTAAAAGTATATGTTGCTTATGTAGTATGCATAATACATAAAACTTTCAATATAATTTATGATATGCGTCAAGGATGAAAATCATTAATTATAATGAAACGTCGAAGTTAATTGACGGTGGTAAGACGACAATTCAAACATAAAACTACTATTGCTTTTTAAGGTAAAATAAATCATTTAGCTGTTATGTAGCCAAAACTATCTTGAACGTCCGTGATAAGGCAGTAACGAAACAAAATCGTGTTAGTTTTACACCCGAAAAAATACACAAATATGTCATACGTTCCTTAAATATACATAATTGGTCGCAAAGGGGTGAAGAAATCTTGATTGCAGTGACGATAATGTAACAGGTTGTCCGCAACGTAGAGTTTGCAGTAGTACGCATTGTTCTTCAAATAGCGCAAGGGTTTATTGGGAATACTTTGGTTTGGCAACGGTGAAAGCTCTTCGACCCGACTATTAGAGAGATGTAAAATAATACACACTGTTTCATTTCTAAATTCAGGTTAGTTTGGACGGTGCAATTAAAAATGTGGTAACGGATGTGCAAGATAAGGTTCTGACCATTCGAAGTGAAATGTAAGATAGTGTTTTTTTAAGTAACGAGAGGTATAGTAACTTCGATCGCAATGATTCCATATTATGACCCTACGGATGTCAGAATCATGAAACCTTGGTGCACAAGTTTAAAGTTTATTATTATCATGAATTAATTAATATTTGCTCGGTTTCATTCATTGCTAGCATATTTTGCACACAACGGACAAATGAATTTTATTTCTTACGTAAATAAATATGCATTTTGAAGCAATAGGAAACTCGAGTACATAGATGAGGTTGCAACATTACAGCTTTACATCAAAACTCCCCGAATTTAAAAATGGAAACTAATGAAAACAACATGGGAATCGGCGGTGCGCGAGACTAACTCAAAAGCTTGGAAGGAGGAGATATCTGCTGCAGGAGCAACGCGACAAGGGTAGCGTTGTCAGAGCCAGCGACATCGGCTCAAGGAACCTCGCGGAGGCGGGGAGGGGTAGGCGGTGCTTCGGAGGGGTGGCGTTGGCAGCGGCGGCGGCGGCGAAGCTGCTGTTGCCGCTGGCGGAGACAGCCTTCGGGAGGCGGCGCCGTCGTCCACAAATCAAGATTGGCGGCGGTAACGCGGACCGGCTGGCTGCTGCCGTCGCCGCGCCGCGCGCGCACAGTGAACGCTACAGTGGCCGCATGCGCAACCGGACACCGCCGCCCGAGAGCGCCCGGCCCGCTCAGACGCTAACGCGCTCCACGTGCGCTCGCAGCCGCCGCCGCCGCCGTGGGAGTCGCCAGCGTCCGGCGTCGATCTGCTTGACTCTCCACGCTTGCATTGGCGTTCGGGAGGGGAAAACTGTCATGCAGATTTATTTTCGTTATATCTTAATTAGTTGCCACGTGGTAGTTTTTCTATTTAGATTATTATTATTTTATTATTATTATTATTATTATTATTATTTTATTATTATTTTATTATTATTTTATTATTAGTGTATTATTATTATTGTTATTATTATTCCTCTACATCACGACTAAAGATATGAGTCGGCTGAATATAAAATCTGCTCCAGGATACAACTAGCTACCGAAGGAGCACATCTGGTGACTGTCGGTGCCTCTACAACACTTAGCGCAAAATGTGGGCTGTTCCAAATAAAGCAATTTCTTGCACTTCCCAGTCCTTTGAATGACCTGGGAGTTTAGCCAAGTTCTTGCTCAACTTTTGCGGAATAAATCCCAGATTATTGTCTGTACGACCTGCGCTTTTACGCCCCACATTCGGCTGAACTCGATTTCCAAACCCTTGTACTTAAGACGTTTCTCTGCCTCCTTTGTTACGATGTTTTGATCGCACAGCACAGCAATATCTATAAGTAGACACATTATTATTATTATTATATTATTATTATTCCCCTAATTCACGACTAACAATGCTGTGCGTTGGATGAATATAAATATACTCCGAGTTGAAACAAGTTTCCTAAGGAGCAGATCTAGGGGCTCTTAGTTCCTCTACAGTATTTGGCACAAAATGTGGGCTTTTCCAGTAAACCAATAGTTTGCACTACCCGGTCTTTTGAATGACCTTGGAGTTTAGCAAAGTTCTTACACAAATTTTGCGGAACAAATTCCAGAGCTCTGGTAACTATCGGGACGACCTGCGCTTTTACGCCCCACATTCTACATATCTCGATTTCCAAACTCTTGTATTTGAGACGTCTGGCGCAGTACAACTTTGTCTTCTTCTTTTCCCATTACTTTTCCAAAGATGTAAAATATTGATTATATTCTAGAATTATATTTGAATTATAAAAATAAGTTCCCCGCTTGTGGATCTTTAACTTTGCGACAAATTCTTTATTTTAAAATTTATATTCATAATTCAGAACTGGTTTTATGATATTTGCGCTGTGCGCTCTGAATATCGACACTGTATTTTGCCTTTATACATTATATTTTTCGATTGATTTGGAGCATTCTATAAATTTGGTAATCAAAGCTAATTAATCATTTTCTGCACTCAATTATAGGAAATTCTTCTTTGTGGATTTTTTTTGTAAAATAATTGAAATTCATTAATGAAAATAAATAAAATTTATATTCCGGATTTGTGGCGATTTCTCCGGGCTTACATGTTTCTACGGTTTTTCTTCGTGGAAGTTCCAAGAATTCTGTACTTATTTTTATGAAGTGTCTGACGATCAGCGTAAGCAGAATGTTTCATCCTACAGTAGTGCAGATGATGTAGAGAATGAACATGAGACTTGTTTGATTTTTATGAGATTATCATGCTTTGTTGATTATTTGCGCTGATGATTTATTCTGATATATTAGATATCTCTCATTGATATTCAATCCAGTTTCTAAAGAAATTTGTCCGACTCACTGTTCACGCTAGGTCGTGACATTCTAGAGCCAGCCTATTTCTTAGATCATGGTGAATTATTCTTTTAAGACCACATTTGTGTGAAGTACGGTTAATGATGAAAATAAGATGGCATACATTGTTGACATGCTAGTACTACTACACATCTCTTAAGGGTTAATATTGAGCAGTACCAAGGATTGTCAGTTTTATGCGGCCTTTTTTTTCACTTTAATGCTTCTGAAGACGTAACTACACTCGAACATACGTACGCCCTTTAGAAGAACGATTATTTACACTGGCTTCTACGTATGAGTACGCACAGTTTCACTCGCAGCCACGCGTGTCACGGGCTGTGAGGATGTGTTCAGACAGCATCCCTCTTGTTGGAAAAGGAATGGATAAGATGTGAAGAAAGTGACTAAGCAGCTTACAATGAACTTCTGTGCTTTGAAGAAGTTGTTGCCTTTCAGAAATAAGACATTCTTTTGGGATTGGAAATAATACGAGGAAACGACAAATATCTGTCTGCTAATAAAACGTTAATTAACTGCCACTAGAAAAAATTTAGTTAGCTCTTAAAATTGTCATAAGCGTTACTTTGAAGCGATATTCTGCAAGAACTCGTAAAGTGTCTTCCGAAGAGAACAGTACGTGGTTGACATCCCATTAACAAATACTCCTCTTTCTAAAACTTCGTCAGTTTAACCTATCGAATACAGCATCAAAGTTCTTAATTGAAATGAAAATGTTTTAGACAAGTTAAATTAATATATTCTGTTGTAATAATAAAGTGACCCTATATTAGTAATGTTACCTGATATTTTTCAATTTCCCAAGCTGTAAACCTTTAGAGTTTCCTTTCCAACAATAATCAACAATTTTGTGATTCAAAATTTCAGTTGCATGATATTGTTTACTGATTCTCAATATTTTTGATCTTCTGACTTAAAATAAAAGAATTGTTTTTTTTAACCTGTACATTTCTAGAAAAGAATCCACTAATCCACTTTATACAATTTTGAAAACGGGAGGTGTCTACAATGCGCAAAATGTTCATAATACTTATTTTACGCATGTTTCGGTTTTATTGTTGTGCAATTGTCTCCTAACCGAAAGTCTAGAACTCCAAACAATGCAACGACGATCGTTGCGAAGTCGCCGAGAACATATTGATCACAGCAGATGTAACAACGGTTTCACAGAGAAGCAAATTGAGACATACACGTTCATTCTGAAAAAATGTAACAGTACAGGTTGTTGTCCAGATTTTCACTTACTTATGATGATTTAAGTCAGCATAAAGTGTTAAGTTTCATGTTTCATACATAACCATTGAAGAAGTCAGTGAGATAGAGAGTCCTAAATCGTAAGTCTCATGACTGTTTTTTGTTCAGATTGATCTTACGATTCTGAGCCCTCCTATTCCCATCCAGTAATCGAAATTTTCATTTTCTCGCAATATGCCAGAGTAAAACATCCATTGATCTCCATGTGTTCATCAAACATTAAAAGAATTATCTCTCAAAAACTACATAGATGCTCATAGTCTAGGTTTCCGCAAGTGAGGTCAATAGCGACTTGGTAGTATGTCAGTGGCCGCCTGCGAGGCAGAGGTGCCCACGTTTCGGCCGCCATTCTGCGACCATCTTCATAGTGAAATGCGAAGTGACTTGTCGCCCTGAAGAAGCTCGCAGGATGGCAGCCGTAACTTCGACACTTGTGCCTAGAACGCGGCGTCTCCCGGACTGCCAAGTAGCTACATACATGCTACAAACTTACGTAACATAAATCTTTTACCACAGAGAATAAGCTGATAAGTCAAATAAACTAGTTTTACAGGAGAGCAAAAGCAATTTTAAATTAATGCTGTAAATCAGGTATTAATAATAATCAAACAAAACCTTCACACCAATAGTTTCATTTGAATATCACCTTAGTTTGAATATCATTAATCCACGATTTACTTGAGTTGAAAGATGTTTTTTGTTCTCCTGTAAAATTAAGATTCTGGGGCCGTCCATAAATTGCGTAACGCAAATTTCAATAACCTCAAGTATTTTCAATAACCTTTCCCTCTTGTAACGCACTTCCCTATTTCTACGTAACGCTGCCTCAAACCCTTCCTCCCCCTTTAGCGCTACGTATTTTATGGATGACCCCTTATGACCTATCAGCTTATTCACTGGGGTCAAAGAAATACGCGTGGCCCGTAATTCTTTCTCTTTGATCTCTTCAATTGGTTTCTTTGAAAACGCGTAGTTTCTAAAAGGGGCGGGAGCGTACCTGCACGCGCGCTTCGCTGAGGGCGACGCGGCGCGCCAGCTCCTCGCGCACGAAGGCGTCCGGGTAGTGCGTGCGCTCGAACACGCGCTCGAGGGCGGCCAGCTGCGCCGCGCTGAACGTGGTGCGGTTGCGCCTCGGCTTCTTCGCGCCCCCGCCGCTGCCTCCGCGCCGCCCGCCGCCGCCGCCGCCACCGCCGCCGTCGTCCCCGCCGCCGCACTCCTCCTCTGCAACACACACAACTCAAATTGATTCATTGATGGAGGTTGCCGGCTCCGGCGGCTGCTACTGTTGGTGTAGTAAATGTTTTATTCGGGGAGATGGCGATGTTCCTCCCCCACTGGTTGGTGAGATCCGGCCCCGGTCTACACGTCGGCGTAGCCCCGGTCTACACGTGCGGCCGGCAATTAATCGGCCGGCGATGAGAAAACACGAGCCATGGTGAAATTGAGCAGGTAAATCTGGTCGTTTGGGGGCGTCTTTAGGATAAGCTCAAAGATGCGACGCAAAAACTATGGTCGGGCAAAATTCTCTTGTCCCGAACGTCTTTGGGCCCTTCATCGATTTGATTGCGTAGGCTTCCGCGGCCGGAATTCATGTTGTTCAGGCTATCCGGGATGAGCTCTGAGGAAGGCCACAATATGTTGGCCGAGACGTCAGCCACCAAATCGACGACACGGCTTATCCCAGATAGCGTGGACAACCTTTATCGATTTATTCGTCTTGGGAAGCACGAGGAACTATAATCACAATCCGTCGAGAAAAGTCTCGCGAAGGAATTCCATCGGCCCCTATTTTTCAGAAACGGGTTTGCGGTTGAGCGCATTATTATTGCATGCGTAAATCTGCTCAGAGTAGAATTTTGTTAAACTTGAGAATACAAAAGTTGTTCTGTTAAGCACGAGCCATGTCTTAGGGATTGGTACGCTGAAGCATGCGTTGCGCAAACCC
Source organism: Acheta domesticus (assembly GCA_031308135.1). NCBI lineage: Eukaryota > Metazoa > Arthropoda > Insecta > Orthoptera > Gryllidae > Acheta > Acheta domesticus. The sequence continues at coordinate 152,387,306 of JAHLJT010004567.1, forward strand.
GTTAGGCTAGAACTATCACGTATGGTCCCCTTGACGTTTCATAATAATCGTCGGAATATATGTAATCAACAAGCAAACCCGAATTTATCCATGGGCCCAGTGTGTGAATTTTTAGGGGGTTGCAAAATACAACTGAATTCCAGTTCAAGTTATCTGGGTGGACTACGAATAAGTCGTGTGTCTACCTCCTATAAGATTTTCCGAATACTGGAAAAAGTACCAGAAAATTATTTTATTTTAAAAGAAGTTAATGGAATTTTAGGTCAATCCGCGATCTTGTAAATTAGTTTTTATTTAAAATGACGTCAACGCTTCATTACATCATATTTTTCGGTAAAGACTGACTCATTTCAGGCGTAAAATATCAATATCAGTGTGTTGTGCAGAAAAGGATAGTTTCTCATTTATTTTTGCTGAGAGGCGTTTCAATATTGCATAACCATTTGTTGATGAATTCTATTGATCTAAAATATTCAGAAGCTTGTGCTTATTGTGAGATGAATCAGGAAGCATACCGATAAGCATTTTCAGTCAAGCCTGAATCTATAAACACGTCACGAAACTATTGTGAAACATTTTCTGAAGGTCATCATATCACCCAAACAGAGATAAAAAATATAACTTTTCTCGAAACTGCAAGACCGCACAAGATCGCACGAAGAAAAACAATTCAAAATTCAAGCTTAAGTAGCCGAGCACAAATATGTAGTTCTTATCTCGTTCTCTACGATGGCCATATATTCCTGCACCTCAAGATGTCGCATGCATCTTAACGATTCGAAGATTCATTGCAAAACTTGTTCGCAAATATTTCATTTTTTCTCTTAGCTGAACCGGCCAAAAAGCCAATACATTTTGAATATAGGCTATCTTCAGCTGACAAACGTGTACAAGTTGTAGGTTTGGGTGCGTACGTCATCGCGTGAGATATGATCGGAGGTCTCGAAATTCACGTAGCACGACCGATAAATCAACCTCATCTGAACCTCAGACTCGTAACTCACATTTTCCGCACTTTACCGGAGCAAAGAAAAGCTATCTTCTCCTGTTGTAGTTGTAATAGAAATTCCATTTTTTACAAGCTTAAATGGGTACTAATAAAGTTGGGTGTTACTACTGTGTTCCTTCAAATATATATATATATATATATATATATATATATATATATATATATATATATATATGTTACTTGCAATTATTTTATTTTGATTTCTGAAAACCTGAAAATCGCTGAAAATGGAGTTACGACTCTTGAACTCCTAAGTACCGATATGTTGCCACCTATTAGATAAGCAATTCCTGCGTCGATATGTATCTCTTGATGATAGGTAACCCAAAATATTTTAAGAATGAAGCGACAAGTTATAATGAATGAAAATTTGAAGGAAGAAAAGACTTGTTAAAAATGGCTTCTTTCAGACAATGCCAGATAATTACGGAAGCAAGAAGTGCTTCGAAAGGCAGTAAGGAGCTCTGTCGCTTAAACTAGTTCTTGCCAAATCGAAAAATCGCTAGAAATGATAAACATAATGCGGGAGAGGATTTCGAGAACGCCGTGGGGCTGAAGTGACCGGTGTTGAATTTCCCATCACGTCGTCCTGTTCCTAAGGTAAGGATGCTAAGATCCATTGAAAGACTCTCCGACAACAAAATATGAATACTTATGAAAATGTGACTTCCGTTTTCCCAATAAACTATTACTGTGACGAACGAGAAATTTTCGCACTAAAACAACAACAACAACAACAACAACAACAACAATAACAAATAATCGTAGGGTATCACGGTAGGGTTTTGCACTTCCGAAGCCATATTTTAATCACAATTTACTCTATGAAATGTAGGAATGTACTGTTTGTCAATAGAACTGATAAATTAACAGCATGGCTTCTCAAACATTTTGTTGTGAATTATTAGTATTGATTAATAGACCTAAGTCTATTAATGAAACAAATTAATAGAAATTGATTTTGTTTTAATTTTCTTTTCAATTATTGATATTTAACAAATTGTGTTGAATGTACAAAATCATATTGTATGCGACCAAGACACACAGGAGGGAGCAAACACTCACAGACTTGTGTCTATGCCGCGAATTTAATGTACTTTTTGAGTTGATAAATAAATAAGTATCCGGTTCAAGCATGAAGCTTGCCACGCCACCTTCACTGCACTTCCAAAGTCAATAAGACCATCTCAAAATACCCGTTATATGGACAGTACAGAGTGCCACGGAAGTGGATAATAACCGGAGAAGGCCAAAATCAAAAGGATTCATAACATTCTTTAAGGTAGCTGTCTACCTGAGAAAAAAAAATTCTACAACCTGGGCCTATTTTGTTTTCCTTTGTACATTTGATTTCTTTATGCTTTCAGAGAGCAAATTTTAAAGAAAATATTTTTTCCACTCTGTTTATAAATAATTGGCAAAAATATAGGTTTTTACTACAAACTCCCTTCAACATCTCCCTTCAACAAAATGGTATATTTTGATATCTATTTTTTAATTAATCACAATTAAATTATGTAGAGAATGAACTAGAATGGTAAAGATACTGTGAAAAGTAAAGAAACAGGACTTGTTTATTTGAGAAATAAAAATTGTTTCAAAATTTTGTCTGGCAATTCAGTTCATAAAACTGAATAGTTTAGTGACTGATTAACTATTATAGTTCATTTGCTAGAGAATTTAATGGGTTACATGCAGCAAAAAGAATTATATTATTATCTTTAATTGTTTTTGATAAATGATGTTTTAAGTGCATGGATGTGCTGGAAATTTGCATTGCAGGAAAATGCATCTGAAGTTCACTCACTTAGGGATTGACAGTTGACACTCGCTTCGAAAGACAATATTTGCTCAAAAACTGAGAAACGAAGGAAGAAACAGTTTGAAGCGTTTGAAAGAGACTAAAACAGAGCATACGACCCACTAAAAATTGAAAAACACGAAATTTCACAATTTTTCATCATTTTCAGGTAGACGATTACCTTAAACCGTAAGCAGATGAACCTGCAGTACTCCTAGTAGAATGGTAAATAAAACAATAAATAAATACTTCTGTATTTGAAATGTAGCAAAATTTTAAAGGACTTCTAATCTTTGCTTTGCATTCATATTATTTACATGTGTGCAAATGCAAATATTTGTATATATTTATTTATTTTAGGTTACCTTTAATCTATATGGTCATAAGCGATCACAAGCATCAATATAATACCCTTTACATATAACATAATGTTATAATTTACATATTACAAATGCATCTTACAATTATATATAATTGCATTTGTACATATATCAATATATTTATGAAATGGAAGGTAATACACTTCATTATTTTCTGAGACAATATGCAAGGGATCTTTGAAATCAGAAATTACTTATACTGGTAAGAGGTAATACTGGTTGAGGTCTATAGGTGAATAAGAGTATTCCTTTTTATTAAGATGTCAAGGTTTGCGAGTTTTGATAGCTGTAGGATTTTTCTACATAATTCTGGAGAGGATAAGTATTTATAAAAATTATCTTTTAGAATAGAGACTATTTTAGGGCGAATAATGTAGGATATTGTAGGATTGTGACACACATTACATAAATAGTTTTAATGTTTTCGGAATTGAATAAACTTAGTTATTAAGTGTTATGATGGGCTTCATGTTAATAATCTTTGAGAAAAAAACTAAACGTGCAAACGTGCACTCGCTATTCTAGTTCTCCACGAAAAACGAGAAATGTTCATTTCAGATTTTACGTTGCAATGAACAGTTAATGCCGAAAGCAGACTTTGAACTTTGCCCTTTGGGAAGTAAAATGTACTCCGTTGTTAGGAAAGTCTGACATGGGAAAAGCCAACAGAATAAAGCGGTGTTTCAAAAACTTCATCGCTGCGAGCTAACTTGAACTGTAGAGGTATGAGAAATAGAATGTAAGCAATCGATTTCGCGTGTTTAAAAGAAGAAAAATAAGAGGAAATATGTGCCATATTATTTATGAATCGTGAGAAAACTGAAATCAGACGTCCGCGTAGGCTTTTGGATCGAACACCCGGCCAGTGAGCCATTGTTTTTTACCAAATTTTAATGTATTGAACTTTGTTTAAAGACACTAAGATGAATACCTCACTTATGTAGTTGTAATATACATGCAAGGTATACTATTTTAAATATCTTTTGTATTGAAGGCCTTGATATTTAAAATAGCCTAAACGTTTTTTTCTTCAAATTTACGAGTAAATAAATCTTATTTACCTCCTTTCATATTGTACAGATACCTCATTTCAATGCGCTTACAGATCTGTATAAATTTAGCACAACGCACACTTGGGAAACTGCATAAACCGACTGCATAATTTGATATTTTGGGATTCTTCTAAAACATTTATCGCCCAAAATTTAATCTAATGCTAACGTATAGATATACACTGTGAATATCTACCTCGTCCGTTCAACGCGTCTCAAGTGAACGTGTAAATTGATTTTAAAATTAAATTCAAATTTGTTTGGGGGAGAGATAATTAGAGTTCGATGGATGTCGAAACTCCATGCACATTTGAATGTAGCTACGCATGTGACACTAGTCTGGTACGCACGAGAAGTAAGTTCATTTGATAGTTTCTTATGGATGAGGGATGTGTTGGGTTAGAGCGAGAAAAGATACCACGGAATAATGTTTACATTCTTCTTGGGGCTTGGAGTTTAGTATGTGTTTTCACAAATTTATTTTCCATTTTACACACTTGTACATATATTTTTCTCGGTGTTTCAGAACAGACAAAATGAAGCATACTCGTATATTTTAAAACGTTGTTGCAACCGCCATGCATGTTTCATTCGCTTTAATGTTCGGTGTGACTCTCTATAGCGAGGATAATCAGTATACTGTAGACCGAACGTGACTGGGGCCGTCCAACATTAATTTTATTTTGTGAGGAAGTATCAGACAATTGTTTGCTTGTATTTTTCTGTAATGTGAGCTGCCTGCGATGAGCAATGGGATTGTGAAAATAGCCGCTACAACTGAATTAACTAAATGCCTTTGTTTCTCTCTCCTTTCCCCGAATCTCAACGGTATTGGAACAAAATTAATACCCTCACAAATATAATTGCAATACGATATTCATTTCACAATCTCCTGCCACTGTACTGATATTAAATATCTCTGAAACATAATAATGCTACTTGATAATGCTCTTAAAATATTTTCTAGTGGTTAACTTTGTTTCTCAAAAACAATCATTTAAAAAGTAAGAGAAAATAATCCTATAAATACTTTTGTCAATACCAGAAAAATAGCAATAGTATTTTGAATATAAATGGAATTTATTTCTCATGAGAATAACGTCTAGGAAGATAATTTGGATTGTTACCGACTACAATAATTAAATGGCGTTAATATTTTCAATAGTAATAAACTAGTTAGAAATTTTCATAATAAAAGTGACGGCGATGGATTTAATTATAGTATCTTGTTTTTATTAAACAGAAGTCCCCCTTCATAACCTTCGAAGCTTTCGAGTTAGCGACGTGTGCTACGTTGGTTTGTGATTATAATCCTGGAATAATGTTGGTATGACTGAAAATACCTGAGAATATATAATTGAGTTCATATAACTGAGAACACCTAAAAATCTAAACAAACTTAATAGCAGTTGAAGATGATCCTTAAGCCATGTAATGAAGCCATAATATTTCACTTTTTATGTATCGTAGAGATACTGACTGACGATTGTTTCACCTCAGGTTTCACATAGTTTTAAGAAATAAATTATGGTCAAATCAAACAATCGCAAGAATTAAACGGACTCTAGCGGTGGAGAGCACCTGAGCTTGCCCTAGTCACGAGAACTTGTCCACACAGCCAGCAGCAGTTGTGACCTAACAGTTGGTAGGGAACGGCGGACGTAGACGCTCGGTACATACCGTTGACCTCAAAGTGAGCGACATACATTACACGAAAAATGTGTATGGCAAACGTGTATGTATACGAGAATATTGCTGACCTTCATATGCAGAATGTTGTGGTAGGGAAATTGTTGTAAATGTTGTTTCGAAGTCCTAGAACCATATCTATTAAATTTAAATCGGAAACATTGTGTTAATAGTGATTGAATATAAAATATTGTGTTGGATCCGTTTCATCTTTATTTTAATGACCTACGTGAATCTGAAGAACATCAGGCGACATCCGAGCTCTTAGTTCTCCCAACTTCTTGCATATTTTGCAACTAGTTATAAAAGACATGAAGGTCCTCCAAGTTGTTCTGAAATTAATAGTAAGACCTAGATATACTGTAATCTATATTTTTCCATGCTATTTGCGGATATAATGTTTTGCTGGGTGACGTGCATGGGGAAATATTATATTCTGAAGAAGACAGTGCCACATATCGTCGTAAATTAACACAGGAAGAGCAAAGAAGGAACTAATAATGAAACAGAAAGGAAGACCTCAATTGAAAATCTCTCTGGCTATACACATTTCATCGCTGGTAATTCCACTTTGTACTAGATGACGTAAGCTTTCCATCTGCTGAAAGTGCTTTCTCAATATTCCGTTGAACGCGTGGCCTTTATAGGCGAATGAGCCGGGGCTCGAATCCACTGCTGTGAATGGGGGTGCGGGCTGAGCCTCGGATTGCGAGCGTCGCGAGTGCTCACCCCGCCGGCGCCTGCCCATCGACCCGCGGCGCCCACACGGCGCCCTTCCGCTCAGCCTCGCCTCGCCCCGCCCCGCCCCGCCCCACCCCGCCGTGCCCCGCACTGCTAGAGCTCTCCCGCCCCGCGACGCACCTCTCTGCACCTCGTTTCACCTACTCCCCACTTCGCCTACTCCCCACCCAGCCCCTCCCCGTCCCGTCCCGCCTTGATCCGTTCCGCCCTGCTCCTACCCGTCCTGATACCCTGCGCCCTGATCCTCCCCGTCCTGATCCTCTCCGCCCTGATACTCCCCGACCTGATACCCTCCGCCCTGATACCCTCCGCCCTGATACCCTCCGCCCTGATACCCTCCGCCCTGATACCCTCCGCCCTGATACCCTCCGCCCTGATACCCTCCGCCCTGATACCCTCCGCCCTGATACCCTCCGCCCTGATACCCTCCGCCCTGATACCCTCCGCCCTGATACCCTCCGCCCTGATACCCTCCGCCCTGATACCCTCCGCCCTGATACCCTCCGCCCTGATACCCTCCGCCCTGATACCCTCCGCCCTGATACCCTCCGCCCTGATACCCTCCTCCCTGATACCCTCCGCCCTGATCCTCCCCGTCCTGATCCTGCCCCGTCCTGATCCTCCCCCGTCCTGATCCTCCCCGCCCTGATCCTCCCCGTCCTGATCCTCCCCACCCTGATCCTTTCCGTCCTGCTCCGTCCCACCCTGCTTCGTCCCGCCCTGCTCCGTCCCATCCTGCTCCGTTCCGCCCGCTCCGTCTCTTCCCGGGCCGCTCCGTCCACCCTGCTCCGCCCCGCTTCGCTCTCCCCCGCCCCGCCCTGCTCTGCTCTGCTCCGCTCCTCCCGACTCCACCCCGCTCCGCCCTGCTTCTTCCCGCTCCTCCCCGCCCCTCCCCGCCTCGTCCCGCTCCATCCTGCCCAATCCGTTCCGCTCCCCCTGCACAGCCCCGTTCCTCCATCACCCTGCCTGTTTCTATTGCATCTTCCCTCATCAGTTCCGAAGTCCCCCATTGATTTCGATGTCTTGCAGAACACCAGCTAGTCATAACCACGCCGCCACCTCGGTTCTGCCTAGCCCATTGCTGACTCGCTGCTTTCAATCATAAATATTCACGTCTTTTGCCGCCCCCCGCCCTTTGCCGCCTCCTGCCATTTCCCGTCGCCCTACAGTTTATCATTCTCCTGTCATTCGTCATCTCTCTGCTCTTTGCCGACCCCCACCCTTTCCCGTCCAACTGCCCTTTCTCGTCCACGTGCCCTTTCCCGTCCACGTGCCCTTTCCCGTCCACGTGCCCTTTTCCCGTACCCCGCCCTTTCCCGTCCACGTGCCCTTTTCCCGTTCCCTGTCCTTTCTCGTCCCCCTGTCCTTTCTCGTCCCCCTGTCCTTTCTCGTCCCCCTGTCCTTTCTCGTCCCCCCTGCTCTCTCTCGCCCCCCTGCTCTCTTTCGCCCCCCTGCTCTCTCTCGCCCCCCTGCCCTCTCTCGCCCCCTGCCCTCTCTCGCCCCCCTGCCCTCTCTCGTCCCCTGTGCTCTCTCGTCCCCATGTGCTCTCTCGTCCCCTTGCCCGCTCTCGTCCCCCTGCCGTTTCTCGCCCCTTGCCGTACACCGCTTCACTCCCGCCTCCTTATTACACTACTAACCTTCTATTTCTATATCACTACCTATGCTGCTGCCATCAATCATGCTATGCCCTACCGCTTGTATATGTACTGCACGAGTACAATTCGTGCGGCACGGTGGGTCGATTCGCGTGTGATAGTTGTGCCAAGGTGAAAAGAGATTGCCTCCTATTGACTTATTGTAATGCATTTAAAGTGAAGATAATTAACTGTATGAAATGGATGCAATTGATATTTTTTATAATGGATGGATCAACAATAACGTTTATTTCGTGTCAAGTACATCTTTTTCCTTCTCGTATTGCCAACTCAGTGAGACTAGTTATTATATTCGTATATAACCGTTTAAGAAGATGTTCATCGACACAAATGTGTAAAAGAACAACTAATTTGAAGTCATGAAATAACACCTTTGTGTAAAGGTATTGAAAAAGCTAAGTAGAAAACAGAAAAAGGAACCCTGAGAGAAGTCGCGAGGACTATGAGGAAAAAACCTTTTGAAGGTATCTTATGGCTACATCTTTTCCCACACTCCGGAACACGAATTGGATACATCGAGATAGTGCTAATGTATTGTGAACTCATGTAGTTGGGTACAGCAGCCGTCAACATTAATTAGTGCAAACTCAGAGATTTAATGAGTGGCCTGCTAGATTCATCGAATGCCAAGACAAAATGAGAAGAATGTGTGGCTAAATAATAATCACTATTGTCACACTCCTTTGGTTATCTACTGCTCTCTTCAACAACGCATCTGATAAAACCACAAAGGTTTTTAGAAGAATTGGAAGATATTTCATCCAGTTGCTATAGTATATGCGGCGCCAAAGATGATGAAAATCGTGTGATCAACTACATTTCAATTAGATTCGTCGAAACGAACGTTTTGTTGCAACTTACAATTACGTCTTCCGAATTGTATAACGTTATCTCCTGACCAAATCAAGGAAACGTGGCATTTATATTCTATTTAATACGAGTATAAATTTCAATTCAGTTTGTAAAATTAAATGTGCATCAGAACTTCATACTATTTTCTGAGTTTTGATAATTATTTTCGCATTTTCAATAGTACTATTTAATTAGTCTAGAAATGAAATAAGAAAAATACAAAATTAGTGTTTCGAATAGATTAAAAAAGTGGCATCATTTATAAACAATAGGCACGAATAATATGATTTTAACTGTGGAAACAGCTGTCAAATGAAACGGTTAAGAAGAGGATGATATTAAACTAGAAACAACTTTTCTGAAATTTAACTAATTCATAACATTGTCATTGCATTGTAAGGCAAGTAGTAAACGGAATACCTGGTAGGTGGGTAAAACCGAATGGAATAATATCATATTTGAAGGGAAGGATTATTGAATAGTTAGTATTTGGATTATTATAAGATAATTTTTGAAGTAGTAGTTATTGGTTTTATTTAGGCATATTAATGCAGTAAAATAATTCTGACGTTCATCCCCTAAAATTGATTATAATTATAAGTGGTGCATTACGTTTTTTACGGTGAGGTGGTCTCTAGGATTTCTTTTTCAACTATAGCATACAATGTGCAGGTCTTGGTAAATATATAAAACGTTTACATTATGTTTTGAGAAAGATGTTGAATTCTGGGTTCACAGATAATAGTGGTTGTTTACCAGAATGTGTAAAGATCCCTTATTTCATTGGTCGAGACTTAATACTCAACGATATGAAACATACTTTTGGCGTCTCCTATTTTTCTTATAGAGAATGTGTAGAACTTTTCTTATTTTTCTACAGCCACATCCAACACATGTCTAATTTTCGGCGTGCATCCTTACTGCTCGAAATTTTAAGATATGTCTTTCCAAGCCCTTTTCAACCATGTTGATTCTTATGATGGATGTTTTTAATATAAGTTCGTTCATTTATAGGGTATGTAAATGATGTAATGCACATTTTATAAAAAAAATCAGAGTAGTTGTTGAGTAGCTATACTAAGAGGAGGAAAGGTTTCGAAAGGCGCATTCTCACAAGTTTTTAGTTAGCTTTTAATGAAAAATGTAAGAGTATATTTACAATGTAAGTACTGCTGGGGATGTAATGAGATCAACGTGTGGTAAATGTTTTCAATAAATTGAGTAATGGCAAAACATGTTACCTGGAGGAGGTCATGATCCCATGCCCACCTCCCTTGGATCTGCCACTGGCGCCTACCCTGTGAAGGTGAGAAGCCATGGCGATGAGGCTTTTAGAATTGAAGGCCTCGGGACAATAACATGCTGTGCCTCAATACGTAAGTTCTGAGAAAAAGGAGAATAAAAGGTTTAGACATTGTATTCTGCACATTGGAATAAATAACATTAATTTATGAATTACACTGCCAGCTTGCGGCGAATCTTTAAAATAATAACCCTACATCTAGATCCATCTATGGGGCATCGAAAAACGCTATTATCTCAGTTTCATAATAAATGTGGCACATCATGTTATTGCCCCAAAGTCTTCAATTTTTATCGCACGTGGCGCTTTAAGAATCTGCCATAAAATTAATAAAAAGTGCTTTCGAATGTCAGTCGTCGCTCAGACAGCTTATAAAGGTGGTTGAATTCCCACCTTCAGTGTGTGAGTTTGTGCTTACCTATTTTTAGCATATTCTTATATTCATCCATATATTATCTACATTCTACCAACATATTATAAAGAATCAGCTTTATTCCTTCCTTCCTCGAATATTCCTCGAATATTCAACCTTACGTGGCGTTTTCCAAGTCTGAAATAAATTTGCAAATTAACTCCCACAGCAGAGTTGCACGGATCTTAAGAGTAATAACATGACTGTCTCAAAAGTTTCACTTCAATTCTGTTTCATTTGAATACTTATAAATGAATACTTTGCACCAATTACCTATGGCGACTCCGTCCAATCCTAACACCTCTGCGAATATTTATTCGGTAATGTCCCAATCAGGGCAGTTCGAAAGTTGAGAGACCTCCCTTCAAATTAGTACCGAAAACTCGGTGGTTCGTTTAACATTCAATTTTGAGAGGCTAAATGCAGAAGAGTGTGATGCTCCATATACCATCTCGATTGTGAGGTTGTAGGTTAAGAAAGGGTGAAGCCCCCTAACTTCCATTTCCCCCAATGGGCATTTCAAGTCTGAGAGCGTAAGCACTGTAATCCTTTAATTACCTTCAATTATAACAACAACCAACAATTACATACCTTCATTGATTTATTATTACTCGTATCGGGAGAGATGCTCAGGGCATTAACTGATGTCAATGGTGTCCCTCTGACCGGGATTTCCTAGGTTCGAGTCCTGATGGCGATAGGCTTTTCGACACTAGCTTATCAGCTGGATCGAATTAAGTCGCTGTCTGGAGGAGAATTCTAGTGGCCAGATGCTTTGATCAGAAGTTTTCCGTGGTTTCTCCGATCAACACAAGGAGAATGCCGGAGCAATACGCTAACAAACGGGCCACAGACCGCGCGCGATCTTTCCTATCTCTTCCTTGATTTATTCTGACCCCTTACACACACACACACACATACACACTACACTAACATGCACTACACAGATGCCGAGAGACCGGTCGGGAGCTAAGTGCTTGTCCGGGCTGGGGCGGTGCCCGGCTGGTTGGAGAAACCTGATTCGGGAAAACCCTGCTAGTCGACGGTAGGTCGGCGCCGGATCTCGCCATTCAGCGGAGGAAAACCACCACCCTCCTCCTCCTCCTCTTCTCCTCCTCCTGCTCCTCCTCCTCCTCCTCCTTCTTGAGCAAAAACATGGACTACACTTACGGGACTAATGATCCTTGAAGTTGATGCGCCCGGATTCACTAATAATCAATCAATCATTACGCTCGTGTGTGAGTTAATGTCTCTTTGCGAGCGGCATTTCCGTGTGCGACTGGGCGGTGCCGCCTGGAGGGGAGCGGGATGAAAGCGGCCGCGGCGCGGCGCGGCGGCTGTGCCGCTGCGCGCCCTTTAATTTGCCGCGTGGCTGGCGGCGGCGGCGGGGCGCGCGCCGATAAGCGGGCCCGGCGCGCGAGTTATGAGGCGTCTCGACGCGCGCAATTAGCGCTCGCACGCGCCGCCGACGCCGGCGCCGCGACGCTCCGCCACTCCGCCACTCTCCGGCCCCGCGCCCAAGCGACGCGACGCGACGCGACGCGACGCCGAGCGACGGGGACGTCAGCAGGCCGAAGGCGTGCGCTGCGATGGGACGCCAAGGGAAGAGGCTCGGAGAATTCGAAGCTGATTACTCGCTAAAGGACTCTATTCACTCGCAAGCGAGCCTTGCTAGTCTGGGCTTTCAGTTCAAGCGATCAGAGCAGAATCCATCGGTATGCATTGTGAAGTTTCAGACCCCATAATTTATATTTGGAAGGCGGAAGAAAGATTGAGTTATTTTCGCCGAATAGTGATTTAAAAAAAACAATACTTGACAGTGATAAAATTGATCTTGTTTCCGAGGATGGGTCCAAAATAAATCTGAAAAAAAATGAAGGAAGTCCAGTCGATTTTGTTACTTAGCTCTAGGGATAATTTTAGACTTTCTTACAACATTTTACACTCCTATTTGTATATTTACTTCAGAATGTACAACACTTATTAAACCAGTAGAACGTATAATGCGTGTAGGTTATAGGAAGTATGTCATTTTCTTCTGATATATCGACCAAGATGGTTCTGATCCCTGTTTTATGTTTCCATGAGGCAACTAATGTAGGTTTTATTAAAAGTATTGAAAATTTGATAATTAACTTGCAACGTAATATAGAAGTTTGTTGAATTAAATTTAAGATTTTTTACGAAAATTTGTTACCTGTAAACGTTGTTAATATTAGTGTAATGTAAATATGTTTAAAATTTTTGTTAGTTGTAAGTGTTTTGTAATTGAGTTTTTGTTTTCTTGAGTAATTTTATTCTGATTGATTTTACGGTTGTTTATTATTTCGATAATTGTATCCTAGCGTGTAACTGAGGATAAAGCCAATAAATTATTATTATTATTATTATTATTATTATTATTTATAATCTGTATTTTTCCGCCGCTGAGTTCCTACAAGTTGTTCGAATGTCGGAACATTTTGATTCTTCCTCTGTGGTTCTTTTCGTGCGCGTTTCCTAAGCACTACTTGAAATTTATTTAAAAAATTATTTTGATTAATCTATATCTATATCTATATCTATACTAATATATAAAGATAGAACTGCACTGACTTGCAGCGCGATAATCTCTGAATCTACTGAACCAATACTGATGAAACTTTTGTACTAGCTTCCTTTAAAGGTCTGGAGTAACATAGGCTATGATTTACAATCACAAACCTTACTACATTCACAAAATAATTACTTTTCCGGACATTTTTCGCCTGGCTCTACATCACAGATTCAATAGTGGATCAATGTCAATTGTTTAACTGCGCGCCACGAGAGGATGAGGTCTGAGATCTACTGATTTCAACAATGTACAGAATTGCGTATTTAGAGGACTGTTTGTTTATTTTTCATAGTCATTTGTCTAACCCGAAATAATTCTGCATTTTTTCCGCTTTATTTATAAAAGTAACTTGAATATTGATTTTAATTGCGTGTAGACGTGAGTGCATTAAGTGTACAAGAGACTGAATGTTTGGAAGATATAATTTTCTAACGGATGTGGTTAACATTGCCGTAAAAAGGTATGAGTGCACACATGTTTAGTTGTAGTAAATTAAGCTTACGTATTTGGAGGTTGGGCAAGTGACAGTGCGATTTACGTGTTATTCTGAAACGGACGGAGGGATGCATGTTTTAGATAAGTGTTTCAATATAGTAGAGAGTGGGATAGTAGAGGGTACTTTGGGGTGTTGAAGGAATTATTAAATTGATGAATAGTACAATTAAAGTAAAACAGTATTGGTAAATGAGTATTTGGAGGAATTTAATGTGTGACAACGCAAGGCAGAAAGAGGCGGGATAGGCCGGAGGGAATATACAGTAGAATAGAAGAAGGCTCTGAAATCGGGCGGGAATAGATGGAATTCCTCTTTCTGTTTAATACAAAATTATGATAAATACCCCGGCAACGCGGGGTTCTTCAGCTAGAAAAATTTTTATACGGAAAATTAATCTAATATATAAAAATCCATGTTTGTTGGTTCGTGCTTAATGCGCTAGCCGTAGCTGGCATCCAATTGCGATAAAAATGTGTCAACATATTGCTTGCACTTGCGGAAAGAACATAGGCATATTACAATTATTGTAACTCCACTAGATGGCTCTAGAGCACATGATGGCGTTTCAGTTAAATGCACTTCCCAATGCACGTGCGCTTCATTGTTGCTGGGCGTTGCCGTGTGCCGTGGGGCGAGGTCGAGAAGCACACAAGGAGCAGGCGCCGCAAGTTGATGACAGGAAAGAGAAAAGAGACAGGGAAAAGAGAGAGAGTAGGGGGAAAAAGAGGAAAAATAGATAGGAAAAAGAGAGAGAGAAATATTAAAAGAGAAGGAAATAGAGAAAGATAGGGAAAATAATGAAAGAGAAGGAAATAGAGAAAGAAGGGAAAATAGCGAAAGAGAAAGAAAATATAGAGAGGGAGAAATAGAGAGAGGGGGAAGTAGAGGAGGAAATAGAGGTGGAAATGGAGAGAGAGGAAGATAGAAAGAGGGGGAAATGAGAGAATGGGAAAAGGGTCAGAGAGTGGGGGAAGAGAGAGACACAGAGGAAGAGGAGACAGAGAGGGAGATAAGGGATAGAGGGAGAAAAGAGACTCAGAGGGGGAAAGAAACACTGATGGAAAAGAGAGTGGGGGAAATGAGAGAGGAGGAAAAGGAGGGAGAGGGAGAGAGGGGAAAAGAGAGGGGGAAAGGGAGGGGGAAAGGGAGGGGCAAAGGGTGGAGAAAAGAGAGGGAAAAAGAGAGAGGGGAGAGGAATATTTACTCAATTATTTCTTCTGCGGCAGCAACGCGCCGGGTACTAGCTAGTTTATCTATAAGAAATAATTTTTCTTACATTGAAACAAGCGACTGTAGGAAAAATAAGAATGGTTAATTTTGTTGTATTGGTAACAAAAATGGCCCTTCTAATACCCCTTTGAGATAAGAAGTTTCATTTCGCTGATTGAAATTTTATCATTACTGAAACAATTCATACAGTTTCAACTTGGACAGTTAACGAGTATTTAATGGTTTCCTTGTCACAAATCCTAAAATGTATGACGCATTGTTTCGTTGGTTTGAGGCAGAATAGGTCATCGGGAATTATTTGTGAGGGATATCATAGTATCTCTCGGAACAAATATTACAAATCTCTAGGGCATGACGAGGGTTCGAAAATGATCACTTGTTGTCAATAAATATGTGGTAAGAAATTTTGTATAACAAAGTTGAACATTTGTACTTCAAATCTGTTGTGAGAAACAAAATGATATTTAAAAATTGTTGTAATTTCTAGCAAGAGTACGAGTACATTATATGTTTCTAGTAGTAAATCAATGAACACTATTCATTATCGTTTACGACATCGTATAAAAAGATTAAGCCATTTGCATTCAATTTAGTAAGGCCCATGATAATCGCATGATTGCCGTAACATACCGTATGAGAGGTTTGCTCGGTGTTATCTCTTATTCAGATCCATAATGGGGAAAACTGTCTCAAATAAGTGCTGCCAAACATTATCCTTCTTGGAGTTGGCTCTTGAGTGCAGAATGCCCGCGGAAGTAGGCGTTGCGGTCTAGACCACGCACAGCGGACAAAGATGATAATTTGCTCCCTAACTGTTCGGCAAATTCGCATATATCAGTGTTCGACAAGTACTTCACTGCGGTCACATTATGACTTCGACATAATGTGACCTGCCGGACAGTGATGCTTGAAGAATTGCCTAACATTGAGGTGCAAATGTCATATTGTAACTGCGTTTTATGAATATTCCCACCACTAGTTCATTGGAAAAATACAATTGCCTTGGGTATGTATACGCACCCGAAAGGTTGTAACATTTATTCTGAAACAGGTATAATGTGCTAAAATAAACTTTTGTGCAATACATAACACTCTATCCACCCAGAACCCCTATAATGTGCAACTGTTCGATAGAATTACCCCAATTGGAGCATTAGTTGGATTTTTTATTATATAATGATAAATTCATCAGACGCACGTAGAGCCCGCAACATACGTGACGCTTCAACACACTTAATGACCGTGCGCATCTACTTATAATACTGTGCTATCTAGACCCTTGAAACCCGAATAACGGGTCCAAATCGGCGCCCGAAATATGTTTTTCAGATTGTAATCTACTAAATGAGATCTTTTTCGTCATTCTGTTACAATTTTAGAGGTATGAAATCCTTTTGTTCTATGCGTAAGGACTCATGATGACAGAAACGTCTATGGGTTACGTCCACACAATACTCATGTGCGGCATCTGTGCGCCCTCCGATTACAACTGTTTCCCTCGCCGCTCGCAAAGAGCGCTTCGCAGCAGAATGGCGCTGCGCTTTTGGAAGGGGTAATGAAGAGCTACTCGGCTGCTGACGGCTCTACGAGGCACGCTCCTCCCACCCGCCTCGCCACCCACGCTGTCAAAGGCCACCGCGCCGCTGTGCTTCCGAAACCACGAGGCCATCACACGCGCCGCCGCCGCCGCCGTCGCCCCCGCCGCCCCCAACCCCCGCCATGGCCGCCGCAACCGCCGCTTCCACCGCCACAGCCTTTGCCGCCGCCGCCTCCACCGCCTTCGTCGCCGCCACAGCCACCGCCACCTACATCACCATCCTCACTCTCGTCACCTCCACCTCCACCACCGCTCCTACGCCTCCGCCACTTACACCTCCGCCACCCACACCTCCACCACCTACACCATCGCCACATACACCATCGCCACCTACACCATCGCCACCTACACCATCGCCACCTACACCATCGCCACCTACAACCATCGCCACCTACACCATCGCCACCTACACCATCGCCACCTACACCATCCGCCACCTACACCATCGCCACCTACACCATCGCCACCTACACCATCGCCACCTACACCATCGCCACCTACACCATCGCCACCTACACCATCGCCACCACCATCGCCACCTACACCTCGCCACCTACACCATCGACCATCTCCATCGCCACCTACACCATCCTACACCATCGCCACCTACACCATCGCCACCTACACCATCACCATCACCATCGCCACCTACACCATCCACCGACCCACTTCCACCTACACCATCGCCACCTACACCATCGCCACCTACACCATCGCCACCTACACCTCCGCCACCTACGCCACCGCCACCAATACACCTCCTCTTCTCCACCACCACTGACCTCCAGCACTGACCATCTCCAACGCCGACCACCTCCACCTCCGACTACCTTCACTGACCATCTCCACTGACCATCTCCATTGACCACTTCCACCGACCACTTCCACTGACCACTTCCACTGACCATCTCCACTGACCATCCCACTAACCACCTCCACTGACCATCTCGACCACCACCTCCACCGACCACCTCCACCGACCACCTCCACCGACCACCTCCACCGACCACCTCCACCGACCACCTCCACCGACCATCTCCACTCACCACCTCCAATACTCCATCTTCACCACCGTATCCGCTCTCTCTGCTTTCGACCCTCCACCAATCCGCCTCCACCACCTTCCTCCGTCTTCTGCTCCACCTTTTCCTCTGCCCTCGCCACATCCTCCGCCTCCGCCACCACCTCCTCCGTCGCCGCCCCCGACCCCCGCCGCCAACGCCAACGCGCCGGCCACGGCCTCCGCCTCCATATTTCAATTAGCCCGTCTCCCCGCAAAAAGTCTTGTCATTATCCTTTTGCTGACAGACTTCTAGCCGCGCGCGCGCGCCGCTCTCTGCTCAGTCAGGTTCTCTTTGTAGTAATGCGCGTTTAATAGCTACGCTCTAGAATTAATTATGAGTCGGCTAACTTTTGTGCCTCGAGGAGTGGAATATTATTATTAGCGTCAGGAGGCGAGCGAAAGAGTTTTTAATTTAAAAAATCTGTTTTTCAGACTCGTGCTAATTTCGGGAGAATTAAATTAAAATGTGTCTGAGGGTGTTTTCTGCTATTCAGTTTTCACATGATACTTTGAATTATGTTTAGACGTTTGCGGAACTCTTGCGGCCGCTTGCGGTGTCGAACTTCGGTTGAAGTTAGAATTTGAGAGGATCTGAGTTCTGAACTGACTGTGGCTGAGGGGAACTAATAGTGAAGAGAAGTGAAAACCAGTTTGTTTGCTGAGATTGCAGCGTTTCGAGATTATGGCCAAATGTTTTCACAGTGATAAACTTGAATTCTCATTAAAGCTAGGTTAATGTGTTATTACTACGAGTATTCTGATAATATACACTAATAGTCGTAGTTAATTTTGATGTTTTAATTTCCTGGTGACCTAATTAGATTAAAGCTTTTATTAGTTTCTGTACACGGTTAGATTTAATATTTTCACTGAAATATTAAATGACGTCTCTACCTCATAGCACTCTGCATGCACGTAACTGTTAAATGAATAATGAGAAGTACAGACCTACAGAGAAAAACAACTTATATTTTCGCTTAATGTATCTTTCAAACTTTCGTTGCAGTGATATTCTTTTTTGCCTTTTTCTATTCAGAAATTTGTTGCCAAACTTTTAAAATAATTCTCATCTTTTGGGATCTAAAACGTTCTTTTGCTAACAGAACTGAAATTACTATAACACATGAACAGATGAAAATGCAGTTTTCTATGCGATGGAATTTAAAAATTTGTGATATTTTACAAGTACAGTGAATCCTCATTACAATGCTACCATCTCAATGTAACATTTTGTGGCACAGTGAGATTGGCATTGAAGGTATTTTTTATATTATTGCTTTCTAGTAAAGTAACTAATATTTTAATTCAATTTCAAAATAGCTTTGTTTATTAACGGTACACATCATTTGTACCCCTAGACCTAATCTTTTCTTTACCTACAAGTGAACTCCATTTCCAAATCTAAACGATGACATGAGAATAGAATGTAAACTTCAGATTCCACCAATATCTCACTTCCAGAAATTTGGGTCAACGTTTATCTCAACTTTAAGAACTCATCTGCTTCAATTCCAGAAATTCACACGTTAGGTATTCACGTTTAATTTTAAAACTCCTTTCGTGTTGAAACACGTGAATCGGTATTGTTACGAGGTTTCTCGCGTGTACAGTATAGGAAGAGGTATTTAAGCAACAATTGGCATTGGAGTAAATTATTGCCGCCAAGCGGACCGTATACTAGCATAGTGCTCATACTAGAAAGTGTGGCTTACGAGCCTCTCACGCCTGTTATAAATCTCGCCGCCGCAATGGGATCCATTGTGGGAACAATTGGGCAGCAGAGCAAATGCAATGCAATGCAGAAGCGGCGACGGATTTCCATGACAAAGGGCATTGCGACCCATACTCATTGTTTTGATAGATTAAACGAGGAAATTTGTTTTGTGATAAATTGACAAATTACCAATTTTACATAAAATTGTTAGGGAAGCATCCCGAAATAAAAGCGAAGTTTATTAGATGATTACTAGTGATTCCGGGCGCGCCAACTGCTAAGGTCCCGTAAGTGTAGCGCATTTTTTGCAGGGAGGTGACGGTGATTTTGGATAGCGAGATCCGGCGCCCACCCACCGTCGACTATCGGGGTTTTCCACAACCAGGTATCTCCCACCAGTGGGTCACCGTCCCATCTGGGACAAGCTCTAAGCTCCCAACCGGTCTCCCGGCAGGTGTGGTCTTGTAATGCATGTAGGTGTGTGTGTAAGTAACGAGTGAGAATAGGACAAGGAAGCGGAAGGAAAGATCGCGCGCGTTTCGCGGCTCGTTTGGTAGGTTGCTGCTCCGGCATTCGCCTTGCATTGATCGTTAAAATCACGGAAAATTACCGATCAGAACAACCGGCTGCCATTGTTCTTCTCCAGACAGCGACATAACTGGGTCTAGCTTTCTGGCAAGAGCCGAAAGTCCTGCCACCGACGGGACTCGAACCCCAGTACCTCCCAGTCAGAGAGGCACTGCAGTGACATCAGTTGATGCGCTGAGACAAAAGGTTATTGGACAGTGCCGTTCGAATTTGTCCGGTAGCAGGAGTAGGAAGGCCAGAAGGTATTGTAGGGCTGTGAGATGAGCCCGGGCGTCGCCTGTCGCTGGCGGCTGCGACGGATGCGACGAGACGATGGCGCTACCGCCGCCGCCGCGGGGGACGCCTCGCTCGTAGGACAGAGCGCCTCATCAGCGTCAGCCTCCAGCACCGCTCTGCGCTTCCCCCTCAGTCCCTGCTCCCCACGGCCATCGCGCTTCGCTCCGCCGTATTCCGTCTGGAATGCCCAACTTCTGTAGGGTACCGCCCCATGTCGGTATTCCCGGATCATCCGAACATTCTGAAATTTCCGGGTAATCATGTTCGCCTGGGAATTGCCTAATCATTGGAGTATTCCCTTCCAATACCAAAATACAAGAAATGCTGGCTTATATTGCTCTTTCCTGGGCATCCCTTCTTGTAACGTCAGTTTTCATCTTAATACGTGTGGGTTTTTTTTACTTTCTAGCCTTTCTACGTAAGTTGTAAGTAGCAGTACGTAAGTATTGTAATCTTTCGGAGGAAATTGAGGATTTTTCGGCCGGAAAATTCCTTTTCATTTATACATTTTGTTTTTTTATTGTACATTACTTCCCTTAATACGTTGTGTAGTCAGAATTCATGTTTTTTGGGTCCTTGATACCGAAAATTCGATTGACGGCAAAATGTCTGTCTGTTAGTCAGTCAATCAGTCCGTCCGTCCGTCTCTCCATCCGTCTGTGGTCAACGCTAGCGCCTAAGCCGTTGACATGATTTTCTCCAAAATTGATATTCACCGATCGATCTAAACGGACATGAGGCCCTGAGAATGTGAAGCAGATATTTTGATTTTGAAAGGCTCTTTACATGAAGTCTCAACCACATATTCGATTTTTTTCTGAAAAATGGTTTCAAATGTTTTGATTACACATTGTCCTCAGATAGTTTAAAGAACACTTCGAAAATTGAATGGGTCTCATTTTAGTTGTAATCTCTGATTTTTCGAAAAGTTCAAAATTATATCGGCGTCTTCCAACAACTTGTGAAGATAGAGATTTTTCACTTAAATGAATTCTGTTGTTCACAGAGAAATATGAAAAAAATATCGTTCATAATTTTTCGAAATGAGTAGTTTTTGCGTGATATGCAATTTTTAAACAAATTTTGTCAAGAACGCCTCTAGTTTTGTACTTTATATTTTCTCCTAGAGGACAGAAAAGAAATTCGATGCTGATCCCATTTTCGGCGAACACTTTCTTTTTCGAAAATTGCAAAATATTAACATTGCAAGATAACAATATTGATGATAGAGAATTTGTATGAAATAATATGTTCGAAAATTTGGTTTTTTAAGGTCATGTACAATTTTTTGAAAACAGTTTTCTGAAAATTCTGATTGAAAATAATCCAAATTGTAAAAAAATCTCAAAATTGTCTTTAAATTGTTGCAGTGGTAGAAAAAAGGACGTTAAAGGAGGTAGAAAAAATGGCACAAGCTTAACTATCGTTGAACTCTATGAATTTTTGAAAGTGGGAAAAGGTAAAGATACTGCGAGAATGTATGTGCTGTTGTAGCGTGACTAGCTTGGGATAATTGCTCCGTGGCTTCCCATCGTCTTACGCCGTCCCGTTCCATCCAATCTCATCCCAACTCATTCCATCTCCTTTTATGCCTACCTCGTTCTCTTACATTTTCACCTCGGTCTCTTTTAGACTTTTGTTCATCGGCCTATCTGCTCTATCCCATTTCAAGTTCCGAGCACTCGCTTTGCCCAGTCCTTCCCCAAGGCAGCACACCCCTTCATCTTCGCCCTGCTGCTCCGCGCGCCGCCTCATTCCTCTTGCCCCCGCCGCCGCACCTTCCGCCTCCGCCTCCCGCGCGCGAGCACATCGCGCACCTCCATAAATCCACTCTCCGCCCCACCCGCACCACCCCGCGCCACCACGTGCCTCTCGCCAACCCGCCCCGCCTTGCCCATCGCGCGCAACGACGGTTTGCGTCGCTTGACGGCGGCAGCGGCGGCGGCGGGGGCGGCGGCGGCGGGGCGGCGGCGGGCGGGCGGCGGCGGCGGCGGCGGCGACGGCGGACGGCGACGGCGACGGCGACGGCGACGGCGACGGCGACGTGGCGGTGGCGTTGGTGGCGGTGGTGGCGGCGGCGGCGCACGCCGGTTGCTCGGAGCGACGGCCGCGCGGCGCCCTGTCCCAGGCTCCCCGCGCTATTTATATGGGGGCGGGGCGGGTGCAGGGCCCTTAAGGGAGAGCTGCCGCGCAGAGAGCGAGTGTGAATCCTTCACGTGAAACTACCTGGGATGGTCGTCGCCACGTGAATCTGTGAAACGAGTGCGCAAAAGGTCTTGGTTTCATCTCCAACACTGCCAAAGTACTCCCTCTCCTCATCCCTTAAGTTTTTTTGAATTGTCATACTTATTTTTATCATATTAGTTGTCATTAACTTTGATAAATCCACTGGTGTTTTTTACGTTTACATTTTCGCCCAGCCTCTGTTTCTACAAATGTTCCCTACAATGAAGTAAAATTAATTAATCCACTATCACTATCACTGCCAAAAACATTTTTAATTATATTGAATTATTTAAGTATTATATTAAAATATTTTTTAATATTTAATTAGAAATGTTAATATGAAAATATAGATGCAAACGTAAAACACTTCAGCTTGTCCAAATATACCAACAGGAGTTTTTTGTAGTTACTTTTCTTATTGGACGTTTCGGCCTCAAAATGCTTATTTATATATACATCTTTGTTTGTGTACAGGTTTTCTACAAATATTAATAAATTGTTTAAATAAAGTCGGTTTATGAATTTGTCATATAATTGTTGTAGTTGAATACAGACCTTATCGTATTACAATGAAATAGGTTTCCCTTCAGTAATTAATGCCCGCAGATGTGGAGCTTCGGGATAGTCGTGTAACATTTGTGTATTATTCGTATGTCTTTATTTTAAATAATATCAGTTGGGCTCGAATTTTTATAAAAAGTTATATATTTTAGTGCTACTTTCCATCCCTAATCGCGAACTAAATTGTTCTTCGAATTGCTCAACTCGATAATCCCCTTTTCTGTTGGATAAATTAACTCATGTTCCCACTGAACTATGGGAGATGTTCAGGAAAAATAAGAGTGCATTGTCAGCCTTATTATCCCAATTTTGAAATTTCAAGAGGTATTTTTCCAGTTAAGTACATTTCGTTACTTGGAAAGTACATATTCGTTATCTTGGACATCAATCTTTTTTTTATCAAATTACTCTTGCTTTGATCAAATTACTGCTTTGGAAATACTTTCCTGACCTAATCAAACTGGTTAGTAAACATTTTTGAGGAAATCTTTTTGTTTTATTTTCAATTTTTCGAAGGTGAAAATAAAAATCGTATTTGTAAGTTTTAAATCTAGAAAATTTACGTTCCTTTAAAGTATGATATCTGGAAATTATTTTAAGCATTGTGACGTCGTGGGATTTTCACTACAAACCACAGACAACTATTCATAGAGGATTTAATTACAATACTATTTACAAGCAGTATTGAATAAAAATATCTATATATAACTCTAGTATACTGTTCCTGAATTGAATGAGCGACCCCTAACTCCCTGCAATTAATTGCTTGTCTCTACGGTCCTCGCCACTAATCAAAGAAGTATGCGTAGAGCGTACCACCACGTCACGACTGCTGTCACAGGTGGAATTGATATTCCTCTATGGCTTCTCGACGTACGGGTTGCCCCACGAGCATCGCTCGTCAACGCACACCCTAGCTCTCTCAGTCCGAATCAGTGAAAAACTACTGACTTGACAGTGACTATTCACTGATGGTGTCAGTTGACCCTGCCACTGACAATTAGTGAATTGAACTGAACAAATCAGTGAAAATCTGGCTCACCTTTTTGAATCAGTGAAACTTCTCTGTTTGAATCAGTGAAATCCTGTGACAACTAGTTGAACGTGACAACTGAACGATCAGAGAACGATGGTGGCGCAGCACTTTTACCACTGACGACCAGTGAAATACTGGCATTACTATGAAAGGTTCGCATATTCACTGATTGTCAGCGAAACTATACACTTTGACTGAAGATATCAGTGACTTCGGCTCTCACTTATTGAATCAGCGACAATTTCACGGATTCAGATTCAGAGAGTGGGCGTAGATTTTGAGCATCCGCACGAGGTCTCCCACTCTGCCCAGATCCCACTCCGCTACCCGCGCTCTGAGATTTATACCCTCAGCCCCATGTTACTCACGACGTCTTACTCGCATTCGCGCTGCAACCAACATCACGTGATCGCCGCGACGCCACGCGGTTCTGCCACTCGACCTAGCTGCAGTTAGTTTCCTGAATTCCGAGAATGTTCTCAAAATACTTCTCAAATGTTCTACACCTTCCGTTCCGGGCCTTTCCTAGCCCCTCGCCCACTTGCGACACCAAAACTGCGTCTAATCCCAAATCTTCAACTTCCTGCCTCTTGCGAGGTCCGTTTGCAATACGTTTCCACATCAACGATATTAAAATATCTTACATTTTCAAAGGCGTATCAAAAAGGGAGAATCGCCCAATAGCATCTGGCGGTCAGATTTCCCTGCCACTTGTTTTCCAGTTAATTCGCTTTCCCTTTTGGCTACTTCAGAAAGCGTAGCCCGATTGCATCTAGGCCGGAATTTTGTCAGAGGAAAGGAAGATACAATAAAGTAGTTTGCATTCATGAGAAACGCAAATATATGTCTTCCCAAAAATCGAGAGAAAAACTCGAACACAAATGAAAGTGGCAGAACATTGAACTGTGTATGTAATGTAACTCAAATATGATTATTTTAATATTGCATATTCTTAGGGAAGGTCATAACCCTACTTGGCCCTGAGCGAGCTCTTGCTCGTAATCGCGAAGGAAACCGAACGGGATGCAATCGGGGTACGCCGTTTTGGGGAGGTCGGTAAAAATCACAGGCAAAATTTTCCTTGGGATGCAATCGAGACACGTCACCAAAGAGGTTGGTTGGCTTGATTAGTGATTCCAGGTGCGTCAACTACTAAGGTCATTAGTCCCGTAGGTGTAGTGCGTTTCCCTTCTGGAGGTCGCAATGACCATCCCCCGATGGATGGCGAAATCCGGCGCCGACGTACAGCCGGCTAACGGATTTTCCCCCCAACAAGGTATCTCTGACCAGCGGGGCACCGCCCCCGCCGGGACAAGCTCTAAGGTCCCTACTTGTCTCTCGGTATGCATGGTAGTGTAGTGAATGTTAAGTGTATGTGTGTCAGTAAGGAGTGAGTATAGGGCAAGGAATGGGAAGGAAAAATCGCGCGCGGTTCGTCGCCCCTTTGTTAGGATACTGCATTTGCCTGGTTTTGACGGAGAAATCAAGAATACTGTCGATTAGAGCTACCGTCCGTTAGAATTCTTCTCCGAAAGCGACTGAATTTGACTTAGCTGACAAGTTAGTGTTGAAATCCTGCCACCGTCGGACTCAAACTAAGACCTCCCGGTCAGAGGCACTACTGTGACATCAGTTGATGCCCTGAGCCACCTTC
This sequence comes from Acheta domesticus, assembly GCA_031308135.1. Classification (NCBI taxonomy): domain Eukaryota; kingdom Metazoa; phylum Arthropoda; class Insecta; order Orthoptera; family Gryllidae; genus Acheta; species Acheta domesticus. The sequence goes on from JAHLJT010004567.1 coordinate 152,413,237, forward strand.
TTCGGTATCCCAAGAGGAAGCCATGCAAGTCATGCCCCTCCCTAAAGCCAAGCCACAGGCCAATTTTTGTTGTTTCACGTAATTTATTCAAAACAATGGCAATATATTGATTGCACTGCATCGAATGAGTATTTATAGAACAAACATTGCTTTGGGTAAATTTAGCAATTTTGTAAGCAAAATATTTCAAAATTGATATGTGTGTTGGGGGTGGTGCTGGCTACGAAATGAAGTAGGACCTCTACCTAAAATACTTCCAAATTCACCTTTGTATTTTTTAACATCAGAGTGTGCACCACCGCCATAAACATTTTTTAATCTAGTCATGTATTGTAACGAAACCGTCAAAACGGAAGAACCCATAAGGATGTGTAACTCCTCCACGAAGTGCTTGGAAAGAAGAGACGATGCCGCGACAACTCACTGAAGCTACCATGAGAACCTCTGGGAAATGGGTCACCCAAGTTCTCGGAGTCCGAACGCCCCTCTCTTCCCCTCCGCCATTACGGTCACTCATCCCCCTCCTACTCTTCGCTACTTCTTCGCCGCAGCAGCCACGAAGTTTGCCTCTTGGCCGGTCTTCCGTTTCCATTCTAAGTACCGCTCAGCCCTCACCAACACATCTTCCCCCTCGGCCAAGTTGCAAAGGCACCGCCACAGGCATTGCTGCTGCGGCCGCTGTCTCCGTTGCCGCCGACCGCCCCCGCTCCACCCTTGTTCCCACGTCTAACTCTCGTTCCCGCTTACCCAGTTCTCACCCACTTTGGAGCCGTTCATAAATTACGGCGATTTTGGCGATTTTTGACTCCCCCTTCCCTTTGGTGAGATGTTAGATTTGGCTCGAACCCCTCCCCCTCTTCAATCTCACGTGAAAGTTCAAAATTCATATTTTTAATGTAAATACATTAATTTGTGATTGATTGCATTGGGATTTATTTAAAAAAACATAATTTGCTTAATTATATTTATTTAAGACTAAATATGATTATTATTTAGAATACAGAGTGACAGAATTACAATGAATACACTTCTAAAAACAGTACAATAATTCATTGTAATTCAGTCCCCGGGGCCCCATGTGCGATCTCAAGAGTGACTTCTGGAACCAACATCTCCATAGGATTTTCCGTAAAGTCATCTGCTCCTTCAACTTCGCTGAGATTCATCCACTCTAAACCGTTGTCGGTTGCACACAGAAGCTCAGTAGCTCGACGTGTTACGATC